>MU204427.1:163605-179346 GCA_017309775.1 Paedocypris sp. Pulau Singkep
AACTTGTAACAAATCTTATTTTAACAAACCTAACTTGTGAATCTTTAACTTGAATAATAGATGTTAAATATTATAATAAAAAAAATTTAATTTAATAGTTGACCTTAAATTTTATTTCTAAATGTAGTAAAGTAGACATCACCAGTAGGGGGTGCTATAATTCCACTTACTATGTCCATATATGGGAGCATTCTGATTTACATGGTTGCAGACAGACAAGAAAACAGATTTCCTTATGTTATTGTATTTAAGTTGATTTAATTAAAATTATGTTTATTTCTTCCAGAGTTATTTAGCCACTGCCAAGTGTTGCTGCATGGACACGGTTTTGTTATTTCTTGAGGTAAATGTTATTTATATATTTTAAATCCGGTTGCACGTGAGGGACCGTAGCTTAGCCTCTGCCAAGTGTTGCATTGTGGCTTATTTTTAATGTCCCGCTAAATAAAGACGACATATTTCCGTTTCTTTCTGACTGCTCCTGCCTTGAAATGTAGACTCTTATACAGGCAGGGAAATATGCGCATATAAGCATCCCCAAATTTTTGAGCTCCTAAGACGGGAACGAAAAGGGCGCTTCTACTCGCAAAAATACGGTAAGACCGAAAAACCCATTCTTACCATTTGACAGCCAGATTCTGAACTTCTCCGTTCTTGTCCTCCAGCAGCTTTAGAATCATCCGGACCACCTTGCGCTCGCTGTCGTCGTCCAGCTTTATGGAGTCCTTCTGCAACTCTGACATCAAGTCATTGGTGGCCATAAATCTACAAACACAGTACAGCCAAAGTGAAAATCTGTTGCTAAAACTCCAGAAACAAAATAGATCCACAAAAGATAAAAACCACAAGCGTTACTTCCTAAATGTGTCACTTTCACTATTACTCTTCGTCTGCTTTTAATTTGTTGCTTTTCTTCCGTCTTTGAATAGGATTCATCGTTCATCTTTCAGCGTCTATCATCTTTTCAGAGACTTCTGGTCTCTTCATCGTTCTCTGTAGAAACAAGGTTTCAACTTCACATGTGTCTAGACTTTTTTTTTGAGCTACCACCGTTTATGCTTGCACTCCAGTGTTCACCATCTCCAATAGTTTCAATGGAGATTTTCAAAGTGTCACCACACAATCACCTTTTATCCATTTAATTCACCATTTCCCCATTGGATGTCGTTGTAAAAAGAGGCTAAACTCACCTTCATATTAGCCCTTTACTGCGTTCTGTATCAAATTTGATACACTTTGTTTATTGTCAGATTACCTTAAAATAAAATTATTTTTCAAAAAACTTGATCAATTCAAACATACACTTGTAATACATAATTTGATCACCAGGTGGCAGCAATTATCTGCTCCATTGCTTTTCCACAGCAGTGACCACTAGGGGGTCAAAAGTGTTAAAAGTGATTTTAACTTGCCATAATACTTGCAAATTATTGAATTACTACACAAAAACAGACACTGTTTAAAGGCCTTTTTAAGATTATGTTGAAGTCTCGTGTTGCATAGTGTTCATTTTTTTCCAATTTGAGCTATAGTTTTTTTTGTGCTGTGTTGGGTAGCGTGATTACATCCGCATCGCCGCCAACACCATTATGTGCGCAATTTCACAAAAATGTTTCAGGAAATGCCCCCGTCTAGTCTTTTTTTTTTTTTTTTTTAAACACGCTGCAATTGTAAATAATGTAAATAATGTCCCCATGTAAATAATCCACTTGTTTAAAATAAATTTTGTTATTATGTTGTGATGATTCGTTATTACATTTTGCGTCACGTTGATATGCAAAATTGTGTTATTGCAAAATGTTTACTGCTTTACATATAGATGCTCGGTTGTGTGCTTTATTCTCATGACATTGTTCGATAATTTTCTTAAAACACCGTATTTACACGAATAAGCATCTTGCGAATAGAAGCACCCACCTGATTTTTCAGGCACAAAACAAAAACAAAAAATGTTCTGGCTACATTACATTAATGTTTAAAAACAATCTATTCTAGCGAACAGAACTACATGTCCCATGATGCTTTGCTGCTCACTGGTATCCGTGAGCCTTTGGCGCTAAAAAAGCATAGCGTGAAGCTGACTGAGCTCGGTTTTTGCTAGACGTAAATATTGGAACAGTCACGTTTTTTTTCTGTGTGTAGCAGACAGAGCGATTTGATAGTGTTTGACTCAGTTGTTCTTCGTTTTGAACCATTTATTGCTCGCTCTGGAAAAAACGAGCCCCTTATATTTACGTGAGTATTTGAAATCTGCGATTATAAGACCCTCGCAAGTTTTTGAGACGCTAAAAGTTGGGAGGGGGTCCTTATATTCGTGTAAAATCGATAATTTAAAACAATTTGAAAGCTAACTTCATCAATAAAGGAAATTTAAATCAATTACATATACGTAGAAAATTGAGTACTTGATGAACCTTCAGTCGGTTGTTTACATGTAGATTTGCTATTGGACAATTGTAATTTTGGGTGCAGCATCACCGACCGAGATCATTCCCAGAATCCGATATTCTCCAACACTCCCATTTGAGTCCTTTCGTTCCACGGCCAGAAGGTGAACGGCACCAGCACGGCGAAGCTTCCGGCGAGCGTGTGAAACCAAGCGGTTATGCCCAAGCAAACGGGCTGACAGAAGCATTTTCACCTTTTCATCTCGCTTGTCATGGCTTGCTAAATTCATAATCCACTTTAGAGCGGAAACTGGAATGGATTAAAGCGGAATCTTATGAAAAGCCAACATCAAAGCCAGTGAGCAGAAACTTGTGTGTGACGCCGAGGCAAAACCCGCCGCGCGCACACACAGCATCACACACGCGGTCCAAGCGCGATTGCCTGGCCGTACATGTGAAAGCGCGGAATCTTTTATTCCAGTCAGCGCTGGAGAAAGAATGAATAATGCAGGAGTCGCAGACACTTTAACAGACGGAAAAAAGCAGGAACACCAACTCCAGACCGAGAAGAGTGTGTAAGCAAAATGTTCCCGGGGGAAGAAAAACTTGAAGTTCTGAAAGAACTTGAATTTGAAGTGATGGAACCATCCTTCACCACCACAAAAATGATATTTGGACACTGTATGTCATGTTCTAGACAAAAATCCGACAAATAAATGGCCAATCGCATGGATGTTAGAAGTTCATAATACAGTATCTCGAAATAAAACTCCAAATGATCTGATATGGTCATAATTTGTTATATTTCTGTGTTTGTTTAGTTTTAGTGTGTGTGTGGTGTTTAAATTAATCTACACGTGTTTCTTTTTCATATGGAGGTGTTTAAATATATATACCGTAAAATAATTGTTCCTCTATAATTCTGTCTGTTGTATTGCAATTTCCCCCCGCATTTTCTTATCAACATTGCTAATTTTAACAAACAATTTATATAAAACGTGTTCAAGATTTACTGTGACTCTTATAATCAAAATTTTGGTCATAGTGGTTTCAAACTAAAAAGCCTACATTTTCCCGTGTGGCATAAACAAGACTGTAGACAAGAGGCGTCACGTGTCAGTTGACATGTCATTTCGATCGTGTTTAATAACGTGCAACGCCAAGATCTGAAATGCGACCGAAGTAATACTTCAGAAGGTGCTTAAAGTGCAACTTTCTGGAAATTCAGTGTAACGAAGAAGCTCAAAACCGAGGATTCCGATCATTCTGCTCGAACAGCGTTAACAAACTTTAGGTCGCCAGGTGAATGAATCACGATAAACGTTCAACGCACTTTCCAAGCACAATACATTACGCGTGCTTTGTACGCAGACACAATTTAGCCACTTTGAGTTTGACACGCGTGTAAAATAACGACTTAAAAGCGGTGTAAACTACCTGACTGGCTAAAGCTAATTGGCTACGATTAGCTGCTAGGCGGCTAACATGTATTAACAAGCATCCTCGTTTTAATCTCAACGATCGTTGCAAAGCGTACTTGCACGACATTTATTTGCACGCGTTTACGTGATGATTTTTGCGAAGTTCAGCGTCTCTCCGTGCGCGTTTCTCCATGCAGTGAACGGGTTTGGCGAACAATGCTAACAGGCTAACCAAACAGTCGCGGCCTACAGCGCTCGGCGCCCGCTACAATTCGGAAACGAACCGCCATGGACCGTCACACGATCCGGGAACGCACGTGCACGCCGCCCGGCGAGCGCTAAAGTCGGCATGTTGACAAACCTGAAATCCTTGTCGCTGGACGTCATTTTCTCCAGGAGATTGGAGATGTGATACGAGGCACTCGCCATGTTTGCAGGTCCGGGAGGATTTAGTTCCAGGAAAAGTGAGTGCGCCGGTTTGTTTTGATGGATCGTGTTTTTGTCAGCGCATAAACGAGCGATCGACGGAGGATTTGGTGCAGTGGTGTGTGTGTGTGATCAGCGGAAGCTGTGCGGGGAAGAGCCGACGCTCATGCCTCGAGTTTGGATGGGTTTGAATGGACGTGCTGCAGGAGGGAGGAGCTCAGACAGACAGACAGACAGACAGACAGACAGACAGACAGACAGACACCGTCTGACCGAACAAACCCAGAACCGGACACCAACACACGACAACAAACCCACAGCAGCGAGAGAAACTGCAGGAAAAGCTGGGAAGCGGTGAGAGTTTGTTATGGTTACATTGTTGTGTAGTAACTAGGGACGCCCGTCTCTATGGAAGTTGGTTTCTGTTTAGAAAAAAAAATTGCTTGAACTTTTTTTCTCAATTATACTTTTGGAGTTGTGAGATTTTAATTGAAATTGAATTTAATTGAAAAAACGTTTTTTTTGCACGTCACAACAGGAGTCAATTATGTATATAAAACATCTATATCTATGAAGAGCAAATGAGCAATCAGTCATTAACATAAACATAATTAACACTGCACACCCAATAAATAAATAAACATAACCACCGCACACATCATAATGAACAACAACAAACCATAAATAAATAGCGCTTCATATCACAACCTTTATAAGGACTTGCACTACTCCCTAAATTGCACTGACTTTGTTTGCACTATCATCTGCCATTCCACACAAGTCACTTTACCTGTCACATAGGAATGCAAAGCAAACGTCACTTTATTACTACGACACCTTACTTTTAGTACTTGTAAGTTTTATGTTGAAATGTCATCTGTTTGTATCTGTTTGTATCTAGGAACTGAGAGGAACGAAATTTCGATTTTCTGTATGTATGCACTGTACATATGGCAAAATTGACAATAAAGCTGACTTTGACTTTGACTTTGACTAATACTAATAAGCACACATACGAATACAACAGAGACTCAAAGCATTAGAATCACAGCAAGTGCAGAATGATGGTGTCACTGGTCACCGGACCATCGAACTATGGTGGTCAACACTAAAAGCCAGTCTGTGTCGTCTTGCGATGGACCATGAACAGTTGTTTCTGTTTTTAAAAAACAATTGCTTGTTTTTTCAGATTATAGGTTTGGAATTGTGAGAGGTGTCATAATTTTGTGTGGTGGACCTGAAATTGTAATATAACAGAGACTTAAACACTTAGAACAGGCTTAGAACCACCACAAGTGCGGAATGATGATGTCACTCATGGACAAATCACTGGTCACCAGAAAATTGAACTAAGATGGTCAGTGCTAAAAGCCAGTCTGTGATGGACAATCGACATTTACGAGAAGGATGGACAGTTACGTTGACCGTTTTAATATCAACAAACCAGTTTCGTTTTTATTCAGTCTAGACATTTACCTCTACATTCATTTAATATAGAGCTTGTTTCTATGGAATTGAAAAACATTTGAATTTCAAATTAGTGTGAACTCAAGTCCAAGTTCCTACCAATTATAGTACAGTGGTGCAACTATTTACGATCGAATCTGTTAACGAAAACGTTCTTTTACGAAGGGCGTCGAGAAAATATCTCTTTTTACAAAATTATTGCACTATACAATTGATGTCAAGCGAGTCCAGGCGTGTAAAGCAGTTTTTTATTCTTCAAGCATCTCACTCACAAAAAAGTTATTAAAAAAAACACTTTTACAAGTTTACAAGTATAACAGTTACTCATGTCTTACTTCCGGAACCACGGTTGCGTCATGCAGGATGAGCTGACGTCACTTTTGTTGACTAAGCTGCACCGCTTTGTCGTGAAACTGCGACACCCGGTGGCGGAGAAAGGCATTGCAGGTCGAGTTGTTAGAAATAAAGCGTTTGAGTGCAACCAACTGTTGTGTTATTTTGCAACAACACCATTACAGAGAGAAGACGTTCAGAACAGCGTCTGTGCCATTTCATTAAGTGTACGCACAAAAGTACAACCTGAGTGAGATGCTCGGCTAACATCCTGCT
This sequence comes from Paedocypris sp. Pulau Singkep, assembly GCA_017309775.1. NCBI lineage: Eukaryota > Metazoa > Chordata > Actinopteri > Cypriniformes > Paedocypris > Paedocypris sp. Pulau Singkep. Next base: position 169,916 of record MU204427.1, read on the forward strand.
GATACATCACAGTTATCGCGAGACTACCGTGAGATTCAAGATGGCGGATGTAACGTGTTTTCTATTACAGTTATGACAATATTTTAACATATTGTGAAAACTTTTTTTTGTCAGGAAGGATTATCGGATTTGCATGAAAAATGCAGCCCATTTTATGAAATTTCCATTTTACAAAACAGCTGTCTGCACAAATTAATTTCGTAAAGAGAGGCACCACTGTACATTAAAATACTTCCCAAATGTTCCCCACATTTCTTTGCCTGAACTGCTGTACTTTTTAGTAATAAATCACACAACGCGATGGTTAAAGTTAATTTCAAAATCACAGAGGAGTGTCACAGATGGAGACGAACTTGTTTCCTTCAAATCTCTCGAGCTACTGCCTCGGTTCCTCAGTTATAAACTTTATTCACAGAGGAAAAATAGGGTGACTGTAGACAAAACATGCTGTTGTGCCCAAGACAGGAAATGTAGAGAAATCAAATCAGCCGGTTGCGGTTGAGAAAAACATCACTGTATAAAGTCATTGTGATAGAGTAAAGAAGAACCTTAGAATGCCGTATAAGGACATGACATGTGAGCAAAGAGACAGATACGGGAAGTTTTCGAGATGTTTGCTTACTTCAAGGTGGAAAATTCTGGTTGAGCAACACACACACACCCTCAGAAAATGTCAACTTAACCTTTTTCATCCACAAATCAAGTAGGGATGCACCGAAATGAAAAATCTTGGCAGAAACCGAAAACCGAAAAAGAGGAAAGCCTGGCCGAAAAACGAAAAACTGAATATTCGGTACATCCTTCATTTCAAGCTTACTTATTAAAAGTTTAAGGCATTTTAAAGCATATTTTCTCCCCAGGGTTGTGTACTCAGTCCACATCTGTATTTGAGGATCACATGACCGCATCTTCTCAGACTTGTCCAACATCTTTTTAAAGTTTGCAGATGACACTACAGGGCTGGGTCCAGTCACAGGAGAAGATGAAGCAGGATACAGAGCAGAAGCCCACATGATGTGCAACCAACGAAGAAAATAGTACTGGACTGTGGCCGAAGAGAGGAGAACCTGACGCTCTTTACATCAAGGGAGAACACTTTACTCTTGGTAGTACACCTCAGACAAGACCTGGAAATCCAAAACCTTCATTTAAGGCTCAGCAAAGACTCAATTTTCTCAGAATCATGAGCAACCTACACGAGGAGCCACCGACTACTTTTCCCCTCCATGATCAGTTTTCTCACACACTGCATCACAGTCTGGGACATCGATTCAACACCTGCACAGTCTAAAAAAAAGCATCTTGAAAGCTCTACAGAGGAAGAAAGCACAGCACAAAGAACTTGGGCTCCCAAAGTTTTCTGGGAGAAGCTGTAAGGTCAAGGAAATAGTTCAGCAGAACCAGGAAAGTTTTGGAAGATGCATCATTCTCATACCGTCATTCTCATTCTGGACCATCTTCTCATAAACACTTAGTGACTCTTATTTACAAATGTCTGAACCTAAGTATGCATATATAGAGTATACACAATAAAAAATCTTGACACCTCATTTATACTCCGACAGTATCATTTCTTTGAGAGGGACAGAGTTTATTTGTGGGAGATATAAACGTGCTTTCCCAGTAGCCAGGCTGGTGATTGAAACACCGGATCATGGGTTCGACTCCCAGGGAAAGCAGGAATTTGTTGAATTGTTAAATTGTAATGAAATGTAAGTCGCTTTGGATAAAAGCGTCTGCTAAATGACTGTAAAGTAAAGAAATGACATCTCCAGGTTTCATAATTCAGCAAATACAGTAGATATACGTAGAAGAAAGCCGGGTTCTCTATTGTGCATCTCACTCAGGGTTTATTTTGTGAATAAAGTAGAATGAAATGCAATTGAATTAATAGCTTGAACTTTTTCAGATTTTTTTGTTTGATTTTTAGTAAATTAAACAAAAAATACACCGATGTACTTACTATTTTTCTATATATCTATAAAACAAATATCTGGCTGTATATTGAGCTAGTTTCACACAGTATACTAACATCGTTGCTTAACGTGTTCAGGTGAACAATAAATGCTCATTTAAATGTCTGTGGATGTGTGTGTGTTCTGCTCTGTGATTGGTTGGCTGCTATCTTGGTGTGTTTTTTTAGACCTTGCAATGCTGTGATTGGCTGAGATGTTGCAGTGGGCTTCTAAAATCACTTCTTGTGTGATTCTAAAATGTATGATAACATTTTTGGTGTGGAAATAATTATTTGATTAAAAAAAAAGTAAATTTTATGGGAAAATTTTTTTACAATTAAAATTTTCTTATAGACTTTTTAGGCTTTTCTAATAAAATAAAAGAAGGGTCCCATTAAATGTGATTTTGCCAAGGGCCTAAACAAAGAATGTTGCCTTACTGTATTTGGTTTTTCAACCATAAGAAATTACTATCAGATTGAATTATTGTAAAGAAAAGTTTATGGCGTCACAGTAATAGAGAAATATGTCTTTGCATACATATCTCTTCCTCTGCAAACTTTCCAGCAGAGGGAACATTTCTGCTCTGCTCTGAGAATAAAAGACTTCATCTGGTAAATTGAGTTCCAGTGACAAAAATATCAGATTTTTACCAAACATGACGGAAAAAAGCATAGTACTTTCCCTGAAGAAATTTGAAATATTATTATATATTATATAAATTCCAGCAAAATAATAATAATAATAATGTTGCAGCACATATTCACTTTAATACATGTATTCTATAGTTACATCCATTTCCTTTCCTTTCTCTCCCTGGAGCTTTGCCTTATCTGCTCCTGGTACAGTAGATTAAAAAAAATATATATTTATCTTTCTTTTTTCTACAGACGTGTTTCCAGGCGGAATACAACGGCTGACCAGCGTGTGTTTCTCCTGGGTCTTCTCCTGGTCCAACATGTTCTCTGAAGACATGAACACTTTCTCTGAGTGGCATTCTTGAGGAATTCAACCGTAGACGAGGTTTAAAACCTAGATTGACCCATAAACCGAGAGCTTTGTCTTTGGCTCAGCTCATATTTCCTTAAGACACACTGTGGCTACTAAAGTCAAGCTAAAACACTTTTTTCGGAGAATGTTCCAGGCGCTGAAACCAGATTGATTTGATCATCCTTAGAAAATTGCAAATCGTTGCTCAGACCTGCAATTTATAATTATGTATATTCCCTGAGCAGAGTGTATATGTATATTCCATATGTATATTCCATTTCTCACATCTGTCTGAGTTATTGTCAGTCCAAACTTAAAACATTTTAAATGTGGTCTGACTCCGTCTTTTTTCCTCTTATTACAATAAAAAAAAACACAGAATATTAACATAAATATGTAAATAATAAATAAAACATAATTAATACATAATGAAACATAAATAACATGCGTAATTGCACATTCTTGCGGGCTCATGAGTCAGCACATTTTTTATTTATTTTTTACTTTTGTTGATTCAAATTTAGAATTTTGGTAAGTACTTTTTAGTTTTTTTTACTGATTTCCTGATTACTACTGTTGCAAAAACACCAATGTTAATAAATTAATTTTATCCTATCTATCTATCTATCTATCTATCTATCTATCTATCTATCTATCTATCTATCTATCTATCTATCTATCTATCTATCTATCTATCTATCTATCTATCTATCCATCTATCCATCCATCCATCCATCCATCCATCCATCCATCCATCCATCCATCCATCCATCCATCCATCCATCCATCCATCCATGTGTGTTTCTAACGCTTTAAGCTCAAGACATGATCAATCGGCAATTTTAAGCGAATTCAATTGTCCATAAATTAAAGTAAAGTCGCGATAGCCTGCAAGGGTCGATACAGACGGGAATTTTTCGTAAAATCAGAGACCAGTTGGGAGTTGCACTAGTAGGTCCTTGATCAAGATATGATCTATCCATACGTCTTTTTATTTCTCTATCCGGCCATTCATCCTCCCGTCTTTCCTTTCCTCCATCTACCTAGTCTACTGTATTTACACGGCATGATTTAGTCACGATACTCAGTTGAGTGGTGTAGTGTCTTTTGTAATTTGTCACTGAGATGAAACATGGTGCGGAACAATGCACCACACGTTTCTGACTCAGCTGGAGACCAGAGGGCAAATATAATTAGGACTACAGTCACAGCACAGTTAGCATCGCTGTGTTGCAATGCGCTTCTGTAATTCATGGACAAGAACGGTCCGGGAATAACAAACAATCAGCATAATCTTCTTTTAAAGATGTGGCTTGGGAAAAAACACGTATTTTACGATGTATTGTGTACTACCGTATTTACGTGAATATGAGCACCCCGCTCTTTTCAGAATTTCAGAATTTCAGAAGCTTAGAAACTTGGGGGGTGTTTATATGCGCAAATATCATTTTTTTATAAATAAATATAACTTTTTTTTTTTTTTTTTTTAAATAAAATGGAATAGCATCGCTTTTACGAAGACAGTTAGACAGTTGAGACAGTTAAAACTGTGAAAAGCGCCCTACAAATACTCATTATTATTATTATTATTATTATTATTATTATTATTATTACGTTGTGTCACTTTTTTGTGTCTTTCTTTAAATAATGGTTCCGGAGGCAGACATGCATATATGCGTTTATTACGCAAATGTGGTTGTCTGGAAAATTTTAAGTGGCTTTTTAAAACGCATCTTTTTGCCACACATTACTTGTGATTTTATTCTCTTAGCCTATTTACGTATGTCAATTGTTCATTGGTATATCTCTGTTTTTACTATTTGATTTTACAATTTGTACATGTATATTGTCTGTAAGGTGTCCTTGAGTGCTTAGAAAGGCGCCATTAAAACATTGTATTATTATTATTTGCTGAATAACAGAAATAAGGAAACATTAGTCACGACCCAACACGTATTAGTGGCTAAATTAAATTAGATTAGATTCAACTTTATTGTCATTACACAAGTACAGGCAACGAAATGTCTAACCAGAAGTGCGTTAGCAGTAAGTGCCGAATATCGGTTATAAGTTAAAAATAAAACTATATTTACAGATATGAATCGTCTATATAGGAGAAGATGAATCTTATTTACAGATGCTATGTACAGACTACACACTGTATGCACAGACTATATACAGTATAATACACTATAGTTATTATACGTACACTGTATGTTATCTCACATGCAACCTAATTGCAAATAAATTACAAATTTACCTGAAAAACAGAAATATGGAATCCTCGTCCACTCAGCGGCGCTTAGCAGTGGCTAAATAACACCAAAGTAAAAAACAAAATAAATTCAATTAAATACAATAACACTCTGTTCTCTGTCTCATATTCAAATGAAGAGTCACAAGTTACGATATGTTTGTTTAAAAAAGTAAAAGACATATTCCTCAGAGAAGAATTTAGCCCGCAAATCTTTGGAAAGTCCGAACACCAAGAAAGTAAAGAGGTGCTTATGTTCGCATATTGATAGAATTTTTATTTAGTGCCTGAAAAATCACGGGGTGGGTTGCTTATATTTGCTATATAAATTATAATAATCATAGTAATAATAATAATAATGAGTATTTGTAGGGCGCTTGTCACAGTTTTAATTGTCTCAAAGCGCACAAATATGGCATTATACAGTTTATATAACCCTTCATATACTACAGTATACAGGAGACTGGTATTTTGACAGTGCCTGACAGTGATCTGAGTGGACTGAAAAGAGAAACGAGTGGACAGTTATTTTTTTTTCTTTTAACTTTTTTGTTTATATGTCTCCTTCAAGTTCTGTGTGTTAAATGTCTGGTACTTGGTTTTGTCAAGCCACGTCAATTTGTGTTAAACCAGGTCAAGTCTGTCCCATTGAGCTAGTTTCCGGCTTTGTTACTTTTTTTGTTACTACCACAATAGTACTACCATCAGTTGCCACAATTTTGTTACTAATCTTGTACTGAGTATGCTCTTGTTTGAGTTATTGTGTCTTTTTATGGGCAAATGAGTCAGTTTTAGTTTTGGTTTAATTTATTCATTTGACCTTGTTAGTCATTTTGTGTCAGTTTATTTTTTCTTATGATAAAAGCTCTTCTCAAACTATGGCCTTATGGTTATGGCCATTTGATTGGTCATGATCAAACACTTCACATGAATATGACATTTAAAAACAAACATTACTCAAACTTCACATAATCAAATATTCACAACAAATTTTCCCTAGTAAGGCAAGGCTTGTTTATAACTATTTAGTGTCTGTTCCATTTTTTCCCCCCATCTGTTTATTTTACAATAAGCGTGTCCTTTGAGAAGAAACTACGATATATGTCGATTATATATTATATACAGTTAGTTGACATTCAAGCTTTAAAGGTCTAGAGACCAATGAAGAGAGATGGTTTCAAACAAACCCAACACAATGGTAATAAAGTAATTATTACAGTACAGCCTAAACCTCTTTTTTTGTGTTCCACTTCTGAATACATTTACATTGCATTTCTATATTTGCATTTCATAGATGCTTTTGTCCATAGTGTCATGCAAATAGTTTACAATTATTGTTTTCTAATTGAACAACGTTACTGTAGTTGCCCTGAAGTCTTGAAACTAGCTTTCAAGAAAAAAAACAGAGCGTCTAAAACTATTCCTGGGCAGAGGTGTCTAGAAAAGAAGTAAAAAATACTACTTTACTTAAATACAATTTTGGCTCATTTATACTTTACTTGAGTGATTATTGTCTACTTTTTAACTTTAATTTGAATGCAAATATCTGTATTTTTTACTTCTTACATTTGACAAATAGCCGCGTTGATAATATTTTATTTCAGTTATTCACTACAATACTTGTCACATATTTTCCACTCTGAAATGTATGTAATAATTTATTGTACTGTAATAATATGTTAATTATTGCAATATTTTATTATACTACTAACACAGTTCAATACCATTAAAAATGCCATTTGTGATAGCATTTTTCCTTGCGTTACTTTTACTTATATACTTCAAGTTCAAGTAGTTATCAAACCAGTACTTGAGTAAAAATGTCGAGTTGATACTTCCACGGACGTGTTTTTTAACACTAGTATCTAAACTTCCACTTAAGTAATGAATGTGATGTAAGTAATGAAAGATGTAATTGTGTCCTACCTTGTGATTGGTTGTCCACCATACCAGCGTGTGTATTCTGCCTATCGGTCTCTTGGAGTCTCCAGTGCCTCCTGACCCAGAAATGGAAAAGGAGATTGTCTTCTTTTTCCGGGTTAACAATTTGACTTTTTGCCCAATGACACTCAGAGCTTCTGTACGACGTCTCGTAGCTCATCCACTCCACCGTGATGCTGGAAAACCATAGTCGTGCCTGATTCCTAGAGAAAGCAGAAACACGACTGTAAATCAATGTGAGGCGCTTTGGGAGAAGAGCTCTCCAGAAGGTAGACGTAATGTAATGGAACGTCCTGCCAGTGTGGAGAAGCGTCAAGCTCTTACGTGATGGCTGGAGATGATCCAGGGCGTGTTGAGGATTGGAGGTTGTAATGTTGTTACCTCTTGCAGGCGCTGATGTGTGAAGAGAGCAGAAAATCTTGCCCGTAGCTCTCCTCCATAACGGCGGCTTCCTTTTGAAGGCGTCTGCATTGCACAGATGCTCCGAGACAAACGGGGGTGAGGGGATGGAAAGACGCTCTGGCCTCGATTTCTGGGCTGTTTCAAGTACGATTAGTTAACTTGGAGTAATTCATTAGAAACTATTTGTATTAGTCAGAATAAAATGCTATCACTTAAACACTATGACATTGTTCATGTACTTTATTCATCTAAATTATAAAGATGTAAAATAAAATATAAAATGTTTTGTGATATATTTAATTAGATATTTGAATGTAATGCATGAAACAATGTAATTAAAGAAATGAAATTACCAGAGAATTATCATGGATTGATAAATTGATTGATTTATTGTCAAGCAACATATTTTAGCAACAACTTTCATTATACTAAATAATAGAAAAACAAGATAATTAAATAATTTTCAATTTCAATAACACATTTTCACTCTCGCAGTCTCGCTTTAAAAGAATATTACAGTAGTGTCCTGCTAAACCTCTTTATTACAGTAACAGAGCTGGACTACATAATTACAGTAGCGCTGAGTTACTGTACAACTAAAATACAGCTGAAGTACTGTTTACCAAAATCACAGTAACTAACTGGTGGTTAGTTAGTTGGCCGCAAGGTACTGTATAAACCCTTTGAAATGTATAACAATGTATATGTATAATTTTTTACTTTTCTTTGTATACACACACACACACACACACACACACGCGCTCGTTCCGTTTTTTTTTTTAGTAATTTGTGTTATTTTTATCTTTGAATGTGACCCTGATTTAAGTCTGGTATCATGTTTAAATAAAAAAAATAAATAAATAAAAAACTCCTAATGATGACTAATTAATAAATGCTTATGACCTTTTTAAAATGAGCATACTTCCAATTGAAGCCTCCACAAATAAAACACTGTTTTTTTACTGAATGTAATAATATTCTTTATGAGCACAAAAATTATTTTAGCGACACTCCATCTGTTCACTATTGTCCCGCAGTCAGACACTAAAATCAAACAATAATTGCCTCGTTCTCTGATTCATGGTTAACGACACAATCCGTAAACCTGCTATAACACATAATTTGTTAGAGTAGCTCCCGCGATATTGTGCGACATTGGCCCTAGTGGCCATATTAACAAAGTCACTTGAAAAGCTCTTAAAAACCCAAACATTATAAAACTAAACTTTCAATACATTTCAATTATATGTTCTATTAATGAGACAAAAGGCTAGTTAAATAAGATCATCATATAAAATATAAAGAACATTTGGAGTCTCTACTGAGTTTTACTTTAATGAACTTACATTAACATACGTGACATGCATTCATTAATATACAGCAGTTTCTTCTGTCATATTTTTCGTCTTACAGTAAAAATGTGTAACTGTCATCCTCGACAGTAACTTTACTTGAAAGTCATGTTAATATTGGATGAAGAACAGCATTCTTTCATCTCAGAAATGTCTCTAAGTTCAATGTCTGATGCAGAATTGCTGATGCTCTTCTGTGACCTCAGGCAGTGTTGGGAGCAACGCGTTACAAAAGCAACATATTACACTAATATATTACTTTTTGCTGTAACGAATTAGTTTAACTTACTACATATAGTATTTCCAGTAGTATATTGCTCGTTACATGCAAGTAACAAATCAAACATTTAATCAAACCTGTTCGTAAATAGACGCGTAAGTCATTCGTCTCGCTTTTCGCTGGTGGAGCGTTGTATTTTATAACGCTGCTCTGAGCTCGAGGTGAGCAGCTATTGGCTCTGAGCTCGAGGTGGGCAGCTATTGGCTCTGAGCTGGAGGTGTGCAGCTATTGGCTCTGAGCTCGAGGTGTGCAGCTAT
>MU204427.1:182512-193521 GCA_017309775.1 Paedocypris sp. Pulau Singkep
GAGGTGTGCAGCTATTGGCTCTGAGCTGGAGGTGTGCAGCTATTGGCTCTGAGCTCGAGGTGTGCAGCTATTGGCTCCAACTGGCTTGCGTAACTGCGGCCAAACACGTCACAGGGCGGGTCGCGAACTCGCGGCAAATTTGATGAACATTTAAATAACAGCAGCCGGTGGTACATTTGCGAAATGGTCTTATGCGCATTATTTCAGTTTTGTAAAAAACAAGAACATTGTGGTGAAATGCATCTGTGTAAACGCAAAACAATGGTCAACATAAAAAACAGCACTAGCAATCAAAAAAAATACCCAGGTTATTCACAGATATTGGAGGAAAATCGCTTTATGTCTGCCATACTTTTAACATGTATTAATGTTAATTATTAGAGTTGCCAAGCGTCTTTTCCCCAGACATCCGGTCGGATTTTATAAATTCACAATAATGTCGGGTTTTCCCTCTTTTTCAAAGGACCATTACACGTGTATGTAGGTTCGCCACCCGTGCTTTAAATTATTTAAGAACGGAAAATGAACTAACACGTTGAAACTTTCTATATTATTAAATTATCTGTCAAATAAAAACGTTTTAATGACAACTGCCCACTAATATTGTTCACTAATACAGACATTATAGTTATTATTAGATATTTTGTGTAAACTGGATTTTCAAACAAAACAGTTGATTTTGTTTTGTTTCATATTATTAATGTATTAATTTATTGTGGAAAAAAATTGTTACATATTTAAGTTTTTACTTTTTTTAAAGCATGTTAAAGCATGTTTATCAACCTCTGAGAAGCCTGTCTAAAATTTGTTGAGGCCGTGCCGGTTTTCCTCTTTTTTGAAAATCAAAATATATGGTCACTCTACAATTATTATAGACTATGTATACTGTAGCTTGGATAGGCCACAGTCAAACATAACTATGCCTTCTACTGGATGTAACAAACTACTGTACAAGTAAAAAGTACGCTATGTTATTTTAGGTTAATTTTTTAGTTAATTTCTACTTGGTGAAAGTAACTTAAAAGTAATACAGAAGTAATGTCATATATTACATTTATGAGACAGTAATATTGTAATGTAACTTGTTACTTTTTTCAAACAGTAATATGTAATATATTACAATTTTGAAGTAACTTGCACAACACTGACCTCAGGTTTAGACTACTGTATTGGAAGATGCTTTTGAGCTTGTGTTTCTGAATGTGACTACTGTATTACTTATGGAAAAAAAAAACTACATCTTCCCCAATTTAAGAGTTCTGCATTGGCTACCAGTTAAGTACCGTATATATTTATTCTTTTTTACTTTCTACCAGAATTACGTTGCATTTTGGGAGGAAGGTCATTCAAGTACTTCAAAGTGAAACGTTAAAATGTGTTGGATTTTGATCGGAAGACCCAGTTGTTTACAGTTGTTTTCGATACGAAACACACACAATCGTGATGCTATTTCACATTAGAAGATAGAAGATAGAGTGGAATGCAAGGGAATCACACAGAAAGCACCAGTTAGCTGCCTTAATCTGTTTAAAACAAAATGTTCTTAAAAATTGTGAGACACTTGGCCATTTTAGGACCAGTGATCGTGGATGTCGAGGCAGTACAGGTGCGGCTGGCTTCAAGCAATCTACTGTCACACTCACGCTCTCGATACGCCGTGAGGAGTGTGAGTGACAGTGGAACACAAACACACGAGGCAAGTGCACAGTGGGTTTAATGACAGACGTGGTACAACAGAACAAGATACTGACACTGGACGGTGAAACGATGATCACGATGAAACACACTCGGGAACTGGGAAATATCCACAAACAGGAACACACTCGGGAACTCGGACACACAGGAAACGAGGAAACACAATCCAAATATAACGGGTCTGAGAGTCAACGGGGTGGTGTCGACATGAGCCCCTTCCACACAGCAATGGTGGTAAAATACCAGTAAAGTCGTTCTGCTATTTGTCCTGCATAGACTGTTCACACAATCGCCGCCATTCCTGCATTTTAGCGGAAAAGAACCGTTCACACAGCGGAAATCCCAGTATTTTCGGTGACGTCATCAACTGGCGACACGCTTTAAACAGCTGCGCCTTTGTAATCATGAATAACGGCGGCAATTGTTTCATAAGGGCGTCAATAACTTCCTTTAATGTGGTCAGAATTATTTAATCCGGCAGAATTATTTTAGTGTTATTCTTCTTCTTCTTCATCTTCTTCTTATTATTATTATTATTATTATACCTTTTGAACGGCTAGACCCGCGAAAACGCGAAATGAGCGTGTGAGAATTGAGGGTTTTTTTTGAGAATTTGTTGACCCACGCCAGAATGTTCTGATTGGCTCAGACGCAGACGCTTTCCCGGGAATCTTCCGTTTCGATTTCACACAGAGGAGAATGCCGGCAAGATACCCGGAACGTTACTGCTATCTGTGCCGGAATATTCCTGGAACTAATTTTCCGGCATTTTTCTCTTCACACTTACGTTCATGCAGGCACGATACCGGTATTTTGCCGTGAATGTCTGTATGTGTGAAAGGGGCTATTGCCAGACACGGGACAGATAACCCGGCACACCTTTATACTGGTGGCAATTGGATCGCCTCCAGCTGTGTGCATGGGAATGAGGTCAAGGGGCGGAGCCGGGAACGGTGACGGACAGGACCAATCATGACATCTACAAAAGTTACAAAAAAAAATCAGCAGCAGGCAATCGCTTCGGATAAAAGCGTGAAGTAAAGTAAAGGTGTCTTTGAATTTATTATAGAAATGCTCTGGCTGGCAGGTTCAACTACTTTTTTTTTTTTTTTTTTTTTTACAAAAAGTAGTAATGGCGTTAACATTAGATTCCCCAAAATACTCCCAATAATATCCATCAATTTTCTGTAGCTTATTCTGCTTCTGGGTCATGGGGTGGCTCTGAGGCGGACCAACACTTTCTGGATTGGTGGCCAACCATTGTGGAAACACATATTCACACTCTCACTTACACAAACAGTGAAGTAAATTTTCCAATGCCGGTTCCTTTCACGTCAGGCATTGACTAAAAAAAACATTTAAATATTAAAGTTGTGTGTGTGTGTGTGTGTGTGTACGTGTGTGTGTGTGTGTGTGAGTGCTACCCATTGGGATAGTTCTAGTCACACAAGTGTATACTAAAATTGTAACAGCTTGAGTCAGGTTCACTTTGATTAGATGCTGAACAAAATGTTTCTGTTTTTCTGAATGTATCACGTGTAGCTTGATGTGTAGCTTTTCTTCTTTAAGAACGCTAAGATCTTGGTGTTCTTATGTCAGGGTTTCCCCTCTGATGCTGAATGTTGTTATCCATCATTGTCAATCAAAAGCACAACGAAAGTCTCTGTAATCTTTGACATGGAGCTGACAAGCCCAGTCCCTTTATTTCTAGCCGATTGAGGTAATTAATGAGCTTAATCAAATTCCCATCTGCCTAATCGAGCAACCGATGAGGTCACGGTGCTGATGGACATCTCAGCATTCTCTTACAATTCTGTCTCTTTATTCCTGCGCTATATTCATTTAAGCCACTTCATCCGTTTCTGGAACTGGGAAAAAGAATTTCCTTTGTCCATAGACAATATTGATCCACCCTCATGTGAGCCAGAAATAGATATCACAGGGAGGTGGAAACCTATACAAACACTAGGAGAACTTGTAAATTCTCCCAAAGAAGACAGTTTCTGGACTCAATTAGAAAGAAAAAGACAGAGTGAGATAAAGTGAGAGGGTGACAAGATTGTGTGGGTGTGAGAGAGTGAGATGGAGGAAGAGCGATAGAAAGACAGAGAGAAAAAGGGAGGGATGGTGCGAGAGCAAAATAAATAATGAGAGAGGCAGGGAGGAAGCGAGGGAGCGAGAGAGAGATAGAGACAGAGAGGGAGGGAGAGACAGAGAGAGAGAGTGAGAGGGAGACAGAGAGAGAGATAAAGAGTGAGAGAGAAAAGAAGGGAGGGAGAAAGAGAACAAGTGAGGGACAGATGAAGGCAGGGAGAGACAGGAGGGGAGGGAGAGATAGAGAAAAACTAGAAGAAACTAGAGAAAAACAGAAAAAATAGAGATAGTGTGAGAGAGAAAGAGGGAACGAGCAAGAGAGAGAAGAAGGAAGGGAAACAGAGAGAGTCAAGGAGTAGAGAGAGAGAGAGAGAGAGAGAGAGAGAGAGAGAGAGAGAGAGAGAGAGAGAGAGAGAGAGAGAGAGAGAGAGAGAGAGAGAGAGAGAGAGAGAGAGAGAGAGAGAGAGAGAGAGAGAGAGAGAGAGAGAGAGAATTTCCCTGTTTACAGACAGTAATTCCATCCTCAAAACTTGCATCTGGGAAAGCACTGTGGTCTAATATACTCTTTTAAACATACAAATGAGATTTCTGAGAGTTGCGTTCTGTGAGTATGGTTTACCTACGAGTAGAAGAGAAACTTCTGGAAGAAGCTGAAAGGACAGTGATGTCATGAGCGGTTATGATGACGGGTCTGGATGAGTCGCTGACAATTCTACATTCAGCACCTCGGTTTTACAGTCTTGAGGTGTAAAATTGTCCAACTGTATCTATACGTCATTTCAAACTGTAATACTACTTGATTACTTGAAGAAGAAGAAGAAGATGGAGGAGGAGAAATAAATGATGAAGAAGAAGAAAGAGAAGGAGAAAGAGAAAGTGAAGAACAAAGAGAAGGAGGAAAAGGAGAAGAAGAAGAAGAAGAAGAAGAAGATGAAGGAGGAGGAGGAGGAGAATAGATGATGAAGAAGAAGAAAGAGAAGGAGACAGAGAAGGTGAAGAAGAAAGAGAAGGAGGAGGAGGAGGAGAAGAAGAAGACATTTTATTGTTGATTTCCAGTTGGTTTTAAACTGGGAGTTCTACTCTTTTTGATGCAAAGAAATGAACAATGAGAAAGAAATGAACACACACACACACACACACACACGCGCACACACACACGCACACACACAGACTGTACCCATTAAACTGAATTAGTGTATGTTTCAGCAGTGGCCGTGTGTTTTTCTTCTTCAGGTTTTCTTCGAGACGTCTCTACATTGCGGAACAGAACTATTGACTGTAAAACACTAACCACTGTCACAAAAATTAAATAGATTCATCTTGCAGTTTAATTGAAAAAGAATCTCGATTTGTTCGGAGTAATTGCACACACTCTCCTCTTTTCAACAGTAACTTTCTAATTATGTTCCCGTTCTGTTTTTCAGGTTAAAGTTGTACAATGAAGAATCTTGCCAGTACTCGCTTATGTTGTAAAGTTAAAATTCTATTGCAATAGAAATATTGTTTAAATAGTTCAATATGTATTATTTTGTACACTAGTAAATAATAATCAAAATTATTTTATTTTTTTAATGTGTAGTCTTTTCTGAAAAATCTTTTTATTTAAAAATCTTATATATATCTGATACATTTTCTGACAATATCAAGCTACAAATATTGGCTACATCGTCTAATGTTTACGGAAAATATTACAAAATATTACAACATGCAGTGCTTATGAAATGCAATATTACTTTCAAATCAAAACAATTCATATATGTATTTTCAATTAGTTCAACATTTGATTTTTTGTCAATAAATATTAATTTTGTAGCGTATTATTGTTATTAAGGCAATGCCCCCCCCCCCAATTTGTTCAACAATTGATGTGCAGTAATTAAATATTTTTCAACTGTAATGTGGAAAACAAACAAAAACAAACAAACAGAAATGTGTGTGTGTGTGTGTGTGTGTGTGTGTGTGTGTGTGTGTGTGTGTGTGTGTGTTTGAAAATATATGGGTGTGTGTTAGACAAAAGATACTAATAAGACATTAAGTAGCACTAGTAACACAGAAAGTAAGGAAAGTAAATTTAGTACTTTAATGCACGTTATATCAAAATAATCAGTGGTCAGGAAAGGTCTTGAAATCACTTTTGTCGTACAACTTTATTGAGCATTTTTGAAAAATATAAAAATACATGACAAAACAAAACACAAAGTTTCTCACTAACTGTGTTATGAAAACTGTGTTATTTACTGTACAAACTGTTCTGATTTATATTTCAAATTAATCTTTAATTATTTTCCATTTCAGCTTTAACTAATTTGATCATTTGCCATGCAATAATGAGTATAACATAAATGTATTATAAAAGAAATATAAAAGATATAATAAAATAAATAATGTTTGGCATATTTTAGAGTAGTTTACATTTAACCAGGGGTGTAAAGAGTCATAAAGAGACAGCCATATTTGAGTAAAAGTACAGATACTTTGTACATTTACGCCCCTAATTCACGTGCATGTGGTTTCTAATTGACAAAGAGTGTCCAGTACCTGCAGCAGCCTAAAGATGGCGATATATTCGCCTTGTTGGCCCAAGAAATTAACAGTGTTATAAATTGATTCAGGCTTGTCGCGCACAATCAAAATGTAACGAGTAACGATAAGTGTCCGTTGAAATGTAGTGGAGTGAAAAGTACTGCTACTCAATCAGAAATGCCGTGGAGTAGAGAGTAAAAGTTGCTTATATTTTTGATACTCCGTGCAAGTACGAAGTAGCCAAAAACATACTTAAGTAAAGTAACCAAGTACATTTACTCAAGTACCTTACAACCCTGCATTTAACAAAGAAATACATTCTCTGCCAACGCCATATCTAACATGATAAAAGGTGCTCCGCCACACGTCACAAAATATCCGACCATACGGACAAATATACGTTTGTGCAACGACAGGAGGCCAATTCTAAAGATCTGATCTTGTGTTCAAACAGAATATATATTGCTTATTTATGCTTCCTCACTTTATGGTGCACACTTGACCCCAAGACACATCACTGAAATCTTTATTTCCCCCAATCTGCTTTTCAAGAGCGTATGAATGGATATCAGAGCATCGCTGGGCAGAATGTCCCCGTGTCCAGGGTGAAAGGTCAATCCATGAATCACAAGCGTGTGAACGCCGGTTATTAGCACCGACTGTAAAGAGTAATAACGCCGTTTCATTACACTTTCAAACGAGGCTGTTCATCACTATCGCTTGGGGAAGTTGTCACGCTCTTGCTTAACTGCGCTGTGATAATTGCAGAGCTTTTAACCGTAACCTACTGTACAAGTGGCCGAGCTGAGCTTTAATACACACACGTCACAGCTCGGGTGATTTATTACCGACGAGACTCTCAAAAGAATGTTTGCGTCAAATTGATCAGAACCAGGGAGTAATTGTGTTGCCATCAGTAAAATGAAAGTGTCTGTCGGACGAGGTGGGTGACATCTTCAATTGCCTGAAAGGTTCCGGGGAAGAAGAAAAAAACAAGTGACACGCTGTTCCATTACAGAGCCATTTCCCAGCGATTTCAATTTGCAATATTTCTCATTATCGCTCAGGTAAAAGTTGTCCGCTAATGGCCGTTTACAGAATCCCAATTGAGGGGAAGAGCAATGTTATTTTCCGTACATTTTCCGAGTGTGAGAGTTTCCGTGGCCAAGCGTGAATGTGCTGAAAGTTGCTTGAAAAAATGATCCACATTTAATCCATTTTTGTAACTGTTTCATACTTTGCAGCTTAAACGTGCATTTATTTAATTTAGACAAACTCGAGCTTTTCAAAGTTTGAATTCAAACTAACAGAAATTCAAACAAACAGAAATATTCAGACAAAACAATAGCCTTCACTTGAATAGATTCAATAAAACACAGAAATAAAGCTGGAACAGAACGTTGTTCTGTGGCAGAACAAAACGTCACTCTAAGTCAACTCTTATCTAGCTCATAAATAGCATTCAATACCTTCGGCATCCTGCAGATGGCAATATCACCTCATCCACCCAAGAAGTTAACTGCGGTAGAAAAAAAATTGCAGACTTGTCGCACACAATCACAATGTAGAGAGATTGGGAGACACTCAATCACAAATGGAGTCAAGTAGAGAGTAAAAGTTGCTTATAATTTTGTTTACTAAGTAAGTACAGTACAAATTAGCCACAAGCATTCTTCAGGTAAAGTATCAAAGCTCTTGGAATCCAGTGAAGACTAAGTTCTAGTGGTGGTATCGATCTAAGATAACTGAACTGCAAGTTGGATGGAACTGAAAAAATCACGTCATTGATAAGGTCAAAGGTCAAAGCAGACTCAACTCAAGACAGTTTCAACATTGAGATGTTCTCTGATGCTTTGGTGGTGTCAGGTATTCATGGCGTGGTCTGCTGGAGTAGCAAAGAAGGAAAGGACAGGGGAAAAGGAAGACAGGTTGATTGTAGAAGTCGGCGTGATTCTGGAATCTTCCCTGCGCACTGCTCACTCACATCTGAATGAGACCTGCAGAACGTGTCCACCTTTCAACCAGAGCTGCCACGTTTTACCTCTCATTAGTGAAAATATACTGTATGTTTTTCGTTAGTACACTATTCAACTACCAAAATGAAGAAAGAAATCAGATGTGCTATCTATCTATCTATCTATCTATCTATCTATCTATCTATCTATCTATCTATCTATCTATCTATCTATCTATCTATCTATCTATCTATCTATCTATCTATCTATCTATCTGTATATCTATCTATCTATCTATCTATCCGTCTATCTATCTATCCGTCTGTCTGTCTATCTATCTATCTATCTATCTATCTATCTATCTATCTATCTATCTATCTATCTATCTATCTATCTATCTATCTATCTATCTGTATATCTATCTATCTATCTATCCATCCATCCATCCATCCATCCATCCATCCATCCATCCATCCATCCATCCATCCATCCATCCATCCATCCATCCATCCATCCATCCATCCATCCATCTATCTATCTATCTATCTATCTATCTATCTATCTTTCTGTCTGTCTGTCTGTCTATCTATCTATCTATCTATCTATCTATCTATTTATCTATTTTACTGTCTGTCCGTCCGTCCGTCCTTCCATCCATCCATCCATCCATCCATCGTCTGTCTGTCCTTCAGTCCATCCATCCCTCTCTCTGTCTGTCTACTATCTCTCTATCTAGCTATGATCTGTCTGTCCGTCCGTCCATCCATCACTCTCGCTCTCTCTCTCTCTCTCTCTCTCTCTCTCTCTCTCTCTCTCTATTTGTCTGTCTGTGTCTATCTAATCTAGATAAATAGATAGACAGAGAGAGAGAGAGAGAGATAGACTGAAGGATGGACAGACGGACAGACAGACTGGTATATATTTATATCAGTATCTATCTATTCATCTATCCATCCATCCATCCATCTCTTTAATCTTGACATTACAGACCACTTGTTTAAAACTATTACTAGACTACTGACCTCTCTACGTCAAAACAATAATCACAAGCAGACACACTTGTGTCTCTAATGGCTCGCCACGACCTTTCCTTTAAACAGCGTTGAATGTGCCGGGCACGAAGCATGTTTTAATGTAAAAAGCAGGAGGAGAAAACAAGTAATTTCGCCGTGCACTTCTGTGCCCTGCTCTCATCACGCCCTAAAGATTGAGGTCACAAAATGGCATTTTCTGCACATCCTTGAGTCATCTTCCTTTGCTGGCGTGTGTTTAGCAGCCACAGAAACCTCTCATAGGCATTAGCATGTAGAACGTAAAGATTTCGTCTGAAAATTTAATCCCCTTCACATTCCTATATAATTACTAGGGCTGTCAAAGTTAACGCGTTAACTCGTAGCAATTAATCAAATTTGTTTGTCGCGTCAAATTTTATTATCGCCGTTAATCAATTCAATTTTTCCCCCTCACTTCCGTTTTTTTTACGCGCAATAAATGGACATTTAGACACATGATTGATAATGCGATTGTTTTTAAAGAGCTGCAGTTTAAGCTGTAAGTGGTCTACTATGGAAAAGGCTGTGATGCTGAGCTGAACTTCACTTCTGCAGTAAAATCGTGCACAGCAGCACGATAATGATGATGATGATGATGATGATGATGATGATGATGATGATGATGAAGAATACTGTAACGGAAATATGACGGGAAATATGTCCGTCGACTTTCAGCTTTGTTTTCACCTTTGAATGTGTGATCAGCGTTCTGTCTTTCTGATGTGAATATGTGATCATCTTCAGTTAAAAATGTGTGATCAGCGTTTTCAGCTAGACTAATCATCAGTGCCATACTTTTGCCACACAAATATACAAATACATATCTGTGTTCTCATTTCCTCAATAAAATCTTTTTTTTTATTATAACCTGGCTTGAGCGAATGGATAAATGGATGGAGTCAACACAGACGGGTCTGGACGATGGCGTCCGCTTCAGTGATGCCGAGCGGATGGATGGAGGAGGTGGACATAAATAAGGAATAAACACAAAACGGCCGTGGTTGTCTGGAAAGTGGGCCAATGGCGATGTGTCACAATGGCCACTAAGAAGCAGCGTCACATAACCTACTTTTTCTAACCGTCTTTGTTGTTTGTCCTTTTCCCCTCGTGGTTAGATAATGATAGAAGTGACCACCAGAATATACTAACCTGCTTAGGTTAGTGGGGTTAACCGGAGGTAGATCCCTGAAGAGTGACACACTAAACAGTTTCAACTCAGTTTACAAACAGGAAAATTCATAAGAATAAGCACTGTCTCGGTGCACGAACAGCACATTTCCAGGCTGCCACACAGTGATTGCGGAGAAAAGAATAGAAACCCAAACGAGTACAGTGAACTTATGAAATTAAACCGTGTCGAGAGCCGTTCTGTTCAGGGACATTTTAGTTTTTTACGTGTAGTCCATCCGTGCCATGGCTTCATTTCAGACAAAACTTTTTTATAAATGATAAGATATTAGTAATAAATGTAATAGGGACATGTAATAGCAGTTCGTTTTCCCTTGGGCAAGTGTTTATAAAGGTACAGTATCTAATGACACAGCAGACAACCTCACGTGAACGGTTAACACCATCTTGACATGACGTCATGCAAAATCCCAGAGATTTCCGTAATCTACTGCGTGAATTTATGATTACAGAAATCTCAGGGATTTACGCGACGTCTTTTTAAGATGGCGCCGCTTCGAGA
>MU204427.1:198381-209174 GCA_017309775.1 Paedocypris sp. Pulau Singkep
ACACACACACACACACACACACACACACACACACACACACACACACACACACACACACACACACACACACACACTAATTTCTGCTAATTTATATTTTCGACAATGTATTTTGAGCATTTACACAGAATTTCTTATTTTAAAGTGCAAGTCTGTCTGTCTGTCTGTCTAATCTATCTACCTCTCTATCTATCTATCTATCTATCTATCTATCTATCTATCTATCTATCTATCTATCTATCTCTCTATCTCTCTATCTCTCTATCTATCTATCTATCTATCTATCTATCTATCTATCTATCTATCTCTCTCTATCTCTATCTCTCTATCTCTCTATCTATCTATCTATCTATCTATCTATCTATCTATCTATCTATCTATCTATCTATCTATCTATCTATCTATCTATCTATCTATCTATCATATCAGTTACACACGTGTGTGTATGTGTATATATATATGGAGTGTGTATTTCTACACAAGATATATATATATATGAGATAGATTTAGCTATTTATATGTATGTACAGTATGTGTGTACATTTATATATTTATAGTTTGTGATTTAAAAAAAAATATATGTATTCCTTTTAATATACGTACATTTGATTTGATTTGAGAACCTCTTTTTTTTCATGTTCCTAGATAACATTTATTTTTTTGAGTGTTAAGCAGTGGGGACATTTATTATTTAACGCGGACGATTACGGCGTGTCACGTGGGCTCGTCTCTCGATGAATGACACGCAGGCCTTGTATTGTACGTGCATGTTGGACCATGTGATTCATTCACGGGAAGGTTCGTTTGCTGCAGTGGTTGTTCATTCAGTTCCCTCAGCCTTGATTCTTTTCTCTCATCTAGTGTCTTTATTTATAAGGACATGTTTGAAACCATTTCGTTAGATGTTATCTGCCACACAAATACACATCTTTACTATACGCTGTTGCTACTTGTGTGTTTTATGCGCCGTGTAGACGTCCAGAAGATTGTCCACTTGAAGGCAATGTCCAGACTTTTGGTGTGTATATGGCTGGTCTTTGGCTTCAGTGGGAGTCGCTGGTGTTTGCAGGAGACTGGAGATGATGCTGTGTCCTTGGATTGGCGCTGAGCTGCATTGCGAGCTTCCTCCTCCTCCTCCTCCTCCTCGTCTATTGAAAGGATTGAGACATGTAGGGCAAGGCGCTTCATGCAAACGCGCTGCTTGAGTTTTGCACTGCAGATGTTGCCGCACGTCTTCCCTACCCGGTGTAATTAGATTTTGGCTTGTCTCGCTGCGTTAACGCTTCTTTATCAGTGGATGGGCTGTGTATCGCCGTTCATTATCAGAGCTAGTGATGAAATCCAACACCATTTCAGACCAACTTAATTACAGAGAGGGGATTTTTTTTTCTTTCTTTTATTATGTGAAATGGGACAAATTAGATTCGCTTTGGCTCTGTTTATCGTTTGAAAGATTTTCTGTTTGGTTAACGGAGCTGTGAATTTGCTGAGAAATACATTTGAGGAATTGGTTTTTGATAACGTCATGGTGACAAACGATGACTAAGAACTGTGGTTTGGAATATTTTGTGATGCATTTTTACACTAGAAACACTGAATCTTCTTTTTTTCCATTGTGGTTTATTTCCAGTGCAAACATTATCCAATGATTAGACAAATTTAGCTTAGTGTGTCTTCTTAAATTCTGTTATCCGTTTGGTTAAAGAATGCAAGACCTCAAGACTTTTTGGTAAAGCCGTTTTAAAAGGCCCACAGTGGCGTTTTGTGCCATATGTCGTGATGGAATCTCATTAGCCTTCAGCGTTTGCAGCTAAATGGCCATATGTGTTGTTTTACACACAAGTGAGTCAGTCATCAAAATGCACGCAACGCAAGATTGTCATAGTGCAAGATTTTAATCTCTCTGGAGGATGAAATGGCTAGTAGTTTCTAAAAATAAAAGAGGGTTAAAATCTATCCTTCAGTGCATAAAGCATCTTCTAAAGCGCTAAGTGGCCTCGAGAAAAGCTTCTTTTTAAAGATTTTAAAATGTTCTTACAGCAAACGGAGTTATCAATTACAATTTTACACATTTTATATATAATTAATAGAAATGAGATATTTAATTCCAATGTGGGCATTAACACTCCAACAAATGATGACAAATAAAAAGCTAGAATGTTATTTTAGCTGTGGAAACGTCGATCATACTAAATGAATGTCTAAAAATACTTAATATATGAATGCTTAATTAGTACTAATTATTTATCAGGTATTATTCATACACTAAAGCAATTTTTCATTGTTGCTTAAAAAATAATCGAAAGAAAAAGGATATTCAAGCTTAGTTTTATGATTAAGAATATCGGAATTCTTCATTTTTACCAATTTGGTGGTCCACGATGACTTCTTGGCACAAACAAAGTCGCTTTATCGCTTTATTGGTTTGAGAAACACAGGATATCAGTCGCTGTGAGCAGTTTTTGGGAGTTTTTGACAGTGTACGACCTCTGAATATCTCGCCTCGCTGTCTTTATGAGAAGATGGAATACCTTCTCATGTTCTCGATGCTATTCTTCCATGAAAATTTTACCCTGTCACGGATTTGCAATGGCTTGAGTTGAGCTGAGAAGTTACTGAACCAAACCTGCCGTCGTTCACAAGGCTGACGTGAAAGTGACGTGGATCGATGTGTTGTGGAGTAACAGAATGTCGTATGGGTTTCAAAACCATTGGATTTTGTAACTGATTAGTTATCTAGTGTCCAATCTCATTTTATCTCTGAGGAATTCAATTGATCGCACCATTAAAAAGTGGTTACCTTTTAAAATTTGACTTAGAAGTTGTCATTTTATTGGGCTTTGAATCATTGTCATTTCATCTTCCAACTAATCATACCTCATATGATTACCCCTTCAAATTCTCGTATTTTGTATTTTTTTGTCGTCTTTGTATTCTCGTTAATTGCATGTCCCTTCAAGCATTTTCGAAAAATGAATTTGCCCAGTTTGGAAATTGATTTTTCACTCAACTTTTGTGACGTCTTTGCTGGAACACCAATCGCTGAGAAAACGTCCGTTGACTTTGTGAGATCAATACAAGTGAAAATGATTTTTGGGGGAAAAAAAAAAGTCAAATCTTCTGAAACAGAAGTTGAAAGCGTGTTTGAGTAGATACAACCGCTCTTCAGATCACAGATACAATTTGGTTGACGTAACTTATGGCATTTAGGTTTGTGTGTGGGTGAACTTAATTAAATCAAGCCGCTGACTTTGATGGGTTCATTAAGTAGTGAACAAAGTGTGTGTGTGTGTGTGTGTTTCAAAACCATGGGCCTTTTCTACACATTAGAGCCAAACTGCAGACACTGGAGAATTGGCAAATCCTATTGAACCAATCTCGCCCTGAGTGTCTTTTTCTCCACTTGCTCGCAGAGGTCACGGTGAGCGTTATCTGAGCTCAGCAATAACTTCTGCCTGCTGAAACCGAGCCAACGGAGAATTACAACCATCCATCCATCCATCCATTCATCCCTGCCATTTTCACAGCTTACTCCATTTCAGGGTCACTGGGAGCCATTGTCCACAACTGGGAATGAGAAGGCTTTAAAAACAATCTGCTAATATTTTAGGTGTGGTTCTAAAGTATAGTTTCTGATCAGCGTCAGATTTGCGTTAGAAATGAGTGAATCAAATGAGGAAAAGAAGGTTTTGGACGCAATAATCATCGAAATGTGAAAACGGTGGCTTCCTGTATAGATCCAGAGATGCAGAAGACGCCCTTGACCTTTGACCTAGCATGGTCCTTGGAATTTTTCCAATCTACCGTAGAAGAGCTGGATTTCTGTTCTTTTCCTGGAAGGTTGGCGCTTCCACGCCTCAGCTTTTCAATTGAAACGGTTTGTTCGAGACGTTGGGCATCACTGAATATATGCAAAGGTACAATCAGCAGATACTAATTGGACCCCTGTGTTCCACTTTGACGTAAGATCAATAGCTGGAGATTAATGGTGTGTTGTGTCAGCACGCAACATGGAATAATAATTATATATAAATAAAAAAGCGTGCAGTTCAAAGTGTTGGAGACATACTACCTGTATCCCAACGAAGCTTGATGAAATGAGAATTTTGTAAGGTTCTTTTTTTTTTTATTTTATTTTTATAAAAACAAAATTAATTGCAATTTATAATTGTATAAATGTTTTATATTTTCTTAATTTCTTAATATTTTTCTTATATACAGTATATATATATTAGAGATGCACCAATACCACTTTTTTGGAAAACTAGTACGAGTACGTGCATTTCAGTACTCGCCGATACCGAGTACTTAATAAACACATGATTTAAATTTACAGGTAACAGCTTTAGTCATATAATTAAAAAAGGGGGCTAGTTTGAAATTAAGAACATTTATTTAAAATGCAAAGCATGTTGTTTGCAACATATCACAAGATAAATAACGCTTTTGATTAACCCTTTTTACGCCGCTCTTTACTTTAGTCATTTGGCAGACGCTTTTATCCAAAGCAAGTGAAGCAATTTGTATAAAATAGGCTACAGTAGATGTCCACACAGGCTATATAAAGAAACGTACTACACAGAACAGCATGACGTATATTTTTTTAAATCCGCGTTAACGCTCAAACATAGACATGTCTCACGTCCGCTATCGACATCCGGTATCATCGCGGTCGTCAGTGCAGAAATCCTGTGTTTTAAACGCGGTCGGTCGCGCCGTTCTCTACACTTCACCATGATCTGCGCGCGCATGTGCAGTCCTTCGTTTGTGAGACGGCTGAACGTTTCCATGTTGTTCCCTTCCTTATTAGAGAAGTTCAGCAGCATAGCGATTTCAGCTTTGCAAAATGTTGTACACATATATACGAAGTTATCAACGTTTAGGCAACGTTTTAAAGTGAAACCATCCGTCTAAATGTCCTAAATAACGCAAGTGGGGATAAAACCGGAAGTGATTAACGGCGATAATAAAATTTGACACGACAAACAACCGTTATTAATCGCACGAGTTAACGCGTTAACTTTGACAGCACTAATATATATTCATATATATATATATATATATATATTTTTTTTTTTGTAATTGTATGTGGTTGCAGTCCTAACACGTGATTTATTGCTAAACTGAAAAGAAGGCCTCGGTTTCCTCTGTAAACCATGATGACCTTTGCGTTGATTAGCACGAAATGCTAATTCCACGGCATTAGTCGAGCGACTGAGTGTGTGGGTGCAGGTGGTACGATGAGTGCGTTCCTCCCATGTGACCGCGAGCACGCGGAGCCACGGCGACTGGAAGCTGAGGCGCGGCTGAACCATCCATCACAAAACAGGGCGACTGACCGATCGTCCAGCTCATCGGCAAATTTCCAGACGCGTGTCATTTATTAGTATTAAAGGAATCCGTGCACTTTGGTTGGAGATCTCTCAGGGAATCGCACGCCCTCGGATCAGCCTCTCGTAACCGCTGGATTTTTCACTTGTGATTTAATTCCACTGAAGCGATGGTGGAAGTGGGTGGCGTGTGACAGGAAGGTGGTTTCTCTCTGTCTGTGACGAAGCGCAGGAGCAGCTCTTTTGTACCAGGCTTGTCGGCTCAAACGCGTATTGATTTGGTTGTGGACTTGTGCGAGAGGAGATTGGAGTTTTGTCGTCATGTGTTGGAGCCACACGCTGAGGAGACCATGGCCTGGTTTCCTGTTGGTCTTTGTTGTGCCTTGCAATTCCGAATTCTGATTTGTTTCTCTAAAACTTCATTCTTGGTAAAGGGAAGTTCTTGAGCAAAAAGTTGGACGTTCGTATTACTTGGTGTCTTTGAGGAATACAGAATCCGCATCTGGTATCTAAAATATTGAGAAAAAAAAAAGAAATTAATAAAAACCTATAGAAATGCCTTGAAAAAAGTCTAAACTATTCAGATGAATGCATTTCTATTTTGATCATATTACGCTATTTGGTTTTGGAAAAAAAAAATCAAAGTTGCAGTAATTTAGTAATTTAAAATGCAACATTTAAGTTGAACAGTAAACCAACCGACGTTTTCTTACTATTTCCAAGAAAACAAGCCAATATCTTAACCTGGAAAGCATATAGTGTTTTCTACAAGTGTCTTCACGCAACGTGGTTTGCACATGAGAACGTTTGTCTGTCTTCATAAATGATCCATTTATTTTCTAGAATATCTAATTGTTTACCTTTCTGGTTGTATTCGGGGTCTGACAGCATGTGGGTGAAGTTACTGTTTGTCACTTTGTTCATTTGTACTTGTAACATTGTGTTCAAATAAACTAAGCAAAACAATGTAACTGATCATTCTAAAAAGAAAATGCAAGTAAAAAAATCTTTAAATGTTACAAGTACAAATGAACAAAGCAAAACAATGTAACTGATAATTCTAAAATGAAAATGCAAGTAAAAAAATCTTTAAAAAAAAAGAAAAAAAAAATGAAAAAAAAAAAAAAAAAAAAAAAAAAAAAAAAAAAAAAAAAAAAAAAAAAAAAAAAAAAAAAAAAAAAAAAAAAAAAACGAGCTTTAAACAGCTTTAAAAGCTGGTTCCGGAGTTTTGTCTACAGCTTCTCCAATCTTGAGGAGTACAACATTTGAGCAAACTAATAATTATTTATTTTTATATTTTAGACTCCCATATTGCATCTCTACATGCATTTCCATCCGTCTATTGTCTGAACAGCTTTTTCCTTCTCTGGGACATGGGGATCTGGAACCAAATCTCTGAGCCTGAAAGTGAATCAGTTGCAGTAAATATGCATTTTTTTTCAGCCAAAAGTGGATAAGAATGGTGGATAAAGAACGTGTCGAGTCTTTGAGTGTTGTCGTCTTGAGCTCTGGACCTCCAAATCTAACTGTCGGAGTTTGGAAAGCTCTTTGGAGCAGCATGCTGCTTGTCCATCCTCATCATTTTCTTTTCAATCCATTTGACTGCAATTACTCGTGAGACAATCGAAGGCTGAAAAAGAATAGTGAGTGAAATCATGGTGCTGCCTCCCACTGTGGAGTCATTTCCTCCGTCAGCTCTGCTTGAATTACACCCGGAGCTTTTGAGGTTATCATATGGAGACAATGTGGCTGGCGGGTGAAGATCCTGGCCGAGGACTCTTAATTAAAGATTGATTTTGATGACGGGTTGTTATCGGTATTGTCATCAAACCAGAGGAAGCTCCTCCTGTTGGAACCAGTGGTTATTTCTGAGGTGATGCAGTTTGGTTTGCAGAACTCTTTCCAGGTTGTGATTTATAGCTCTTAGCGGAGAATTGAACACACGTTGCTTGTAAAAATGGGCTTTGAAGGATTAAAGCAATGTTTTATAAACTTATTACCGTATTCACGCGAACATAAGCATCCTTTTTTTTTTTGACGCTCAAAAACTCGAGGGCTGCTTATAATCGCCGATTTCAAATATGCCCGTCCATTTTTCCATATTTCAAGTCAGGAGCAATCACAAATAAACGGAAACAGGTGGTCTTTATGCAGCCTTTGCGTCTTTAAATAATGCCTAGGCAGACGTGCGTACATTATAAGCTTTTATTGGCTCAATAGCAGAAATAAGAGAAACATTGGACATGCCACGACAATTAACAGAGACAAAATAACACTGGAAGAAGTAAGTGTAAATTAAATACAATAATTTATATTGCAACAAACAGAGACTACAAACCACATCCAGGTAGTATAGCGAGAGCGGCTACAAACGGGTCCAGTGTGTAAATGAAGAACACGGCCAAGGAGTAAAAAATTCAACAGTCACAATCAAAACGGCCTTTTTTGATTTTACAATGCGCAAAGGTAAAATATTTGCAACAGAAAGAACTTTAACAGCGTTAAATTCGACAAAGTACCGTATTTTTCGCCTTAGTCGCCGAATGCAGAGATCCATGAAGCACGGTTACCGCCATCTTAGTATGCAATACCGCGGTATTATGACCGTATTAACATAATTGGCAAAATCTGAGAGAGAAAGGGGCGAGCGGGCGGGCGGGCGAGAGAGAGGGAGCGTGAGCGGCCGCCTACGGTAGCTTTGTTTCTGGTCTTCGCTCGTAAACGTTGTCTCGCTTTCTTTCTCGCGCAGAATCTTGTGAAACAATGAAACCATGATTTCCAAACAAAAACAGACTTTGATCAAAATAAAACAAGCAGATTTTCCCGCGCGCGTCTTTAAAGCTAAAACAGCCGCTCTTCTCTTAAAGGCACAGCGCAGACGCGTGAGCGGCACGCGTATGCGCGTCACAGGTGTGATCGATTAATTCAGTCTGTTACACTGCTTTCTGTGTTCGATTAGCAATCACTGTGTCGTCATTGGTAGTTGTAAGTTACAACTTGAAACGAAACTAATGTGTAATACTGTATTAAGGTGTTTATATACTTATATACATATGCCGGTGCGTCTTATATGACGACAAATACGGTATATCATATTTCCCAGCTTTCCCAGTAGCTTGGTCTGTAGAGCGCTGGTGTTTGAAACACCGGATCATGAGCTCTGGAAAGCGGGAATTTGTTGAACTATAAAAATTGTAATGAAATGTAGGTCACTTTGGATAAAAGCGTCTGTAAAGTGAATGTAAAGTAAATTGGAAAGTGTTTTAGAAAGCAGGTATTGAGGATTAATCTTTTGGGAAACTCACATGCAATTCAGTTTTTCGGAAAAATCTTCGTTAAAATGAACAAAGACAAATACAATTAACATTTTTGTTTCTTTGTGTCATGTTGCGGCACATCACCTGACCAGCCTGACACGTTTCATTCTTTGCCTGTTCTCAATTTAGGCATTCTATAAAATGCCTGATTTCACACTTTGCCTTTACTTGTGTTTTACAATATTGTATTTTACAATTTTAAATACCTTAACATTTTTTAACTGTATTTTACAGTTGCGTATTTACTGTAGCACAAAGCTACATTTGCATTTGTTTTAACTGCTTACATTTTACATTTTTAATGCGGGCTAAATAAAATACATTTTTGGTAATATTTAAGTCATTTGTTCAGCCAGTCAAAATTGCTTCTTCAATAAACATTTTAAAACGAAAGTATGAATTCAGTCATGACCCTGAAGAACTTTGATATTCAAAAGTTAGATTATTACATGACGCACTTTGCTGTAAAAATACAGAGCTGTGTTCATAGCAATAGCACATTTACAGAACAGCAACAGGAAAACGTGTTTGTCATCTCTGTTCTTTTTCTCACTCGCGTAAAGCTTTCCTTTCAATTTTGAGGAACAAACTTTATCATAAGGGAAACGAACAGTGTCGTGTGAGGAGACGTTGACGCCGGAGCCGTAGAGATTTGCTCGAAAAGATTGAACGAAATTTCAGGTGATCTAGATCACAACTCGCAACCTCTAAACCCAATCATCCGCAGCACTGATAATGTCCTGAAGCTGGGAGATAAAAATCCCCGGATCGCTTGTGACGGCAAAGAAATCCAGCCGGGACTTCGGCGACAGGAATCTTTTCTTTTTCTCCCCTTTTCGAAGGTCTCCTTAAGGTCTCGCTTAAGTGAAGATAAAGCTGCCATGTTCTGGAGTCTTAACGTGTGTTGATATTTCTCTTAACTATATGTGAAGGAAGTGTCTTGGGGAAAGGAGATGGTGAGAGAACTTTAGAACTTCTCCAGGTGTGTGTGTGTGTGTGTGTGTGTGTGTGTGCGTGTGCGTTTCACTGAATGGTTTAAAGCAGTGGTCGACAATTTTATCAAATTCTCATGGTTCATTTTTTCTGATTTTAGTTATTCAAAATGTAAAAAAAAACGTTATGCCAAACTGTTATACCAGAAGATGAATATGAAGTGTTTAACTATAGTTATGTGTTTAACATATTATGGTATTTGAAGTTTCTTTTTATTAAAAGAAAAAAAACAAAACATCTTTTTTGTTTTAAACTGTCAGACACGTTTTTTTAAATTAGACTGGACTATATTGTCCTCATTTATACTTCCTCTGCTTAAAAAAAAAAAGCTTAGAACGATAATAAACTTTTAGTTTGTCAAAATCAGTTTTCATCAGTTTTCATCTCTGAGAAGAAACTAGGGATCCGCCGATACTGATAACCGTATTGAATTTCAACCTCGATATCACATTTTCTAAAGAACGCAATCGTTAAAAGTCCTTCGATACCGGAAGTAAGAAATATCTATGTTTGAGGGGCAAATAAAGGGTTAATCGCAGGCGTTTATGCAGTAGTAATGCGAAGAGTCTTGTCGTTCGCTACAAAGCATCTGCTCTCAGCATCTTGTCCTCCAAAAAATTGTCCCGAGGCTCAAAATGTAGCACGTTTAATGCACTGCTTTCTGTGTTTGATTAGCAATGTCCGTGTCGTCATTGGATTGCAAAATCCATATCGTGGCACATCTCAATACCGCTATTCACGTTAATACCGCTATAGCGCCCAGCTCTTCTTTCACTGTTTACTGACTTTACTGACTGTTCATGTCACATGTTTGACATACAATTGTTCTTAAACAGCTGTTAACTTTTATACAGTTGATATAAAATATTTAACTACAGTATTTGGTTCGGAATCTTTTTTTTCTAGATTTTCCTCCTTTAAAATTGGGTGCGTCTTATGTGCCGGTGCGTCTTATATGGTGAAAAATACGGTAGTTTTGCCATTACTACAATGCTGTCTAAGTAAAGTCGCTGCTACAAGAAGAGGCGCGCAACTGTAGAAGAGATGCTTACACTAATAATAATAATATAAAACAAAACGTTAATCATGTTTTCTGTTTTTTTTTTTTTTTTTTTTTTTTTTTTTTTTTTTTTTTTTTTTTTTTTCTTTTTTTTTC
>MU204427.1:227778-252850 GCA_017309775.1 Paedocypris sp. Pulau Singkep
CGACAGAGACCTCGATCATCCATTTATGTTTCCCACACTTTAGACCACTTATTTGCTATCGTCTGCTCCGTTAGTTTCCCGCGCCGCCATGTTTGAAAAAAATGAAAGCAAAAAGCGACTACTCGACGCGCGATTTTTTGCGTCGACGTAATTACGTAATCGATTACGTCGACGGCGTCGACTACTCGTTGCAGCTCTAAATAAAAGTATCTATTTTTGCGATTGCAAACTACACCTCCCATAATTCTTTGCTGCTCACTCTCGGTTTTTGTTAGATGTCAATATCAGAACACTATTGTTTTTCTGTGCAGCAGACAGAGCGATTTGATTGTGTTTGACTCCAGTGTTCATCGTTTTGAACCGTTTTCCTTGTGAAGTTTTGCTTACGAACATGTTTTCATGCGCTAACAGTTTAACCATTAGTGCGGGATAGAATATGGTCCGTCTATTCAAATGTTAATGATTGCATTTAATTGAATCTATCTTCTTCCAGTGTTATTTTGTGTCTGTTAAGTGTCGTGAAAAAATCGGGTGCTTTTATTCGCGTAAATACGATAAATCACGTAGATTTGCCCATAAACAGCCCAACCTCACAGAAGGTTGAACTTACTTATACAAACATTATTAAATGTATTTCTAATTTAAACCTATTTTATTTATTACAGAGCCTGATATTATAGCTCCACATGCCCAAGGTTATATGAGAAAAATGTGAATACAAATTATAATACAATCTCTCAATTTGACGGGAGCACTGTTAATAATCTTATACATTCTAAGTTCAGTTAAAGTTCAACAATGAGGAGATTAGACAGTTACAGTATTTGGAAATTATACAGCTATAGTATTTCCTCAATGTTGTGTTTCAGAATTCTACACTTTAAATACGAATTTCTTAAATACACATTTATATGTAAATAATATATAGAGTTGTTGTGTTAAAATGATAACGTGATATGTGTTTGTGAAAATTAAAACGTATAAAAAGTATGCACATGGCAGTGGTATTGTACGTGGTTCTTGCGTATCAGTCAGTGTTTTTTTTTTGTTGTTGTTCTTTTTTTAAATGGAAAAAATTCTAATATTAATCCTATAGTCATAACATTTTAATCCTGGTATCAGGGCAATTCTAGATCTAGACAATTCTAGAATCAGATCTACCAAAAATTAAAAGTTCTTCATGTCATCGCATATCAGGTCATACGTTATTACATCATTCCGGAGGTGGAGTTCTCTTTGAATAGTTTCAATCCGTCTCTTCTCTCGGAAGTGTCTGCTGGAAAGTCAACACTGCCAAGGTCTGAACCGGGTCAGAACTGCTTAATCCAAACCCGAGTCCTATGTCATTCCATTCAAAGCAGCCACCGAGGACTTCTGAAAATTCCGAAGCGGAACGGGAAACTGGCTGCGGGAGCGTGGAGTCCGACACTTTCTATCATTTTTTTTGTACTGCAGTCTCTTTGTGATTTGTGGTTGGGGAACCATTACAGTGGAGTGGATTTATGGACCAGTGTTTTCACGCGACTTTGTATCAAGTAGACGATGATGGATTGTTGCGTTTGGATGAAGCTGATTGGTCGCCACTCTGGCTCGTTTAAATTCAGTCGAGGGTCTTCAACCTTCTGAACCTTCTGTTTTGCTCTTTTGAAGCCTTTGTTATGGAATCAGATTAGTGCCACAATTATCATACAATTAACAAAAATTTCTCTGAAACGAACAATAATGCTTCACATTTACGTTTTTTTTTTTCTCTCGCTTGCAGTCCTCACAATTTCGATTAAAATTTTTTTTTTCATTTTTCTTCATCACATTTGTTTTTCATTTTCAGTTTTTTTTCTTCGTTTGTTTCTTTTGTTTTCGTTTGAACTTCTGGCCCGAGCTTCACGTGGGCGCGGTCCTTACTCTGATTGGCTGGTGCTGATTGGCTGGTAAGAACGCAAAAAAAGAAACAAACAAAAAAAAAAAGTTTCAATCTAAAACGTGAAGACTTCAAGCGAAAGATAAATAACAACAAATGTAATTGTGAAGCATTTTCGTTCGTTTCTTGGAAATGTACGTTTGGTGATTAAATCTGATTCCGTATGTTTTCGGCTTCGTGGGTTTTGGAATATTCTCTGCAGGTTCTGTGATTTCTGGTTTTCACGTTTACAAATAAACACTTCTCAGATGCTTTTTACGATTTTACTTTTTGACTTTTTCCAGCACATGTCAAAGTGGCACATTATCAGCCGTTCTTTGTGGAAAACAAAGAGTGCATTTCCCCGCCACCGTCGCTCATGTGCGATATCTGTTTGGCGGTGAATGTCAACATTAAGCAGGCTTTTTGTTCCCTGATCTGTTTTCTTCCAGACATCTTTTTTGCTTCGGCTGCTTTTATATTTCCCCGCCGCTCTGACAGATACCTCGTGGCGCTCATCTCTTGATGAGAATGCACTTATCTTCGCCATGACAGCTGGGATATAGATGGCGCCACTTTCGGATCGCTGGAATATTCCGGAAGGCTTGTGAAAGGGGAACGGATCCCTCTGTTCTGAAGGACACTTCAGTGCTGGTTTCAGGACGGGTTCTATTTATCACAAGGGTTTGAAAAATATGATGAGGCTTTGGGAAATATCAACCTTTTTCATTTAGTGAGGAAAAATTCAACATGAGTTTTCTTCAAGGCTCCAGCTCAGTGACACAGAAATGGAACAAATGGTGGAAATGCGTTAAAGTATACTAATCTGTGCTCATAAGTTTTTAAAATACGGTACATTTGAATCATTTGATGAATCAAAAACAAAGCTACCTTTAAAAAAAAAAAAAAAAAAATTAATACTGTCAAGCGCAAAATTACGTAATAATAATAATTACAAAAATAAGTACATATATAGTAATAATAAGTACAAAAATATTAGTTCTGTTTAAAAGCACTTTTGAAATACTTATGAAGCAATGATTATTTTAGAAGGGCTAATAATTTTCTCCTCAACTGTAGATGTTCAGAATAAAATCCTTTTTCAGGTAGTAGTACAAGGTCGGAGTTGTTACTCTACCGTTCATTCTCCCCATTTATTTTATATACACTGTTTTTTTTTCTTTTAAACTCGACTGCTGAGTCTGCTGCACGACTCTCATATAGTAAACCAGGTGCAGGTGATTAGCGCGTGTGGTCGCCACGTGCGTTCCGCGTCATCACGCCGCAAAATACGGCAGAAGTAATGCAAGATCATCATTCGTTCATAATATTTAAACGACGGATTGGCTGAGTTTCGCTCGATGCGCGCGTGAGCGGACAAGGCGAGTGGTTTCTGTCAGAGCGCTCGTCCGCATGCGCGCGCATCAAGGATCGTGATCGCGATCTTTTAACGATTAATCGTGCAGGTCTAATATATATATATAATATACATCTTTTTTAAATTAACGTTTATGGTTCAATTACGTTAATATTCTCTTAAAAATACTATTTCTTTCTTTATTTAACAAACTTGTGACTCTTTATCATTTTGATATTGTTTTACTTGAATAATAGATAACAAAAAGTCAATTCTACGTAGTGGTCGGGACTTCATTTCCCAAGATCCTTTGCTCTCCAGTCAGACTCCGCACATGCGCAGAGCAATTGTTTCAAGTTCAGGCCTGTTTCAAGCTCTCTGTCTATCCGACGCCGTGTGAAGAGGAAGGATTATTATCCCCTGTGCAGCGACCCAGCGTTTTGTTTGTGTCTGTTCATATTTTTCTGTTCATATTTTTTCACATTTTTTTCTGTTCATGTTCAGATTTTTTTCTGTTTGTTGTAATATAAAATTTCGTACTTTGTTTAGTTTAATCTTACTTCTTCCAGTGTTTTTTTTTTTGTCTCTGTTAAGTGTGTCTAATGCTTCTTTAGTATGCACGTCTGCCTACGGACCAGTGTTTGACATTATTTAGATTCACACATAAAGACGATGTGTTTCTGTTTATTTCCGATTGTTCCTGAACCCCCCAGCACCCCCAACGTTTTTAAGTGTCGGAAATTTGAAAAGAAAGGGGTGCTGATATTGGCGGAAATACGGTAGTTTTTACCAAATGAGGTCAAGTGCAGTTAATGTTTACGCAAGTGAAATGAAACAAGCTTATTTTTCAATAAAAATCTCAACTCTCAGTTGAATGTTTCTGGGCTTTGCCGCCGATGTTTTGGTGCTTAATTATACGGACAGAGAAGCAACGGTCGGGTCTGAATTTTACAAGAGCAACAGCAAAAACGATTATTGCGATAATTTAGCTTGAGCAGAATGACGGTTACTTCATTAGAAGGACTTTTACCAAATGCAATTTTTCATTTGCGCAAGGAAAGCGGTCGTTTAGCCGGAAGGACCGAATAAATGTTTACACGGGGACTTGACATGTTTTTTGTTTTTTAATCGTTATTTAATTTTTCAACACTCATTATCTGGTGCCACAAAAGGAAAACACTATGGAAGCTTTTAGTTGACCAAAAGTGATTTTAAGGATTTAAAAACTGTACTACTGCCTGTTTCTGTTTTTTTTTTGTTTTCTTTGTTTTTATTGATGGCTGTATTTTTTTATATATATTTTTGAAGTGCATTTATTTAAGAAACTACTGTATTTGTCTGTTTCCATCCATCCATCAGCATCTTTTGATTAGGTCTAAAAGCTACATTTCAATGAATTGAAAATTTTAATATGATTAGGGTTCATTTTTTTAACTCTTTCCATCTTTTCATACATACATTCACCCATCTGTATTCATCCATTCTTACATAAATTCTCTTTTTACATGCATCTGCAGTATTTGCTTTTCTATCAATTTGTCCTTTACGTCCGTCCATCACTTTCTATCTATTTTCATCTCTCTCTCATCTACACGTCCATCTTTTTATTTCTGTATTTATGGCTCTATACATCATCTATGTGTTCATTCATCTCTTCACATCCACTTTCTCTTCACTTTTATATAGTGCTGAGCAATTAATCGAAAAGTAATCGAAATCAAAATTCAGAACATATTGTTCAAATTTTTCCCGGCTGATTATTTCACAGGATATACGATGCATATTGTATTATGAATTGAGTTATTTTATTTAGAAGAGAATTGCTCATTAAATAAGAAAAAATTCTATATATTCTGTTTACAAATGGGAAAATAATTACTTTTTTTATTAGAAAGAAGTGATTGTTTTAATCATTTTAGTTGTTGATGTTCAATAAATAGTCATATAGAACATCTGCGTGTGTTTTCTTCAATTATTTTCAAATCCAGTACTGCACCATTTATTTAAAAATCTCTTGTCTTTCAAAGTGTTACTTTGTATAAATGTTAAGTATTACATATCATAAATTACTGTACAAAACGTATCAGTGACAAATGGGGCAAACATATAAATAAATAAATCAGAAATATAAATACATAAACAAAATGTGGGGCAAAATATAAATAAATAAACAAAATAATTGTTCATTAATCGCAATTGTGTTAAAATGTTTAATTAATCGATATTTTGAATTTCGAACTTTCATGTGTGTTACTTCTCCATTGGATGGATGAATTTATACGTGAAGATGAATTTCTACGCGTGTCTTTCCATGTTTCTTAACTAAAACGGTGTTATTAAATTTCCTTGTTTTAGATTTCTTTTCATCATTGCTAAATGTAAATAATTACTGATTCAACCAGTCACATTGTCTATTGGCAGGAGAATGTGTTATTTATTATTTCCAACTCTTGAATAATTAGGAGCAGATTATTTCTCTTCTATTTCTCAGTGTTTAGGGAGAGTTTAACTTCATTGTGACGAGTGTAAAATCACCTTTTCCAGGTCTCACAAGCGCCTGTGTTGGTTGTTAATGGAGGGTTTATGGACTTCATTCATCTGCAGAAGAATTTATTTGGTCAAGCTCTGAAGAAGTCGATTGTGGACATGAAGAATTCTTTGGCTTTTTGTCGCTGATCCTGAGCCTGTAGACACACACACACACACACACACACACACACACACACACCCTCGGCTCATTCATCTACGTAATCGCTTTCTAGTTCAGGCTTCTTTTCATCCATCCATCCATTTATTTACCATTTATCTTCCCGTTTTCATTTGTACATCAGCTTTTGTTACATTATGTCGTCCATCCTTCTATTGTTGATTCTTCTGTTTCTTTAAAGTCTTGTATACATCTAACCCGTTTGTTTCTTTCACTTTTTTCCCCATTTCTTCATCCATTTATCCTTCTTTCTGTTCTGTTTCTTTACACAATCCAGTCCGTCCGAATTGTGTTATTCTTATCGGTTTCCATTTTTATACACATCTTTTCATCTTTTGTTTTTCTTGTTGATTTTCATTCGTTCATTGATCCCTAAATTCTTTGTACATATTTTGGTCCATCCACCCTTCAATGTTTTGTACTACGTCTTGTCCATTTGTCTTTTTATCCATCCATCCATCCATCCATAAAATACTTTTTATATCTTTGTTTATATTTCTATCCTTCCCTCCCAAAATTCTTTAAACTACTTTTAGTCCACCCAAATAACAAATTATTTGTACATCCTTCCATCCATCATCCCTAAATTATTTGTACATCCATCCGTCCCTAAATTATTTGTACATTCAACCATCATCCAACCATCCATCCATCCATTTATCCCCAAATTATTTGTCCATCCATCCATCCCTAAATTATTTGTACATCCATCCATCCCCAAATTATTTTTACATCCATCCGTCCCTAAATTATGTGTACATTCAACCATCATCCATCCATCCATCCATCCATTTATCCCCAAATTATTTGTCCATCCATCCATCCCTAAATTATATTTACATCCATCCCTCTCTAAATTATTTGTCCACCCCTCAATCCCTAAATTATTCGTCCATCCACCCATCACCCCTAAATAATTTGTACATCCATTCATCCCTAAATAATCTGTACGTCCATCATCCCTAAATTAATTGTACATACATATATCCATCAATACATGATCCCTAAATTATTTTGTCCATCATCCCTAAATTATTTGTACATCCTTCCATCCATCATCCCTAAATTATGTGTTCATCCTTCCATCCATCATCCCTAAATTATTTGTACATCCATCCGTCCCTAAATTATTTGTACATTCAACCATCATCCATCCATCCATCCATCCATTTATCCCCAAATTATTTCTCCATCCATCCATCCATCCCTAAATTATTTTTACATCCATCCCTCTCTAAGTTATGTGTCCACCCCTCAATCCCTAAATTATTCGTCCATCCATCCATCACCCCTAAATAATTTGTACGTCCATCATCTCTAAATTAATTGTACATACATACATACATCAATACATGATCCCTAAATTATTTGTCCATCATCCCTAAATTATTTGTACATCCACCCATTCCCAAATTTTCTGTGCATTTTTTTCCGTCCATCATCCTTTTGCTTTCATCGCCGTCTCTCTTCCCATTACGTCTTTGTGCCGCACTCTTTCAAACAGCATGCGGGCAGAATTACTATACGGACAAGCGCATTAACTCTTTTTGCCAGGCGTGGCAAAGCGGTTTCCTGTTTGGAAGGTGCTGTCATAATGCATCTCCCAGTCAGATTCACTTCAATTCTCTGCTTGTCATCGCTGAAAATGGTGGAAGTTCTGAAATACGTCGACTTACAAGAAATGTGTTGCCGAGCGTGTCAGCGAGAAATAAATGGCCCGGGCTCCACAGGAAATGGATAATGGAATGAGACGGCAGCATGTTGGTGATAGCGGCGTCTTTAATGCGTAATAACGATTTCCAGTTCTGCGTATGAAAGTGTAGAGAAGATTAAAAGCAGCAAAGGGTTATTAGCGGAATATTTACACGTATTGTAAGTCGCCTCTGTCCACTTGTGTTAAATGATAAGAAATGTAATTATTAGTACAGGAAGTCGTGTGTCAAGGTTTGTTCAGCAGTCACTTTGCGTGTAAAGGAAACACGTTTTTTTAATTTGCTTCCAGCATTATTGCATTAAACATTCCACCCGCAACAATTTGAGGAACAAATGTTTCTGCCAAGGATACATGCAAATCCAAGGTTATATAATAAGCTGCAGCTTTCTGTACGTGGAATACCAAAGCGGGATTGCGTTGTGAATAATTTGAGGTTAAATTACAATATTATAATTCACATGTTTAACTGCAGTGCCGAGTGTGTTTCAAGTGGAATTGTCTGAGGGGAAGAGCAATGTCGGCTGACTACATTAAACTCTCTGTCTCGGTTTCGGTTAAATACTGTTAGAATGTATGGCTAACATGGTGATTTTATTTAATTTTATTTAAAAAAAAAAAATGCTTTTAGAAAACGTCTCTAGTGAGGTCCTTAAAACTTTTGTCTCTTTGATTTGGTTCAAAAGACAGACAGTGATTTCTGATTACGCACTAAGATGCGTAAGAAGAGTAATTCAATAAATATTCGTTAATACAAATTTTTTTTTTGTTGCTGTTTTGTAAAAACTACATGAAACAACTAAAAACTACGGTATTTGATTTTATTATAAAAGCCTTGACAGACATTTTAGCAGCTTTTTTTCCAATAATGAGGGAATCAGAGCTCAGAAGAAACGTTGAACGGAGGGTTTGCATGAAATATTGTTGCTTGAAACACTTTTGGGTCATTTTCCACTGAAAAAAGTTTTCAGATAATCTGTTAATAAGTATTTTTAGTTTAAAGTTTCAAATTTAGATGTTTTTCCAGGATATTTACGTTTATTTCACTTTTGAATTTATATATTCTGCACGCACGTTTTTTGCTTTTAATGAGAAAAAGTGAAGAATTCGCAAAAAAAAAAGAGAAATGAAAATGCTTTTATTTCATACAAATTTTT
Source organism: Paedocypris sp. Pulau Singkep (assembly GCA_017309775.1). Classification (NCBI taxonomy): domain Eukaryota; kingdom Metazoa; phylum Chordata; class Actinopteri; order Cypriniformes; genus Paedocypris; species Paedocypris sp. Pulau Singkep. Next base: position 236,608 of record MU204427.1, read on the forward strand.
ACCATTAAAATTATGCTAATATTGCATATGCATACTTTTGTAGCCTCACTTTGCTTAAATGTCTATAGCTTTATAATGCCAAACAATGTATGTACGTACTTTGAAAGTACTATTAAAACGTTTTACTAATTCTTTGCTTGCTGTCAGAGTACGTGTTGATTTTTATGAAGAAATTTGACAATTTTGATAAGGATTTCTTATCAATCGCAGCAGAATGGTTCAGATTGATTTGTTTGTGATTTGTGATGGTCTAAAACCCGAGTGTCATTTTATCGGCAGCGTCAGTGCAGCGAGTCGTCCGGTCTGACGTCTCATTCCACACAATAGACTCTAAAGATTTCAATCGCATTTAGTGGCTTCAATTTTAGGCTTTAGTGGCAAGGCTTGGTTAACTTAGGAGCTTTTAAATGACCATTCCAAACAAACTACGTGCTGTGTGGACTAGTCAAGGCTGTCGGCCCGTGTGGAAGGGGCTGAATGAGGTTTGCAGGATCATCATGCAGAGCACGAGGTCAGGAGAATTGATGAAGCGCTTGATCACTGCTCCAAAAGAGCACAAAGTTTGGGATTAATGAAGGCCTCTCTTCCATTTATTAGGCCTTTGCTCTGTATTCTGGTAATGGATTTCAATTTGCCCGTTTTGTGACAGAGAATCATTTACATCACGCAATCTGGAGCACGTGTCCCATTCCGGACGGTTCTCATTATGGCTCGTAATTACTGCTGTACCACCTTGGCAGCTTCTTCATACACAGCTTCTCGCATACACAACTTTTACACAACTTCATTTTCTCAAAAGTCGACGGAAGTGAAGATTGTATTGATATAAATGGAGTGTGTGTATGTGTAAAAAAAAAATAATAAATAAAACTGATTTGACGAGCTTTACGCTGCCAGAAAAACAGAAAAATAACACAATAAATTGAATTGAATTGAATTGAAAAATCTTTTATTTATTTTACAAACTAAATGATCCTCCTCTCTGGTTGATAAATATACCGGACAAATAATTTACCTGATATTAAGTTTACAATAGTAAACAGGACAGGACACACAACTCTTGGTTGAATCAGCAGCTGCGGATCATCAAATGTAGCCAATGAGAGCCAGCGTTCCTTGGAAGAGCCAATGAGAAGCTTGCACGTGTTCCTTAACTCTTTTGAAACGTTCAAATAAAGCATTAACACATTTACATGAACCGGTTACGCTAAAACAAGGAGCAATCATGACTGTATTTCAGCCTATTTTCCAAACCCCAGCCAGATGGCGGTGTTGCTGCCTCACTTTTTACCACATTATTTAAGTTTCTTGTTTTTTGTGCGTGGGCAATCCAGTTGGTTGTTGTGATAACTAGAATTTCTACATTCAACCTGCATTCTGATTGGATGCTACTGAGCCACGTCATAGATTATTAGCATAACGTCTTGTGCTGCAGTTCTTCTTACTCGGAGTTGTCGCAACATGAAAAAATGAAAATCCATAAAATGCATTTGAGGTCAGATTCTCCAGGCCGGTATTTTTGTCCTAAAGCCTGCTGTAAGCATGCGGAATTGGGAGATGGACAAACCTGTAAACCAGACTCCACACTTTAAACCTCTCACGTGTTTTTAAGGTCTTTTCTGGTTGAGTTAACTTCATAGAGCTGCTTCTGATCTTTTGTGTTCAGGCGTATCCGAGGCTTCGCTCCTAATCTATCCCAATAGGCCTTTTCAAATCACAAAAAGCTTTTTATGGTGATCTAATCCGACATCTTTAAAGTTGAATTCTTCTCATGACGAAGATTTGATTGCTGCGACTCAATTGCTTTTTTTTTTCTGGGCAAAAACACCATGAATTGGTATTTAATGGGTAATTCACTCCAAGTTGAAAGAAACTTTTGCCGTAGTAGAACTTTCATCGAGCTAAATGTTTATACACATGTAACGACTCATTTCAACCCAAAATTGAGATCCTCTTTCTGCTTCTAAGTATTACACGTCCGTGCGTCCGTACAGGAACGAATCCTCCGCCTCTTTAAATCCCCGAAGTGCTAATGACTCACAGGCCAGCTAATCACCCCAGGATTATGAATCTCACAGCCGTTTCTCAAGCACCGTCATCTAGGAAGATGAAAGTTCTTCGCCTCGGTCTCACTCTTCTGGCTAGTGAGGTGGCTCTACTAGTTCAGCTCAAAGCCTTTTTGGCTCTGGCAGACTGTGTGTAATGCCGGCAGCTTTACTCAGTGTTTGTGCAGTGTTTCCTCCTGACAGCGCTATCTCTCCAGCTGCAGAAAGAACTGGAGGAGCTGTTTGCTGAATTACAGCGCTAAAGCCTGGAGCTGGAGGTCTTCTCAGGGTTCAGCTGAGTCCACGTCCACAATGTTCCGTCACGTGGATTAAATTGTGTGGGGGAACTTTTTAAAAGAGGGAAATGAAATATGAAAATGAAAATACTTATTGTGCTTTTTTTTATTTTAATTGAAAACTTTCATGGACTTCAATGTAAAATTATGTGTACAAAAAACATGTATAAAAGATGACATATATCAACACAAGACTAACATAGGTTAACATACATAAAGATACATTGAAAAAAAAACAAAAATGTATTGACATTTGTACTGGCCGCTCTAGTTAAGCATAACTCAACCTTTGTGGTGTGAATAGTAAAATGAACTGCTCGTATTCTGTATTGTATTGTGATAAAATTGGACACCACGGCTTCCACGTCCAGAATGTTCCGTTACGTGGATTAAATTGTGTGGGTGAACTTTTTAAAAGAGGGAATTTATGACAAATGTAAAATGTTTGAGCAACAAATTCATATTTTTCTTAAAGAATAGATGACAAAAATTCAGTACATTTGTCCAACAATATATATTAAATATTATGTTATGTATTTGTATCTTTTTTTATTTCTCTTGCACAAATTATTTTACTGTTACTTTATTTAAGCTACTTTTTTTTTTATTACTTGTTGTTTTTAGCCTGCTCACTTCTCCTAGTGGGATAAATAAAGTCTTTATTCATTCATTTATTCATTCATTCATTCATTTATTCATTCACTCAAATCTTGATTATATTACCTTGAAATTAAATCTTGTTTTTCTCAAGCGATAAAAGATAAATCTATCAAATCTGAAAAAATCTTACTCATTATCATCATTATCATAATGATTTTGATGATGAACTATTGGATTGTCACCATTTTGGTCTTTTTTGTAGTATTTTGAATTCCTCATGGCTTTAAACATATTATTTAATTATGCTTTATATACTCTGTTGCATGAAATCAAGAATAATGATAATATGTTTGTGTTATGATAAATGAAAATGAAAATACTTATTGTGCTTTTTTTATTTTAATTGAAAACTTTCATTGACTTCAATGTAAAATTATGTGTACAAAAAACATGTATAAAAGACGACATATATCAACACAAGACTAACATAGGTAAACATACATTAAGGTACATTGTAAAAAAACAAACTTAAGTGTCGTAGAAAAAGGCAATAGCAAAAATAAAAAGAGCACAATGTATTCACGTAAAAAGTAGTTGATTAATCAAGGTAATATTCACATTTTGATCAAACATATTATCATTATTCCTGATTTCATGCAACAGAGTATATAAAGCATAATTAAATATGTTTAAAGCCATGAAGAATTCAAAATACTACAAAAAAGACCACAATATAAAATGGTGACACGTGATGACGTTGACGGGTGACGTCAGACGAAACCGAAAGGACGAGGGGGAAAAAATGATTTCGCGAATATACGTAATAAAGAAAAAAAAATCCGCGATGCAGTGAATCCGCGATAGTCGAACCGCGAAGTAGCGAGGGATTACGGTAATCGCCATTTTCTGCATATGATAGAAATACGCACTTTAATTTTGCCTTCAATTTACCTTTTTCCGTGCTGTCAAAGCTTCTGCCGCGAATTCCTATTCACTCGGTAAATCATGGCGTCTGAAACACAAAGCATGTGGAGTCGGGTTTCAAGGCGAGAAAGACGTTAAGCAAATGCCAGAGAATGAGGCTGTAAAACAAGCTGCACGCCGCCTGAAATAGTTTAACGCAATGTTGACACTTTTACTGGCCGCTCTAGTTAAGCATAACTCAACCTTTGTGGTGTGAATAGTAAAATGAACTGCTCGTATTCTGTATTGTATTGTGATAAAATTGGACACCACGGCTCAACGCTGACCACTACTCTGGGTTTGTGTGTTCACGTTACTATGTGTGTGTAACTTCACCGGATTGGTTAAACGCAGAGAACATTTTAGATACGACCCCTAGTGGCCACATAGACTTACTAATTTTTAAAGTTTCTAGTTCAGGGGTCTCCAAACTATGGCCCGCCCCCGTTTGTTTTTTAATTTTTTTGCTTTTTTTGCCTTCACTGTTGTGTTTAAGTTGTCCGTATTTGTTTCTGTTAAAAAACTTTAATAAAACTATAATTTCCTTCTTCAGCTCAATGGTTATTTTTGTTTTGTTTTTTAATTATCGTTTTCGTTCACGATCTTCACATTATCGCTAGACCGCACGTTAAAGGCTGCACTTTCGTTCCAAATCGGACTTTTCTCGAATCCCAGCACGCGCTCTTGTAGCAGCAATTATGAAAAAAAATATTGAAAAAAATCATGCTTTTTTGTTTTCTAAGTTGTAAAACTTTATACTTAGTTTAAATGAGGAACTATAGTTGTGTCAGTTTAAAAAGTTTTTTTTTTAAGAATTACAAAAATAAATAAAATGTATAATATATAATTCAAAAATTTGATATTTGATATAAAAAGAAAATTCTAATATTATAATGGGACCTTCCTTGGTGAGTTAAAATGTTAAATCACTTCATTTGCATTTTAGTATATCTGTTTTGTTTTATTTTGAATCCATGTTTAAAGACAAACAAATACTATTTACTATATTATATTAAGTACTATATTAAGTATTATAAACAAAAGTTTGAAAATTGCGTTTTTTGAAAACCAAGGTACCACTGTATTTCCTCTATTTACCCTTTGTCAACTTTTGGAACCCTAACCCTAACCCGCGAATCAAAAAGTTTGCAATTTTTTAGCCCCTCTCTTGGAAGCATGCTAGAGTTTTTAAAAGAGTTTTTAAATTTTTATTTTCCTCGCCATTTTTTTTTTTGCGACCGTTCTGCGATGTCGCGCGATCTACTCGCGATCCACGTAATGGGCAGGCGGTCTTTTGGGGAGCGAGGAACCGGAAGTGCGGTTAAGTATCGATATTGTTGGATACTGAGTACCGTGTAGTTTAAAATGTTTCAGTATCGATTCGATACTTATCAAAATATCGATACTTTTGACAACACTACTACAATTATATAAGATCAATAATAAGAACATTATAACACTGAACAGTCTTCCTGTTGTGTGAAAGCCTCGCTAGTTCTACGCCGTCAGTTTCCCATCTCCATCATAATCATAATCGCAAGCGTCTTTGTTTTTTTTTTGCCATTTATTACTCTCCGTCTCCACTCGTGTCTGTCACAGAATACTGTAGGATGCAGATGTTCATTCCCTCGGATGTACGTCGCTGTGAACTAGTCATTTCCTCTCGTGGATGGGAAGTGGATTTGCATTTTTCTTGTTCTTCCAAGATTTCGAAGGATAGAGGGAAAAAGCCGTTATTCATTTGTAGAGTTGCTCATTCGCTGCGTTTTGCGTTTTTCAATAGGCGCTTTTAGGTTTGCACGAGTGAGTCAAAATAGCGATAGAAACGGAGCATGTCATTTTAATTTGTGTTAATCGTTTTCTATTTAATCTACATTTTCAGTCCAATGAGTCTGGTTTTTGGCGGGAGCTCCACATGCAGAGTCACATGACTGCAGTAGAAATAATAATAATAATAATAATAATAATAATAAATAATATACTCAAGGTCGCCTTACAGAAACACAACAACACTCACACACATACCAATTGCCCGGTGAAATAGCGGCAGCCAATTGGATGTGATAGATGTGATATCGCCATCTGCAGGATGCTTAAGGTACTGGATAATATTTATGAGCTAAATCACGTCAACGTGAATTAGTGAATGATATGTTGTATGATAACATAATACTTCGTTTTGATGATTGAAATGCAGTCTGTAGTAGGGCTCCTCGGTTTTGAGAAAAAACCCAATTGCAATTTTTCTGAAAAGTATTGCGATGCCATTTTCGATTTTGCTACTTTTTAATTATCAGTAAAATATGTTGTTTGATGCTTAATAATTATTAAATACCCACATCTAAAAACAAAATATAATAGAATGGAAATAAATGTAACCACTTGGTCATTTATTTTTAAATGTAATTTTAAGTATTTACAGTTTTTCTCAATCGCTAAGACACATTTTTTGAATGCTGTTCTACTTTTCTCAAAACTCTAAACACAAACCCCAATTTTCAAGCTACATTCACAAAACAACAGACTCTTCTTGCAAAACCAATGTTTCACCTCAAAACAGTTCAATCTGAGTCCAAAACTGAACTATGTGATCAAATCGTGTCTCAAGTCCATCAGAATGAAAAGCACTAGTGATCAGTCAGCAAACACTACTCAGAAAAATGCAAAACACAACGCTCAGAGTGTGAAGCAGGAGAAATAAACGTTTATTCTTTACTGTAATATAAAATCAGATTGCAAAACAAAGCACAAAACATTAGCACAAAAAGAGAAACTGAAAAATTGTGCGTTTACATGTCGTGTGTGCAAATTTTCATGCACTGTTTTTGCCGTCTTTTGCACGTGAGGAGACATTCAGCAACAGAGACTTGGTATTCTATTATAATATTATAATATTTATGGCCCTAAATAATCTTCTGCTGAATTTCACCTAGTTTACAGTAATGGCTTTGTTCTCACGGACCATTGGAAAAACTAGGGTCTTGAGGGGAGAAAACACACTCACACCCCTGTGTGTCACTCATCAATTCCCCAAAACAAGAACGTAAAGTTATAAAAAATATACGCTGATCCTAGAAATCGTTCGACCGACCCATCATTACAATATTCCAGTACAGATGTAGTGAAAAGGCAGCGGCGTTGCTAGGGTTGGTGTCACCCGGTGTGGTAAAGCCGATTAATTGCAATGAAATCCCAAATAATAATAATAATAATAATAATTTACTATAATTAACTTTTAGTATTAACAATTATTAATAACATGAACAAGTAAAGAATCTTGTAATATTGAATATTGAAGTGTAAAATGTAAATGAATGTAAACTCAACACAAAAAAAAACGCTTGTTTAAATACTGTAATATACCGTTTTGACTAACGAAAACAATGGGTAAGCTAGTCATAATAAATAAAAAAGAAATAAGTAATTTATTTTGAGGAAAAGAGACTGTGAATAATTGAATTGCACTCTATTCTTTCTATAAGTGCGCTGTGATTTCAGCTTTGCAAATAACTGTACAAATAATATAATATAATGAATGGTTTTGAAGTGAAACTCAAAAACTGGCAAAACCGGAAAACCAGAAGTGCGATTAATGCCGTTAATAAAATTTGACGCAATTATACAAATTTAATTACAGTAATCCCTCGCTACTTCGCGGTTCGACTATCGCGGATTCACTGTTTCGCGGATTTTTTTTCTTTATTACATAAATTCGCAGATTCATTTTTTTTTCCCGACCGTATCTCGGCGGAGGACGCTCGCAGTGGCTCGAGACGGACCGCCGCCAGACGCGTCTCACCGCGGAGAAGCGAATCGCGCGCTCCTGCCCGATTCTCGCGTTCACACCCTTTGAAAATTAATATCTCCGCGGGGATGACGCGTGCGGCGGGGAGATGTTTGTTAACATTACTTTAATAAAGAATACTTTTTGAAAAAAGTGTTTTAAAAGTCTGAATAAGGGTTAAATAAATATGTAAATGTTGTGCCTCCACTTCGCGGAAATTCACCTATCGCGGTCGGGCTTGGAACGTATCTACCGCAATAAACGAGGGATTACTGTAATCGCATGAGGTAACGCGTTAACTTTGGCAGCCTTGATAAATATATATATATATATTATATATATATATATATATATATATATATATATTTAAACTATTTTCTCCGTCAACTTTTCTCTTTTTAGACCATGAGATTTTAATATTTATCTCTTGGTGTTTTCAGTCTATCGACTCTCTATCGTCTCTCTCCATTTCTTCTCTGTCGTCAGTGTCCCTCACTTTGTTGTCGATAATATTTAATAACTGTAATTGTTATTAATTTATTTGCTCTTTCATTGATTCATTAATTCCTCGAACTTTCATCTGCCGATGTTCAATCGCAACATTTACCGCCAGAAATCCAATGCGTCAACCTCGCCATTTTGATTTAAGGTGGACCGTTAGATTTCAAAATGCTTGGTTTTCTGATTGGCAAGCCAAAACCGGGAGATTCAACCGTTTTGATTGGCTAATAGGTATGTCACTCAAATGTCAGAGGCGGGAAAAACCTCAGCCACCAGAGGTTCGGTTATCGTGCGAGTTAAAACCTCAATATTGATGCGATTAGGGTTAATCGTGAAGCCCTAGTCTATAGTTGTAGTACGCAGTTAAATAAGTAGTGGGTGTGTCGTTATCCACGCCACTCATCCGCCCTGTATTAGCACAAGCTCCGCCCATGTGCCAGTTCGGGTTCGGTTCCAAGAGGCTGCACTTATACGGAGTCAACTGTATATCTATTTTCTCAATTATCATGGAACAAATAGAACATTTTCCAAATTCTCAACGTAAAACTTTGCCAAACTGTGTGTCACTGTGAAAATGTTTTTATCGAACATATTAATACTGATTTAATAGTACCGTCCTGTATTGACTGCCGCGTCTCCTCGGCTATAAATCTGAGCGAGAAGATCCGGCGTGAATGGTCCTCACAGAAAAGCCACGCCCGTGTCAGCTCATCAGCCGGCGAATGATTGGATGCGTTTATTGCGTTGAATAGGCAAAGATGAGGCACGGGCAGCCTTTTGTAAACGGACTTGGTGAAGGTAAATTCTGCTGATTGGTTTTAGATGAAGTGGCGAGAATAACTCAAGCTGACACCAGCGCTCGGGATGAAATGGTTGGCGTGGTTTAATGGTCCGCCACCTTTCTGTCTTGATGAGGATATTTCAGTCGGCTGGCAGACAGCCGGATGATTGAATGTGCCGCTTTCCAGAAGGATGCCGGCGTTTAGCAGCTGATGCTGACTTTCCACCATTTATATTATAAAGTGCTCTGATTAAGGACGAGCACCTGCTAAACACGCCATTATAAAGCATCATTTTCAACAAGACGCACATCTGATAGTATAGATCTGTAGAGAAAAAGTGCCTCTGTGTGTATGTGATGAATGCTCGTTTAAAATACCACTTTAAATATAAATTATATAATATAATTAGGGATGTAAAATAGTTTTTAGAATCAGTTGTTCATAAAAAAAACCCAGTAACGATTTCAATACAATTAAAAATAGAATTTTAATAAATAATATTTAAACAGAAAAATGAACATTTATAATTAGTAAATAGTATAATTAGTTATAATCACTAATTTATAACTAATTATATAATTAGTGATGTAAAATATAATTTTTAGAATCAGTTGCTCTTAATAAAAAGTAACAATAAAAAAAAATTGAATTCTAATAAAAAACATTAAACGAAAAACATTAACAAATATATAAAGAATTACATTTGTAATTAGAAAAAAAGTATAATTATTTATAATTACTAATTTATAACTAATAATATAAGTAGTGATGTAAAATATGATTTTTAGAATCAGTTGCTTATAAAAAGTAACAATTTAAAGAAACATGTTAAAATATATTTAAAAATTACATTTAAAATGTACAAACGTTCATAATGTTAAAAATAAAATTTTAATTCATTAAACTTTTAATTCAGTTTTAGTTATAGCATATTGTTACAGTGTGTGCTTTTGAATCATTCTATTGGAGCTCAGACCATCAGCTGTCAGCTTCTCATTGGTCTGCCAAGAGAAGGCGGGCCTTGTGCTGGGTGACCTCCAGTGACCTTTCTCCTGCCAATTCAACGGTGTCGAATGTTTGACCGATTGCTGATAATCTCATTGCAAAGCCAAGAATAGTTTGTGTCCTGTCCTTTTGACGTTCTGGTTAGCGGCGGTTATGACTTTGCAATTTCATTTTTATTTTAACGTAATTGGTTATTTAGATTAGTGTCGTTTAGAATAGTTTATTTTTAGTGTAGTTTGGTTTATTTTGCTGTTTTTAGTTTGGTCTCTCTTTTAGTTTATATTTGTTTAATTCTGTTTTATATTAGTCTACCAATATTTTCTTGAACTAACTTATAAACTAAATATTGTAATTGGAAAACACTTGTCGAAGGTATTTTGCAGCACTTTTGTCTAGCCTTTTGCAGTTTTAAAATGTATGATAATAATATAACAATAACAACAACAGTAATAATAATAATTTTTACTTTAATGATTATGATTATTTTTGTGTATTTTTTTTTATACATCATCATCATCATCATCATCATCCTCATTATTCTTATTGTTCTAATTATTTGGGCATATATCTTATTAATATCTTCTTCTACTTCTTCCTCTTCTTCATCTTCCTCATCTTCCAGAACTACTACTACTACTATTAACAATAATAAAACTAATAATAATAATATGTATATGTTATTTTGATACATTAGTTAATTAATTTTAGTATTACCGCAGACAGCAAACATCAACGGTCCAATAAATGAAGGTTCATGTTTGTTGTGGTGTGGAGTCTTCCTCTCCTTTCATCAGAGACCAGGAGAAGCTCTGGAGCTCTCGTCTTTTTTCCCCTCCATCACCATCTGTTTATCTTCGCCTTCTCCTCCGTTCATGCAGAGCAGGATTGGATTGGATGGAAGGAGGGCCGACATGCTCCAGGCTCTTCTCTAGTGTCTTGGGACGTTCACTCCACTTGTCACAAAGTCTCCAATGTGAACCGAGGTGGAAGAAGGAATGCTTTTTGGCAACGGCCTTACTGTAAATCTGTCTTTGTCCTTACATTTTTTCCATCTATTGTTTTCTTACCATCAATTCTTCTTACAGTTCATCAATTTTGCTCCATCAGTCCATTCTTTGATTCGTTTTTCCAGTCATTTATATTTCTAGTGTGTCCAGTTTTATTTTGTATCTGTCTTTTTCTCCATCGTTTATTTTTGTTGATCATCTATTCATTAAATCTGTCCTTTTTTTTTGGATATCTAATATTCAGTTGCTCCATCTTTGTATTTTCATCCACATCTTTGCAGTCTGTGTCATTTAAGAAAGAAATAAAGTAAGTGAGGTCTCCCATCCGCTGGACCACACCTTCCATCGGGTTCTGTCTTCTCCTCATTCTTCTTTCTATCTACCCTTCCATCTCCTTGTTTCATTTCTCGAATCAGTCGCGACGTTGACACCTTTTGACTCTGGGATGTGAAAGTTCTCGATGTCACTTTCGATGTCATTTCTGGAGAGCAAGTGTCTTCAAAGACACTTCCAAAATCAAAGCCATGGGATTTATTTGTGTTACACCAACACACTTTTTAACCCTTCGTTTTTGGCCGAGAGAGCCATAAACACGGCATATTGGTAAAAATGAAGTCCAAAAGAGCCATACCCGTTTAAAACTAAACACAAATCGATGCATATTTGTAAAACCAATAAATGCAGGACAACAAATCTTTCAACTCGTTTTGATAACTTCGTTTGATATTCTGTTATTGTATGTAAAATGTCTTAATACTTGTGTGGCTTGTTTTCAACTTTTAATTCGGACAAAAACAAACGTGAAGAGCAGAAACACGGAGCACATCCAGCGGTTGTTTCAGGATCTCCGCACTGGCACGAGTATTATTCTTCTGACGCACATTAAAGCCTTAACAAAAATTAAAATGGCTTAAAATAACGGGAAAAAAGTTTTGATAGTTGAGAATGCAAGCGTAAAATAAAAACAAAACCAAAACGCTTAGAATTCATTTCGTTTTTATTAATTCACATTTTGTATTTTAAAAACCTGATTCGATTGAATTGAATTGAATTGAATTGAAAAATCTTTTATTAGTCCCACAGCGGGGAAATTTCACGTCACGACAGCAACAACAAATCCAAACAAATAAATAAACAAACATCACCATAACGCACTGCACACATCATCATAATAATAATATTCCATACAGAAGCTGCTCTCTCTCCACAAAGGAAAATTACTCCATTCGGTTAAATTGTCTTGAGGGTTTCCGCTATTAGGTAGCGAACTACTGAATATTAAAAGAGGGGCAGGGAAGTTAACGTCCTGACGTCACGACAGCGTTACGCATTATCCAATAGAAACATGGTGTTGTCCGGAGGAAAGCTGTGATTGGCTCCAACCTCCGCCACCAGGAAATGAATGGGATTGAAATACCGGAGAACGTTTTACATTTATGTATTTTTAAAGCTTTGTCTAAGAGCCATACGCAGCCACCAGAAGAGCCATATATGACTCGCGAGACATGCGCTAGAACATAAAAGCGTATTGACAAATGCTAAAAATGGAGTCATTAGTAAAACAGTCACACACAACAGAGACACTTTCAGATTCAAGTGGCACAGACACGCTTCTTCTCCACAGATGAGCTGCAAAGGCGTAATTAAGCATCAAAGTGCGTTCTGACCTTAATGAACAGGGTTTGGAAGTGGGGTTTGTTTTGCATCTATGACGAACCACATCACTGGTCACACTCGATGGGCCTAAAACTTAACGTCGCTGATGACCATGTGATCGATGCTCACATTCGAGAGTGTGTGGGTTACAGTAGATGATCGGGAACCAATCATTCGAATTTTCGGCTTTAGGGTGAACAATAAAAATATTTGAAAAATTCCAAAAACTTTTGCTTTGCTTTTTTTTGCTGGAAAGTGGCTTGACAAATTATTGACATTATGTTTCTTTGAAATGATGAGACCTATTGTGTCGCAAGGTCTTATTTTGGAAGGTAGGCCTAACATATCACTTTCATTTCTTTTGTTTGCCCATTTTTCTTTTTTTTTTCTTTTTTGTTTTTACGTGTCGTTTCAAAAGATTTAGCAATACAATTAAACTAAATGCACAAAAAGCAGAAATGTGTTGCTTGCTCCTGGTGCGCTTCGGCTGTCGTGACATCATTGTTGATTTGCATCATTTATGGGCGGAGCTAATATATGTCGCCATTTACTTTGCGTGTTTTTTTCAGGTACATTGAAACATTTCAGATCTTGTTGATACATTTTCTTCCCTCATTTTTCATAGCTTGTTGTTTTACGCCAAAATCAATGGCGAATCTTGCGCATTTATATTTTTTTCTCTAGATGATAATAGTGATGTGAGCTTGTGTGAGAGATGCTTGCCATGTTATATAAGTGTGACTGTAGCTTTAGTTCACATGTGAAACTTTCATAATGTGTATAACAGTTGAAACAGTTGCTATTATACAAGTATTAGCTTTTTTTTCCAGCTAATTATCGACGATGTTAATTTGTGAAGAATCTGTGGTTTAAATGTCTCTCTTTTTTTTTATTCATTCATTCTTTCTTTCGTATTTCATTCATTTCATTCATATTTCTTCTAATGCGTCACAGCCAAGCGTATGTGTTTTTAGCACCTTCATTCAGTGTTAATTACACTTTTTAGACCTTTTTTTTTTACATTTTTACAGAGAGAATAACTGTTCGAGTTATGCTCGACTTAAAGAGTTGTGCAGTCAATGCAGATGTACTGACTGTTTGCATTTTTGCAGTTATTTGTTTCATATTAATAATTAATTTAGCTTATTTAATGAGTTTGTGACCCTCCAGGTCTGTACAGTATGTAGTTTGGTTGGATGGTTAGATCATTTTTGATGGGTGCATTGTCTTCAAGAGTTAGTAGTGTATAAATAGAAAGTGGGATAGATCACTTTCGATAGACAAGGAGATGGATAGTTGGATGAAAAAATAATGGATGGATGGATAGATAAAAGAATACATGGCTGGATAAATGGCTGGGTGGATAGATGGTTGTTGGAATGATGGATGGGTGGGTGGCTAAATGGATAGATGGCTGGATAGATAGACGGATAGATGGATGGATGGACGAATGGTTGGACTGATGAATGGATGGATGAGTGGATAAATGGATAGATGGCTGGATAGGTAGATAGATGGATGGATGGACTGATGGGTGGATGAATGAATGGACGGATGGATAAGTGGATCGATGGACAGATGGCTGGATAAACAAATGAATGGATGGATGGATGGATAGTTATTTTGTGCACCACGCTAGCATTAAAAACTAAGCAGAAAAGACACTGAAGTACAGAAATGATTGTATAAACATCTGGACTACACCAACTACAAAGCAATACAATAAACAACGATACATATAAAACAGTGTGTTTTGCCAGAAAATGTGTCATTCGTGCAAACTTTGTCCACTTTAGAGACGTGATGGATAGATTTCTGCTCCGGGACGAGAGAGGAAACGGACCCTTGATTCAGGGCCAGTGGCCAGACACGGTTATTTATCGCTCTTGTTTTGCTGACGTGGACCTTCACACTGACCTTTCCACGCTTCACATGCTGGTCTAACTGGACATGGGAATCTGCAATGCCATTTCTCTGGATTTTATTTATGAGTACTGGGATTTAGTAGTGCTTTGCTCGTAAATAAATAAACAAATTATAAACAAAACACACATCATAATAAACAAACAAACAAACACAGACCATAAATGAACAAGTAGCGCTGCCCGTCATAAGCACAGTTCCAGTCACCAGTTTAAATTTAAGTTCAAATTGTAGAGTCTAATCGCAGCAGGTAGGAAAGATCTGCGATATCTCTCCTTCACACAGCGGGGGTGAATCAGTCTGCCTAGACTAGTGTTGGCCGATATTGCTGTGAGACTGTTATTTAGCGATTACAATGTAATTACTGTATTTACATGAATATTAGCACTCCGCAAGTATAAGCAAAAAAAAATGTTTTTTTTGTTTGTTTGTTGTTTCTGGCTAAATTACGTACATTTTCTCTTTAAAATGCTATTTTTTCTTTATTTAACAAACCTGACTTGAGACTCATCGCTTCAGTGTTGTTTTCCTTAAGCATAATAAAACAAAATATTCTAGGCGTTTAAACTACACCTCCCATCATGCTTTGCTGCTCACTGGTTCCCATTATAAATGGCTTCCTAATCCTAATTTCTTTCTTGCCTTCTTCATCTCTCTCGTCTTCTGCCGAATTCCACACAACATGCACACAAAGCCGTTCCCATGTGGAAAAGCCACGTATCTCGCATTTTTTTAAGTCTTAAGAAGATGGCTGGAATTTCAACTAGCGTTTTGGTGTTCAGATTCACGTAGGGATTTCGGGTTGAAGTAATTGGAGGTTTTTCTAAAAGTTTCCGTAGTGTAAAAATGATGATAAGGTGGAAAAAAACCTAACACAATGCTTCGCCGGGGATATGTTGTCTCAACAGTTGTTTTATTGTTATTTGCACATCAAATTAACAAAAAAACAACTATACTAGTTCCGAAATTTTCCAAAATATTAAAACAAGGTTGTCTTCTTCTGGTGACGTTTCTGTTTTTTTTTTCTCTCCTGTAGAGCCGCCATCTTGAAATGACGTCCTCCTGAGATTTCCGACCAAACAACGTCACCGTTCAGGTCTCAGGGATTTGGATGACGTCATTTCAAGATGGCGGTAACGGTTCGCGCGAGACTGTCCGTTTATCATTATAGACTGTAGCTTTAAAAACATCTGCCAAAGGACAAACTTTGTAGCACGTTATGTAACTCTGCAAGAACTCCTATGTAACATGTTTTTATCACATATTACCAATGTTTTGAATTGAATTGAATTGAATTGAAAAATCCTTTATTAGTCCCACAGCGGGGAAATTTCACGTCACAACAGCAACAACAAATCCAAACAAATAAATAAACAAACATCACCATAACGCACTGCACACATCATAATAAACAAACAAACAAACACAGACCATAAATGAACCTGCCCGTCATAAGCACAGTTCCAGTCACCAGTTTAAATGTAAGTTCAAATTGTAGAGTCTAATCGCAGCAGGTAGGAAAGATCTGCGATATCTCTCCTTCACACAGCGGGGGTGAATCAGTCTGCCACTGAAGCTGCTCTCCAGAGCAGACAGTGAGTCCACCAGTGGGTGAGAGTCCAGGTCCAGGATGGATGATAGTTTATCCAGGACTCTTCTCTCACCCACCTCCTGCACTGTG
>MU204427.1:254220-264955 GCA_017309775.1 Paedocypris sp. Pulau Singkep
AGTCCACCAGTGGGTGAGAGTCCAGGTCCAGGATGGATGATAGTTTATCCAGGACTCTTCTCTCACCCACCTCCTGCACTGTGTCCAGAGTGCATCCCAGGACAGAGCTGGACTTTTTGATGATCCTGTCCAGTCTCTTCCTGTCTTTGCCTGAGATGCTGCTGCTCCAGCAGACCACACCGTACAGGATTGCTGATGCTGATGAGGATTGAGGATTGTTTTAACATTCATTAAAAATTATGTCTGAAATGATGAAGTCGTGGCACAGATTAGATGGATTAAATGATGGATTATTAGATGGATGTGAAATGCGGCTCAGCTAGCGATATTTTGGCCGAACGGAACGGCTTCGGGCACAGATTAATATTGTGCCACTGTATATTGATACCCACTGTCATTGCCTTCTAATGCCCCTGACTTTCTTCGCAACCTCTGGCCAGAGTCGCGGATCCGAAGCGGCGGTAACGAGCACATCTGCGGCGCGGGCGTTTAATGGCGCTCTGGCGGCTTTATTCTCTCATCCAGCGAGATGCTGCTGAGTAATAAACCCGGTTGTACTGCTTTGCATTTACAAAAAGCACAATCATTTCTCTCTGGCCCTCGGGGTCTTTTCTTTTGCTTTCTATGTACTGATGGGATTCAATTCAGCTTTCTGACCACAGACCTCCGGAAGCTTTTACTGTAAAGGTGCATGAGCATTCAGCGTGCGAAACGCCTGGCTGTGTTATTTGACTTCTCCCTCACTCTTCCGCTGCTTGTTTGACAAACTGCACACGAGAGGAATTGGTGATTAGGAAACTTTAGAATCAGAATCAGAAAATCAGAATCAGAAAACTTTATTGGCCAAGTTGCGATGACAACAGGGAATTGAGTTTGACTGACTCCGCCTTTACCCCTCTTTCGAAAATATAAACATAAATATATAAATAAAAATAAAAGGAAAGAAACAAGAAAAGGGAAAATAAAAACAATGGCATGAAATAAGGGAAAATTTAGTTAACCGATTTACCGTATTTCTGTGAATATAAGCACCCCCCATTTTTTTTTCCAAAAACTGTGAGAGGGCCTATGCGCAAATTTCAGAAATATGCTCTTTTTTTTTTCCGTTTCTCTCGTCATAAAGGGCCGTCTTTGTCTTAAAGGTGCAATTTGTACTTGCACTTTGTTGTGCCAAACACTAAGTTATAATTAAAACCCCCGAAATACTACGTGCTTTCTTTAACAATATTACCAATTGTGCACAACATAACAAATTGGATATTTAAAATAGAGTGATAATAACAGACAATTGACGTAAACACACAAAACAGTATTTATTATTTATTATACACACTTTATTATCTGTTATTCAAGTAAATCGACATCAACGTGTTATATTTGGACGAGAAACACCGGAGACAGTTATAGCGCCTCCTGTTGGTGTATTGTGAACTTGTGTAATTTATTCAGTTTTTCCACAAGAAAATAAGGTATTTTGTTTTTTAATTTTTTGAATCTTCGTGAAAAATTTGATCATCTGCTTACGTTTATTTGCAAGGTGCTTATTATCATGCAAACACAGTGTTTTATTATTTTTGAGGGTTGTCCCAATTGCAAAAGTATAAAGTAGGGATGCTGCTTTCCGATTGGATCGTGTTCTAATATAGCACAATGTAGATATTAATAATCAATCTGGTTTTGATGAGCGAAGTGCAAAGTCGAATTCGTTACAACCTGCGGAAAATCTGCAGATTTTAAAACATTGTACTTTACCATAGTACGAGAGAACGACTCTTACAATGAGATTTTAATTTTATAGAATCACATTTAAGTTTCAAACTCGCTCAGTAAACTAATGTCAGGAGCTTCTGCAGCCTCATGATTGGACCATTCTGAACCAATCACAGTCCCTGTTGTTCAGTTATAAAATAATTCACTTCCTATAATTCCGATATCTCGTCATAATAGTTATACTATCTTAGTATTTTTAAAGATAAACGTGTAAGCACATCCCTGACAGACAATCAAATCATTGAAATATTGTTTAAAATGTGAGTAAAATATTCTGATATATATTACAGAAATATTATCATCAACCACTGACTGTGCTGTACAACATGTATTATTCAGGACCAATGTGTGTATGTTTGTGTTACAGTATAAAACTGCAACTTATATCATCTAGTTGCAACACACAAATGAAAAAGCATCAAAACGTCCCATTTTCTCAGAAAACACAAGCAAATGTTGCACCATATCAACTTTTGTTCTCTTGATCACCAGAGCTTTAGACATGGTTATTTAATTCATGGTTATTGAAGTTCTACATTACGAACAAATACCGTATTTTAAGGACTGTGAGTCACACTAAATGTTTCTAAATTGACTGTGTGCCTCATAATTCACGAGTGTAAGCTTTATAAGTGAAAGAGGAAATATACATTTTATAATTAGGAAATGTACATTTCATAATTGTATAATGGTTTAATTATAATCTGGTGTGCCTTTATAGTATAAAAAATACGGTAGACTAGCGGCAGAGTATTTACTGCATTTTTACAACAGTAATTCAAGTTTTGAAAATTGACTTCCGTTTAGAAATCTGAGAATTGAATTGAATTTAATTTAATTTAATTAAAAAAGCCTTTAAATGTCCCACAGCGGGGAAATTCCACGTCACAACAGCAGCAACAAATCCAAACAAATAAACATTGTAAACTTGATAATTTTTCACATGCAAGCAGGATGAAAAACATTTTTCTAGTGTATTAACATTTTTTTTTTCTTTTGAAATTTGAAACTAATATTCTTCATGGTTTTTGAATTCATAGTAGTTTCTTTTTTTCCTGTTACGTGTAATTACAAATTTTGCAATCGTTGCTATTAAAAACGAAAATTTCTGCCAAATAACGTGATTATTGTTAATAAAAATCATCTAATAATCATACATCAATTATCTATTTATTGTTATTGCAAAATAAATAAAATAAATGAATAATAATTTAGGGAGAATTATTAAATAATAATTAAAATATGAAAGAAAAAAAAGGGGAAAATTAAATAAATGGGGCCAAAATAAAAATTCATACCTCCTTAATCTAATTTACAATTTCTTTTCTTTATAGCACATTAGTGTTGTCACAATACTAGAAATAGCAACATTGATTTTAAATAGCAACGTTGATTGATATTTGTTGCTCCATAAGATGCACTTTTTACCCCAAAATATTCAGTGGCGGAAGTGCGTCTTACAAAGTGAATACTGCAAAAAAAAAAAAAAAAAAAAAAAAAAAACGTGTTTGGGACCTTAATAATGTTGTGCGGAAACTGGAGTCAGATCAATGAATTATAAATTATAAAATCTAAAAAGGTTGATTTAAATTATTAACTGGGTAAATTCCAAACACAAAACGCATTTCTCTGTTCTGCCCTCAAAATACAAACTTCTCCGTCCTTCTCAGTGTTCTGGCTTGGTCCAGAAACCAAAAATGTATTTGACTAAATACTTAAAACTAACCCGTGACTTAGTTTTTCCCCACATTTCATTTCGATGTTGTTTTACTCGACTAATAGATTAAAAAAAAAAAAAAATAGTAACCGTTAGATATTATTTCAAAATACAGCAGGGTATTTCTCCAGTAGGGGGTGCTATTATCCCACTTGCAATGTCCATAGCCAATAAAAGTCAACATATTTCTAATTTATTTCAATTGCTCCTGACTTGAAATGTGTGAAACTGGTTGCATATATTTACATGCATATTTGAATATGCAAATATAGGCACCCCTTTAAGTTTTTGAGCTTCTAAAGTTATGGTAAAAAGGGGTCCTTAGTCAGAGATGACAGAGATTTATTGAAAGAGCGGAGTAAATGTGCAACTATCATGCAAACACTTTTTATACTCATCGGGGATTTCATTACACTTGTCGCGTTCTGATAGGTCAACGTTTATATTCGTTTTCTAGGAAAACTAACCTGATTGGTTATCAGTGACTGGCACAATTGCTGATGCATCAAAACATTATAATTGTGCCTATACTCAACAGTAAGGGGAAAAAAAGCATCGTTAATTATCAAATGCTGTCAATTGGCTACTTAGGGAAAGGATGGAACCACGTAGAAGGTTACGGACGCTAGGCGTGGGCGGTATAGCGGTATTAACGTGAATACCGGTATTGAGTTGCGCCACGATATGGATTTTGCAATATCGTGGATACCGTGGCACTTTCATGAATTTACCTTTTATACACACATATCAACGCTTTAATACATTAAAATACATTTGTTTAGTTATAACTTTTAATTACGACACAGATACATTGCTAATCGAATACAGAAAGCGTTGTAAGAAACTGCATTAATAGATCACCCGCGAGCCGCATGTATCGCGCGTGCGCTGTGCCGCTCCGTGTCTGTAATGTGGCGGTTTTTTAGAGCGGCTAATCTAGCGAGCGCGAATCCCGTAAAACGCGCGCACGAGAAAATTCTGCTCGTTTTATTTTGGTCAAAGTCTGTTTTCGATTGTTAACCTTGGTTTCACGCAACTTTAGATTCAGACGCGCGCGCGAAAGAGAGGGAAAGCGTGACGCGCGCTGGCTCTGCTCTCCATTTTTGTCTGTCTGTCTGTCTGTCTGTCTGTCTCTCTCTCTCTCTCACTGTCTATGTCTCACTCTCTCACTCTTTCTCCGTCTTGCACTCTCTTAAAAGACAGACCACATGCCATTCAATTTAAATGTTTTTTTTTTTTTTTCAAATAAATGCCTGGACTACTTTTAACAGATATACGGTATTACCAATGACAGCTGCTTCTCCAGGTTTCCCCCTTGCGTTTTAATTTCGTACTTTATATAAAATAATACCCCCCCCACACATACACACACACACACAATACCGTGATATAATACCGATACCGTCTGTACACTAGAAAACAACCCTGATATGAATTTTTACCCATATCGCCCACCCCTAACGGACGCCGTCACCAAACACAAACCTTCTGTTTTGTGTGTGTCTGTGTTGCCGAGCGCTTATTAGGATGAAAAGCAAACAATGGCGCATCAGTGAGCGAGCGTGTAAGTGTTCTCACTAGGCAGCGTCCTTGTCTTGACTGCAGTCTGCCACTCGGGATTCTCGCTGGAATCGTTCTGCCGAAGAAAAAAAACAATGAAAAAATCCTCGACACAAGGGGTCGGTTCACTGCACAACACTCAATAAACATGCAATTCCACACGCTTGATTAAATACATTAGGAAAAAAATAACCTGTTTTAGTGACTGTAAGGCACATTCAATGTTTATAAACTGACTGTATGCCTTATTATTTATAAAATGTGTGAGCTGTAAATGTGAAAAGCGATTAGGAAATCGACTTTTTAATATGAAAAAATGGTTTGAAAAATACGGTAGCGTTACACACTTGAAAATGGACTTCTATTTTTAAAAATATGAAGATGGGACACTTTTCACACAAAAAGGCGCATTCTGGTGTATTAACTGAAACATTGTTTTTTTTTATATTTCAAACTTTTTTTTCCATGTTTCAGATTTTTTTATTGCGCTTCAGATTTTTACATTTCGTTTTTTGACACTAGTCTCAGGTGGGGGTGGCTTTTAATCTGATTGGCTGAGGAGTATGTGATTGACACGGTCACGAAAAAAACAAAAAAATTTTGAAAGAAACTAAAAAATTTTTTTGACTAGCATTTTGACTCCATACATCCTTTGTTGCTGAAGTTATTACCCATAACGCACTGCACAATAGGACGGTTGGGTGGAATGCCACCTGACTGAGCGTCGAAGCGCTGAAATATTACAGATGACGTTCTGACAAGACAATGCATTTTCAATCGTGAATGACAGAGTTAATTTATCCCTTCACTGTCAGTCTGTATTCCCCTCATTCACACTGAGAAACAGTTTAACCGGAGACAGACCGTGAGGGCATTTTTAATTTCACCTTTCACATTTACACGCATTAGACTTCACATTTATTCTCGGGGTTGATTCGGTCACGTCCACTCGCCTCTGATATAATGGCAACAGAGTTTTTGCATCATCTCAATTGCTGCTGACGAAATGAGATATTGATTTGTTTTTACAGTATTAAAGTGAGTGAGATTGTCAGTAAACTAATATCTGTAAAAAAAAAAAAAAACTTACATTAAAATGTAAGGCTGTTTGTCTTTGGACGGTATGGTGTTCATTTAAAAAAAATCTCAAAAACCAATGCAGTCAAAGGTAAAAAAAATATCATCTCACTGGGCGTGTGGAAAGTTGCGTGTGGAATCTTCTAGAAATGCAAGTAAAAAAATGATAAATATTATTGAAATCAAATGACTGCAGTATTCCATTATCTTTGTAAAAATTTGTTGAAAATGTGCATATTACATTGAGTCTCAATATTGGTATATTAGTAGTATATTATTTTATAATAGATTACATTCTAGTCAGTTTTTTTGCATTTCATTATAATAATAATTGAACCTTTTACAAACAAACATTGTGTCTTTTTATTAAGAATATAATTAAATTGTAAATAGCAAAAATCTGTACATTTTTAACACGTTTAGCACATGCAAAAACTTTTCAAAAACAGAGATAACGATGATAATATTATGATTGCCGCGGTACTTTTTCCTGTACTTCTTTGCTTATTGGTTTGTAACAATTGACATGAAAATAAACAATTATCATTTTCATTGTTTGTACGTTGAATGGCAAGGTGTTGTGTGAAAGAGGATAAACAAGGTCTCTTTCTTTTTTTTTTTTTGCCAACCACTCTGCCAAATAAAGTAAAATGCTGTGGAAGCACTGCATTAGAACAAAAAAACAATTTCTTAATTACTTACTCAATTTAAGCTTCCATACTTCTTGTTTCATTAGTGTTGGTTTTTGTTTTGTTTAAATGTTTGTTTCATCAAGACGCAGTATATCATAGATGATACAAATTTAAACTAAAATTTGTACGGTTTATCTTCCGTAGTGTGAAGAAGATCATAGCGGATTATTATCCCCTGTGCAGCGACCGAGCGTTTTGATTGTGTCTGTTCCTTGGCTTTTTTTTTCCTCTTTGGCCCGTGTTCTTTTTCTTCCGACTGTTTCGACTTTTTTCTGCAATGACACAATGGTTTTCCATTACTGTAATGCAATGATCATTCATTTCATCTGCTAAATTCAAAGGATCAAAAATCAAAAACAAACCGTGAAAGTTTAATAATGATAATAAGGGTCTCAAAAGGTGAAATAATCAAATTATTATTGTTTTTAATACTAATATTAATCCAACAGTATATTTCCACCTTTCTCTCAAGTGAAGCTCTTTCCTTCTCTGAGGGGACAAGTAACTAGTATGGACTTCTTTGACAAAAAAACCGCCAAATGTCGAAATCTTTACTGCCAACAAAAGCATATCCAAACAAATTGAGCAGTTAAGTTCACGACTTTTAACGGCCGGAGGAAATGGAGGAACGAGGCCTCAGGCGTCTCCTCACCTTGCTGGTGCTGTGAAGGACCCGTGGGGCTTGTTATCCTGCTCCATTGAGTCTGCAGAGGCTGGAGGTGTGAAGGTTTCTCCTCACTCGTGTAAATCATTAAAGCTCTCTGTCGCCGATCCATCACCTGGGCGTCGCCGTCCCGCTACGTCAACAACCAATTGGGAATATTGGCCACAGCTGGAGACACGAGACACTTGTACGGCTCCACAATCTCATCCCAATTTTCGTGGAAAATGACTCTGGCTTTTTTACAACACGTGCGCTTATCCAGGATGAAAAGAGCGTCGGAATCGGTTTCTCCGTCTCGCGGCGATTACACGCGATTGCTCTGCAATTAAAGTGCCGTGTGCGGCATTGATTGGCCTAGAGAGTTTTGAAGCGTCGGTGAGTGTTGAGATGAATGGTCGGAGCTTTCAGGCTTGGAGGTTCCTCGCATGGATTTTACTCCTCTTGAGTGGTGGAAACGAGCGTGTTATTGGGATTGTTAATGTTGGGTTTTTGGCCAGCTTCTCCGTATTGATTTTGGAGTTTGCGGTGCCGACCACAACCTGATTCCCTACGTCTGAAAGAAGACCGCTCTCTTTGTATTGCAGGACTTTTTCATACAGAAGATTGTATGACACGTTACAGAACATCGGTTATAACGGTCAAGGTTTGACAACCGTTTTCAACATGCGTGGGTAAAAATGGAATATGATGTTCTTGCATAATTCAAACCGAAATGAACAGTCCTTTTTACTACAATAGTTTGCAGAATAATTTGCAAAAATAGGCTGATTTCTGATTTTAACAATCACAATACAACTACTTTGACTATTTAGCCAATTTATTCAATTCAAGTCAATGGACTTTGATGTTAATATGAATAAACTGAACTTTTTGATCTTCATCGGAAGCACATTCTTACTGTAATATTTTAATATTTTCACTATGACTTAGGTCAACAGTTGGTCAGACAAATCTGTCTTAATTCAAGTTGTGAAGACGTGAAGACTCCTTTAAGAAGTGTACTACAACTGTAGTGCTACTGTACAACTGTATGTTGTACTACTCTACTGGTATGTTATACACATTTACATCTTAAACCTAAACATCTTATATTTATTTATATATTATTGGATATTTGTGTTTCTCCTCTCATTGGTCAAACTATGTAAAGTAATTGTTGTATAATGAAACGTAATCCGATTACAGTAATATAGTAAACCTAAACGACTAGTTGTCAAAGAAATGGAATTCCATCCATCTTATTCTTATCCTTTACCAATGTATTGCATTTCATTAAATTATATATATATATTATATATATAAACAAAGCTGACACTGCTTCTGGTAAGAGACCTTCTGTTTTCGACAAAAGAAAATATTTGATTCAAATAAGGCCGTGAATGATCATCTCGCCCCTGATGTGCCGCCGTTTGCTTCATCACTGGCGCCAGTCGTGTCGCTAGTTAAACAGCTGGTATTTGTACATTCACGCTCATAAATCACGTTCATGTGTTTTCTAATTCACAAATAGCATCCAGTACTTTCAGCAGCCTAAAGATGGCGATATTCGCCTCATTCACCCAAGAAATTAACCGTGGTATAAATCGATTCTGGCTTGTCGCGCACGATCACAATGTATCGAGTGTTATGTGTCCGTTGAGATGTAGTGGAGTGTAAAGCTACTCAATCAGTGGAGTAGAGAGTAAAAGTTGCTTATATTTTTGATACTCAGTGCAAGGATGAAGTAGCCAAAAACATACTTAAGTAAAGTAACGAAGTACATTTACTCAAGTGTCTTACACCCCTGATAAATTCATGATAAAATGAACATGCTGCAGACCAAAAATAAGTCCAGAAAGTATCTGCAGCACTGCATTATGGGAGTTGTAGTTTGTCATCAGCTTTCTATGTTGCCGAGTCATTAATAACATTTTTTATAGATTTAATATAGATTTTTATAGATTTTTATAAACATAGTTTTATAGAAAATCTAGTTTTGTTTGCTTGTGTGATTAAGGGGTTGATCAGGTGAATATCTAGTCCTGCTATTAAACTTTTGATTTGCCAAACTTTTTTTTTAAAACGCATAATATTTCATGTAAAATTTGTAGTCATGCTATTTCGTACTTCACTCCAGGATATTATAAAGAAGACTCCAAAACCCCAAAAGTAGCTGAATTTGCATTCTGAAATGCCTGATAAGAGCAGTCGTGGGAATTATTGCTTTACTGATGTCATCACGTCCGCTTTTTGAAACCTCTTTGTATCAAACTATAGTAATTAGCGCTCGTGCTTTATTTCTTGGCTCTTGTAGCATATGCTAATGCTCCAGGCTATGGATGGGCTCTCAAGTGAGTAAATGCCACTAATGAAACTCTCCATACGCTCCAATCTGGAAAGTGCCACACTATTCAGAGAGACGGATGATAAGAAGGTGGTGAATGAAGGTTGATGAAGAGAGAGAGATGTGAACGTGGTGGAGAAAAGGGAAGTGATTTCTCCAATTAATGCCAACAAACCTGAGATTAACATGCTGGTAATGATGTTCCGGAAGGAAATTGAGGCCACGTAGTGCAAAACCATTTGAGGAAGACCTTTGCGTATGAAACTTCCATTGCGTGTAAAGGAAAACCTTGTTGAGGTAAAGCAGAAGTCGCACACTTTTTTTTTTGTCTCATAAATAATTAATTACTGAGCTTCTGAACTACAAATTTAAATACCACATACCAAATGGAAATCTGTCTGTCGAAGAGATGGTTTCTTCTTGTCCTGGTCCAAGACCAAACACTGGTAGAAGACTTCCCTACTTTGACTTGCTGTTTAGGAAAGGTCCTGAAGAAGTACAGGAAGACGTTTCAGACTAAATCATTGCGACTAAATCAACTTTTTTTTACATCAGCAGAAGTGGATTAGAATCATCTTTGTTGTCACCGTGCAAGTACTGTCAGTGTTGTAAAGTACTTGAGTAAATGGACTTTGTGATCTCACAGAGCATCAAAAATTATTAGCAACTTTTACTTTATACTTGACTATATTTTTGATTGAGTATATGTACTCTTTTCTCCACTCTATTTGAATGGACACGTACCGTTACTCGTTGCAATGTGAGCAAACGAGGCAATATCACCATCTGCAGGATGCTGAAGCTACTAGATGCTATTCATGAGCTAAATCGCTCACAAGTGAAACGTGAATTAGCAGTTGCACTTTTTTACACATTTGAGTTTGACTGATAATAATAATAATAATAATAATAATAATAATAATAATAATAAT
>MU204427.1:265055-278802 GCA_017309775.1 Paedocypris sp. Pulau Singkep
GGAATTATAAGTTGGCCGGAGTTTTGAGAGCGCAGCAGTCGTGTAGGCTCGTAGTAAGTGATGAGCTCACTGAGATATAGAGGAGCTAAACCGTTTAGTGCTTTATAGGTGATTAAGAGAATTTTAAACTGGATGCGATATTTAACAGGTAACCAGTGTAGCGACATTAACACTGGACTAATATGGCTAAATTTTTTTTAGAGACAACCTTTTTGTTCCTTTTTTTTTTACATTTATTTGGTTCAGCCATTTTGAAATATTTATGTGTTAAATTTCATTCCTGTATTAGAAAACAAATCCTCATATTGACATTCTCACTCACTTTATTTTACTTTACTTGCGATGAAGTAAACTTTACAGTGAGGTATTTTTTACTCTAGTATGATTTTCAGGTATTCTTTACACCTGACACATGTACATTAGCCAAAGAACTTCCGTTAGCATCTATCCATAAGTTAGTGAGTATAATTGGTCTACTTACAAATATAAACCAATACATTTATTGAGATTAATGCATTTTGAGTGAGTTTTCATACATCTATGAGTATGAATAACTTGCATGGTAATGTGCAACAGTGTACAGTTATTTACAGATCTTTGTAGACATCATGGTAAGATCTCAAAGAGTTTGAATTTTGACGTTGTTGGCGTTGCAAACAGCTTTTGGGAATGATTTCCCACGCGGAGATGTAGGTGGTTTTAAACCCATCTTCAACCATTCATTTCGGAAGCATCTGTTTGGCTTGAGGAAACCCAACTCCCACTGGATTATCTTTTACTGACAAACCCGGTGGGCTTTCCAACAAGACACAATATTCTTAAACCATGGCGCTGGTTCGAGGCTTGAGCGGTCAAATTTAGAAGAGTTTTATCATTTTAGCTTTCATATGATATAGTTTGGACTATTACAATGTCTCATTAAAAGTAGCAAGTTGTAGTAACATTTGGATTTGCAGTAATAGACGATTTTGCTCCCCATTTTATTCACACGATTGTAAGCACCCCGAGAATATAAGAAATATATACGAAATACACATTTTTCTTTATTTAGCAAACCTAACGTGTGATTTGTATCATTTTGATATTGTTTTACTTGAACGATAGATAACAAAAAGTCAATTCAAGTGGTCAGAGCTTCATTTCCCAAGATCCTTTGCACCAGTCAGCGAATGCGAAAAGCAACTACCTGAGGCTTGTCGAGCTCTGTTTATTCGACGCCTCTGTTTAAGAGGATGGTAGCGAAGGATTATTATCACCTGATTAGCAGGCAGAGCGTTTTGATTGTGTCTGTTCCTATATACTTGCCTATTTTTTGACCGTTTCCACTCTTTCTGCGATTACACATTGGACTTGTTTGTTGGCAGTGTCGCGCCGTGTCTAATGTTTCTTTATTTTTGTGATTGAGCCAATAAAAGCTTCTACTGTTTCTCTCCATTGACAAATGGTAGAGAGGATTTTCTCTCTATTGACAAAACATTGTGCCAAGGGTTTTCCCCAAAGCTACTCTCAACCATCCGACTATTTCCGATGAGCTTATTTTGGCCTCTGTGTCACTTAACAAACTTTAATAATCTCTTTTGGGAAAACTGTCCACGAGTTTATGGTTTACCTGTCTGGTTTATGCCACTGGGCAGCACCAACACGCTTTTTTGAGATCTGTGCTATTGAGTAGAGCAGATTAGAGCTGAAGTCCTGGGCTTCTTTGGCCTGCAGCAAGGCTGATATCTTCTCCTCAATGCTGTGCTCATCAGTGGAGAAAATTGGCGTGTGAAGTGGACGCCATCGGGCTGAGATCAGCTGCTCCTCCACCTGGCCGCGTTCAGGAGGTGAAGGTTGAAGCGTGGCCATGTTGCCCTCATTGTGCGTGTTGAGGAGATTGCTTAAACGCCTGGAAGAATGGGGTCACAGTTTGACGCTTGAACGTTTTTGGTGACAGATGGAACTCTAATGTGGGGTTTTTTTGTAAACCAAATTATATTAAATGGGTTTATTTCATCTATTGTTTTTTTTTTTTTTTGTAATCGCTTCTGGGTTTTTGTGAAACACGCCGCTGGACGTTTTTTTGTCAGTGAACCCGAAGATCAGGAGTGTTCTATCATAACCTGCATCTAGATGTTGTAAGAGCGAAGCCTGTTTACAACGTATCTACAAAATGCCAAAACTAAATTGATTTTTTTTTTTTTTTAAGGACGAAAGAAAGCACTGGCAAACAAATCTTTTTTGTTTTGAGATATATTTTTTCCAAATATTCTTCGAGAGTTTTTTTGAGGTTACTGATTTGGTTTAGTTTATTTGTTCATTGTTTTCAGATATTAAAAGTTAGTGATGTAAGCCATATTTATTTTGTTTCTTGATTGTGTTGCATTCATTTTATTTGTATTTTTTAAAGTTTTAAATTGTTTTTTTTTATTTATATATTAACAACAAAGAACATTTCTTTTTTTTTTAATATTTTGTTACATTTATTTTAGAATTTAGTCATTTGTTTTTGTTTATTCATCCATTGTTTTCAGATACTTCTGAGTGAGTACTTTTTTTTGTTAGTTTTCCCGACCAGAATGAAAGAAAGAAAACACAATCAAGAAAACTAACAAAGAAATCTGAAGAATTGTAATTTCTTTTTTTTTTCTTTTTAGAAATTTATTTGAATTTTTATTTTATTTGATTTCAACTTTATTCATTCGTTTTCTTTAGTCTCATTTTCGTTTTCATTTTCATTTTCATTTTCATTCGTTTGTCATATTTATCTTGTTTTCTAGATTTTACTTGTGTGTGTATTTTACTTAAAAAAAATGTGTTAATTTACTTCAATCCAAACATTTTTTTGGTCTATTTTTTTATAGTCTATTTTTTTGAGTGTTTGTCCATCTTCTGTATCAGCCATCACATACATGCTGGCGAGTCGGTAAAAACAAGGGTCGTAGCACCTTCCCTCGCACATCTTATTCACAGTTCCCACAAGCTCGAGCGTCTTTGAAGGCACCTTGAGGTGTTGTCACGCATCGTCGGAATATCAGGCAGTTCCTCTCGATGACTGTGGGATTCGCTGGAGCTTTGCACGCTGGGCATGACCAATCACGGTTGAGAGAGAGATGATGTGTTTTGCCCACACAGTCTCTTACACAACCAGCTGAGAAGTTCTGACGAGGGAAAGATCAATGCACCACAGGCTCGGGTTCTTTCTAAGGACATGAGTGTACGTTTATTTCACACCGTGGGAGGCCGTTTCCGTCAAACCGAGACTCTTTACTCATCGTCTGCAACGAGAAACAAGCTCATGACGGAGGGATGGAGTGAAATATAGGCCACTCGTTTGTTTGTTTCAGTCATCTTTTGGTCTCCATCCATGTGGAGGTGTGTCTGTCCTGTCTGTCTCTCTACCAACCTGTCTACCCGTCTGTCTACCTGTTTATCTAGCTGTCTACATGTCTACCTTCCTGTCTCTCTACCTATCGACCTGCCTGTCTCTCTACCTGTCTACTTGTCTAACTACCTGTCCATCTGCCTTCACCTACCTGTCTATCTTCCCATTCCTCTGACCCTCACCTCCAACTTCTTTTTCTGAGACCACCTTCTCCCATTATCCTATCGTTGAAGACTCATTGATTCTCAAATTCGGACTAGAAGACCTTCGCAAAATGCTGGAGAGTAGCTGCGAGCGCTAATGCTCAAAGCTAAAAATAAGGCCTGGTTGACGCCTATTAATCAAAACCGGTGAAGAAGAATGAATTGAATAAACCGTCAGCCCTTATTCCTGCGTTAATGCATTATCAGTCCTTCACACTCGCAGCATTTGAAAGCTCAGGTAGATTCAGGCCTGTTTGATCACCGCAGGATGGCTGTGACATCACAGTCTCCTCATGAATATTAATGAGCTACATCTCTTCAAAGAAGAAGCCCAAACGGGATCGGTACTTTTAATGGCTTAAAGCTGTAAACGTCTTGCTTCAGCTCAGCGTCCAGCAATTATTTGCTAATAGACTCTGGGTGCGTTTGTCGCCGTCGATTTTATACTCTCATTGCTGCACTTGTTTCATTAAGATAGAAAGTGCTTTTCACCGCCAGATTCTCTCTCGGCTGCAGCACTGAACCTTGAAAAGTCTGAGGTAATGGTTAAAGTCATAGTAGACAACCGGTCTAGACAAAGAGCAAAGACGCTAGTTCGCCCTACAAGCGAATAAGATTGCTAGTTGTCTGTTAATCCAGCATTTTATATTCCCTTTTAAATGGTATTTTCTAGTATTGGAATACAGTCGACTCCGTTTAATCGGGCCACATCGGGACAAGATCATTTTGGCTCAATTGAACCCCTTCCTTTCCCCCCTCCCCCAATTATGTCTACCTACCTGTCTCTCTACCTGACTACCTACTTACCTACCTGTTTATCTACCTGCCTATCTACCTGTCCATCTACTGTACATGTCTACCATCCTGACTACTTGCCTGGCTACCTACCTTCCTACCTGTCTATCTACCTTTCTACTTGTCTACCTACCTGTCTATCTATGTGTTTACCTACCTGTCTACCTACATTTCTACTTGTCTACCTACCTGTCTATCTATGCGTTTACCTACCTGTCTATCTACCTTTCTACTTGTCTACCTACCTGTCTATCTATGCGTTTACCTACCTGTCTATCTACCTTTCTACTTGTCTACCTACCTGTCTATCTATGTGTTTACCTACCTGTCTATCTACCTCTCTACTTGTCTACCTACCTGTCTATCTTTGTGTTTACCTACCTGTCTATCTACCTCTCTACTTGTCTACCTACCTGTCTATCTATGTGTCTACCTACCTGTCTATCTACCTTTCTACTTGTCTACCTACCTGTCTATCTATGTGTCTACCTACCTGTCTATCTACCTCTCTACTTGTCTACCTACCTGTCTATCTATGTGTTTACCTACCTGTCTATCTACCTTTCTACTTGTCTACCTACCTGTCTATCTATGCGTTTACCTACCTGTCTATCTACCTCTCTACTTGTCTACCTACCTGTCTATCTATGTGTTTACCTACCTGTCTATCTACCTTTCTACCTACTTGTCTATCTACCCATCTGGCTACAATATTACAA
The DNA here is from genome assembly GCA_017309775.1 of Paedocypris sp. Pulau Singkep. Lineage (NCBI taxonomy): Eukaryota > Metazoa > Chordata > Actinopteri > Cypriniformes > Paedocypris > Paedocypris sp. Pulau Singkep. The sequence goes on from MU204427.1 coordinate 270,137, forward strand.
ACCTTTACCTACCTCCTTGTTTACATTTTTTTATCAGTTAGTTTTACTCTACATAGTTTATAAGAAATCCGCCTCCTTGTTCTGGTTCTGATGGACTGAGTCTGCTGCTCTTGGATGCTTCAGCTTCAATCCATGGTTGTGAATACTTAAACACGATTATATTCCTGGTTTTCGTCTGTATTGATCTCTGCACTCCCTGATTTAACAGCTTGTCTGACGAACGTCATTAAACATTTGCTTCTCTACATACAGCAATTGAGTCTTGACTTGCTGTCCAGTCAATCACTCCTAACAACATCGAATCAGACACGCGCCTGCCTCTTAAATATGTGTCTACCTTTCTATGTAATATGTATTACATCTACCTTTACTACTTTTGAGCTTTTCTGTAGTCTCAATGGTCTTTATCTTTTTGTCTTCTTTAGCTTCTGTAAAGCGAACTGACACCAGTTTAAAAGTCAAATGTGCTCACGGCATCACACTTTAGGGACGGTTTCTCTTTTTTTCCATTTAGGCTTAGTGTACTATAAAAATCTCACGGTGCATAAATTGTCCGGTTAACAGACACAATAAAAGTCCTCCAGCGGTGTCCGCGCTGACCGAGATCACGACTCGCTTTCCATCACCATGACGTTTACGCCTGTGACCAATTATCAATCAGCTGGATGTTGCACTACGATTGCGACTTCAGTACTGGTTACAGTCCTAGTCAATAAGCTTCAGAAGCATCATGTACATGGATCCCACATTGTGTCTCAGAAAGGACTCAATTGGTTCAGAGCTCTTTGGTTCTTTGCCGCATTCTTGACCTCGACGTGACATTTATGCACGTGTCTCTTTTTGAAACCCTTTTTTCCCCACATGTTGACTTCAATCTGACACATTGTAACTTGTTACAGCGCATTCACTGGTTCTCGGAGGTGACGGAGGATGAGAACCTGAAAATCAGTAATGTTCGCAGGTCAATTTGACCCGGGGGACTTTTATTATGCATATAAGTGTCAGAAACCAAAAAGTTCCCCAAAACTGTTTGTGTGTGTGTGTGTGTGTGTGAAAGAGAGAGTGTGAGTCTGAGACAGCGGTGTATTATGTCTCATGGTTGCAAATAAACGAATAGTATTTGGTATTTGACTATTTGAAGTATTTTTAAGATATTTTGACCTGAACATAATAGGAGGGTTAAATGCCAAAGAGTGTTGGCAAGACAACTGGTGGCAAGTACTTTTAAAGATTTGATTTCCTACTCTTATCTTGTTTAAACAAATTACTTTCTTGAAAATACCGTATTTACACAAATATACGCACCCCCCCTGAATTGTTCACAAGCATCCTCTTATTTTTTTGGTGTTCTTACTTTCCAGAAAAATAAAATTCTGGCAAAAAACTTCTCTCTCTTAATCCTGCTTTTAACACATCTTGCTTGTGACTCTTTTACTTGAACAAAAGATAGTGTTCGTTTGATTTTATTTCTACATGTAGTAAAGTGCATCTCCAGTAGGGGGTGCAGTGAGTTCACTTGTTATGTCCTTTTATACGCATATTGTAAATATGCGTATATATATAAGCACCACCCCCAAGTTTTAAATCTGCGTAAACTTGTTACTTCTAGTTCACGTTGAAGTGTATTCAGCACAATATTTGTTTTTTACAGTAGCGCCATTGAGCCGAAAGTCAAAGCAAGATTTCTTTTTTTCCCCAATAAAAAACGGTAATAACGTGAATACCGCTATTGAGTTGCGCCACGATATGGATTTTGCAATATCGTGGATACCGTGGCACTTTCATGAATTTACCTTTTATACACGTATATAAACACTTTAATACAGTAAAATACATTTGTTTCGTTACAACTTTTAATTACGACACGGATACATTGCTAATCGAATACAGAAAGCGTTGTAAGAAACTGAATTAATAGATCACCCGCGAGTCGCATGTATCGCGCGTGCGCTGTGCCGCTCCGTGTCTGTAATGTGGCGGTTTTTTAGAACGGCGATTTTAGTGAGCGCGAGTCCCGTAAAACGCGCGCACGAGAAAATTCTGCTCGTTTTATTTTGGTCAAAGTCTGTTTTCGATGGTTGATTGTTCGGTTGTCGACGTTGGTTTCACGCAACAAAGTCTAGACGCGCGCGCGCGTGCGAGAGAGAGAAAGTGACGTGTGCTCGCTCTGCTCTCCATTTCTCTTACTCTAATAGTTTTAATACTCTCTTTAATACTTTTAGATATACGGTATTAAAAATGACAGCTGCGTCTCCAGGTTGCTTCTTATAATGTTATAATTTTGTGCTTTATATAAAATAAGAACACCCCCCCCACACACACAATACCGTGATATAATACCGATACCGTCTGTACACTAGAATATACCGTGATATGAATTTTAACTTATATCACACCCCTACTTTCAGGGTTTTGCATATTAAGCCGTCTCTGCACACGCACAGTCCTGCGGAAAGACTGCGAGCAGGCGATTCAGGTTGAACGGTGGGTGATATTGTGAGGGAGAGGTTTGTCACCAGAAGATGAGCAGAAGATAAGCAGGAGGCTTCAGGATCTCGCGGCGATGGATGTATCCGCCATGACTCATGAAACATGGTGTCTGGTCACAAAACCTTGTTCGTTTGGTCATTTTGGCCATATGAATGTCGCCATCCCGCCATTCGACGGGCAGCACGCTTGATGTTTGACTGCTGCAGAAGAGGAAATTGCGGCAGATGGGTCAGAGGCGGTGAAAAGCGCGGTCCAATCCCTCTCTTCTCTCCCGGATGGTTGGCAAGCAGGATGAGACGGTGACGGATAAAGCTTACCGTTATTTCCAGATTGACACCAACATGCTCGTCTCCGTCGTTCAGTGGAAATTAGGCCATTCGTTGCCGGGAACAATATGGAATATTCTCCACAGTGTGAAATCTTCCTTGTTTTTTTTTTTTTTTTGCATGGCGAGTGGGAAGTGGCTTTGTGTTGCGAAAATTGAAGATTATGTGCATTTTCTCCATTAGAATATTTATGAATATATTTTTTCACGGACTGTGCCCTTTTTATGCGAACATAAGCATTCCTTTTATCCAATTTTAGCAGCTCAAAAACTTGGAGGTTCTTATATGCGTATGTTTCAAATATGCACGTAAATCTAAGGGCCATTTGATTCTGTGTTTCAAGTCAGGAGCAATCACAAATAAATGGACTATTTTCTTACTCTTTTATTTCTTTAGATGATGCTATAAGAGGCAGACCATGTTTGCTTTTATTGGCTCAATAAAATAAATAAAGAAACTTGACTTTGACGCGACACTTACAGTGGCTAAATAACACTGGGAGACATAAAATGAGCTACGGAATACGCCCATATAAGGATATAGCAAGTGAGATCATATCACCCCCTACTGGAGATATTCTCTACTACAAATTAAAATACTTTTTAACTTTTCCTTTTTTCAAACTATTATTCAAGTAGAGTCACACGTTATGCTTGTTAAAAGAAGTAAAAACAAGTATTTGTTAAGAGAAGTATTTAGCCAGAATATTAGCTTTGCGTATAGTCATAGCATCAAGAAACTAAAGAGGTGCTTATGTTTGCATATCTATAGAATTGGTATAGTCCATATGAAATATATTATATATAAGCTTATATTTGCGTACAAAAGGGTATTTTCGGGCAGAACTGTGTGTTGTGTGGAATTTGCATGTCATGGGTTTTCTCCAAGTTTCCTGCCGTCTTAAAAAAAACGTTTCAGGTTGCGCTCCGATTGTTTGGCTCCCTGTGACCCAGAAATGGAAAAGCAGTTCAAAGAACAAGTGGCTGTACACAGTTTTGGAGTAGCTGAGGCTTCCAACCTGTGTTAGAATGAGGTCCAAACAGAAATGTTGGCGACTAACGAAGAGAGTTTGGACCATTCAATCCTACTTTAAACCCCAGAGAGCGATCAGGGTTGAGCCGACAGTCAAGAGCGCTGCAAACGTGTGATAACATGCTAAGACTTCTCATATTGACACAGCACAAATGTGTTTCTCTCGTCCTCCTGAGCTTCATCGTCTCCAGTCCACGGCACAATTAAAGCTTTCATTTCTACCATTATACCTTATTAAGCAGAATTTTCAACGCTCAAAAACTTGGGGGGTGCTTATGTCGCCGATTTCAAAAATTCGCGTACATATAAGCCTTTTTGCGTAATGGAAGTCAGGAACAATCATAAATATACGAAACTACTCTATATAGAACTACAGAACTAGATATAATGTTAAACAATGGTCCACAAAGGCAGACGTGCTACAGTATACGCTTTTCTTGGCTTTATAACATAAAAAAAGAAACATTAGACACGCCGCGACACTTAAAAGAGACAAAATAACACTGGACGCTGTAAGATTACTCGAAATACAGTACAATGTTTTATATTACAACAAACAGAAACTACAAACTACGACCGGTTAGCTTAGCTTAGCGCTAACAAACGGGTCCAATGAGAAATCGCAGAAAGAGTCAAAAAAAGTCGAAAATTAAGAACACGGGCAAGTACAAATTCTCCATCAGCGTCAGATAAACCGAGATCTTGACGGGATTCCCACAGTTGCTTTGCGCATGCGTGGACTGGTGCAAAGGATCTTGGGAAATGAAGTTTTGACCACTAGAAACTATATCAAAATGATACGAGTTACACGTTAGGTTTGTTAAATAAAGAAAAAAATTCACGTAATTGAACCAGAAACGTCAAAAAAAAAAAAAAATCTGAAAAATCAGGGCTGTTCGTAAAACCGCGGGGTGCTTATATTCGCGTAAATACAATTACAAAAATACAATTACATTTCTTACCCCATTGTGTTGAAACTGATTTGACAGATTGTGTGTATTTGTCATTCAGATTTGACCTTGGAGTTTCCTTCTTTCCTCGTTTTTTTTTTTTTTTATTTATTTGTAAAAGCATCTGCGGCTTTTCTGGAGGAATATTTGATTTCTGTTCAACGCTGTAGAAGCCGTCATGTTGTCCGAACACGGCAAAGCAAATATGTTAGTACATTCGCGTGATAAGAGCATTTCTGCGACCCTCAGCTTTATGATTAGAAATATATCCTGGCAGGATATATTTCCAAACTTCCAAACTCCAAACTTCCGATCCTTTGCAGACTAAGCTTTTTACCTCCTCGCCTAGAGATAACACGAGGCCTGTGTGGAAGTGATTGTGCTGCGAAATAGATTTTAGAATTTAGAAAAAAATGGCCCCAAAGATTTGTTCGTGAGCCTTTATATATTAATATAAAAAAAGTAATGCATTTTAAAATAATACATATATGCTGCGATGTAATATAATATCATATAATATATAACAGTATAATATAATTACTATAATCTAAAACAGTATAATATATATTATAATATTTCCTCTTCTAATGGCACAAGCTTTTTTCAAATTGGAAGGTGCGATCAAAACCAAGTCAAGAATTTTAAACGCAGGAGAGAAAAATACTGACATGAAGTTGCATTTGTATATAATATCTGTTTGAACCAAAAGGCCAAATTGGTAAAAAGTAAAATTGTAAAAAGACGTTTAAGTCCAACTTTGTTCAACTCATTAGGGAAAGTTTGTAGTGAATAGAAATCTGATGTATGACGATCAAGCTGGATAATTATTACTAAGACTAATAGTACTAAATACTAATTACTATTTTTTCCCTAATTCACATAGCGACCATTATTATTTTGGTTGTAAAATGTAATTTTGGTAAGAAATGTGGCATTTGTAAGACACAACAGAAGATTCTCTTTCATATCCAGTGAAGTTCCTCTCATTCACAGTGTTTTAGCCCATCTCTGTTTCACACAGTGCTGATTTTACCAGTCTGGCTTTTAAATGTTAATTGTGCCAATTATTTTCTGTACATTGTTTTGAATTCACCGTCGTAAACGCACTATTTCTATTTCTTCTCGAATGGTCTGCAACGTTCTAGTCTTGTTCTCCGAGTCTTCACTAGATGGCGATCTTCAGCCACACTAGTGCCACTTTACCAGGGTATCTCTCTCTCTCTCTCTCTCTCTCTCTCTCTTTCTCTCTCTCTCTCTCTCTCTCTCTCTCTCTCTCTCTCTGTGTGTGTGTGTGTGTGTTTGACAAATTGTCAGTGGGTGCACAACTGAGTCCTTGGTGGCGTGTGTGCTGTTCTTTCACATTAATTCAATACATTAGTAATTTAAATATATTAATTTACAAAGTCGTAACTGGCTTAGTTACTGTAAGAGTCGTCTGACTAATTGTAATGTCTTCTCAAAAACAAATAAGATAATAAAAGGAAGAAAACATATCATTTTTAATTAGATTAACAACATCGTTTTTATTTGCAACATTGCATATGGTTAATTATCATTTTAAACGATTTACTAAATCTATGAAAAGAGACTAATACAAGTTATGATGGTTTGGGGAAAAGCAGACTTGTGTGGATTTGTTTGAGGAAGATGAAGACAAATCTTAGTTTAAAAATATATTTATAATATATTTGTTTTATATTGAATTGTTTTTAACTTGATATTGTAACAAATTGTTGTATAAATGGTAATAAAAAATTGTTAATGTCTCTGTGTTGTTGTTACATTCTCAGACTTCTTTTAAGCCATAACATGAGTTTATTTTTTCTAAAAGATTTTTTTTTTGTATTATTAATGCGTGTCATATTCAGTTGCGCTTTATAGTGTAGAATTGACAGTTGTGTTCAGTCGTTTTCTCTTCCGATTCCTCAGCTCTTTTAATAACCCTGACGCTCAACAGACGTGTAGTGACGTTTTATTTCACACATCTCTGTAATGTTTCCTCACGTTTACACCTACTACTACTGTCCACCAGGGGGCAGTGTGTGCCGTCTTCACTCGTCCTCGTCCTGATTCAGGATCTTCTAGTAAGAGCGCAGGATCCTTGTAAAGAATAAGGTCATTCTTTGATTGGTGCTGTAAATCCGCACAGAGGAAAACAATGAGTAAAAGGGAATGAATAATTCACAGCGTGTCGGGAAGGCTTTGTAGTATTCACGCGCTCCTCCTGAGGGAGGTTTGGCTCTCGTACTCCAGGCTTCAGCACAGACGCCTTTCTGCTTGTGATGCCACGCTGTACAGTGGAATGGCTCCGGTCCGAAGGGTTATTAGATGAGAGTGTGTCATCTAGAACCATCCCGACGGTCTGAGACACGGAGCAGGTGGAACATGCAGCATCAGGGTTTTACACCATCAGCCCAGTGGTGCTGATGCTGCATGCTGTGTCAAGACCATCAGGGGTAACTAACGAATCCATCCATCCAATCCCTCACCAACCCGTCCATCCATCCATCCAATCACCACCAATCCGTCCATCCATCCAATCGCCAACCAACACATCCATTCCTCCATCTAATCACCCACCAACCCATCCATCCATTTTCCAACCAACACTTCCGTCCAATCACCTAACAACCCATCCATCCAATCACACGCCAACCCATTCATCCATCCATCAAATCACCCACCAACCCAACCATCCAATCACCCACCAACCCATCCATCATCCATCCATCCATCCATCCATCAAATCACCCACCAACCCATCCATCCATTCACCCACCAACCCATCCAATCACCAACCAACCCATCCATCCATCCATCCATCCAATCACCAACCAACCCATCCATTCCTCCATCTAATCACCCACCAACCCATCCATCCATCAAATCACCCACCAACCCATCCATCCACCCAACAACCCATCCATTCACCCACCAACCCATCCATCATCCATCCATCCATCCATCCATCAAATCACCCACCAACCCATCCATCCAATCACCAACCAACCCATCCATCCATCCATCAAATCACCCACCAACCCATCCATCCATTCACCCACCAACCCATCCAATAACCCACCAACCCTTCCACCCATCCATCCATCCATCCATCCAAGAGAGACTTTTATAAAGCAAACAAAGTGTGAATAGCAAGAAATTCATTAATGTCGTTTTTTACAGAGGATTGACATTTAAAATGTGTGTTCTGTGTTCAACTATAAAGCCTTACATCATCGTGATCTTCATCGTCATGATCATTTTTCCTCACCGTGCAACTCCGCTTGTGATTGGACCAGAGTCCATGAGTGTGACAACAGTGATCTGTTTCCATTCTTTCTGGTTTGTTCTCGTCTCCTCAAAGACGACGTCCGCTCGACATTTCACCACCAGCCCGTCTGACGTTTGCGTCAAAGCGGCTGATGATGGCGAGTGGATCTGATGACGTGGTTTCGGTTTGGACTCCACCGTTCTGGTTGTAAAGTGTCACCCGTGTCCCTGCGTTGAAACCTACAGGCCCGGCATCACATTCACTCGCATTATTTCTCACTCCGTACAGCGGAAGCATTGATTCGGGGTTTTACCACGTCGTATTTCTTTCATCCATCCATCAATCCGTCCGGGCTGATGAAGAGGACGTTTATAGATCAGCGTTTGTGTAGCGTGTGCGTGTTTGCCGCTGTATACGTTCCACCTCTCTGAAAGTGATGAACGGCGCGCGCGAGACGGCTTTACTAGTGCCGCAAGGTCGGCTGTGTGATTTACTGGCCAACCAGAGGAACCACTGGCCCACCAGCGACCCAGAGCGGAGCTACTGCACCACAAAACACACAGACCTGAGAGAAACACACACACACACACACACACA
>MU204427.1:288506-302429 GCA_017309775.1 Paedocypris sp. Pulau Singkep
CTAGAAGAACAAAAAACCTGAAATGGAAAGTGACCCCGAAATGGAAAAAGCGTTAGAAAAAGCATGATTAGATGAACACCTTTGAGACGTTGCAAATGCAGCTCCTAACCGAGATAACACCTCGTGACAAAGTGTCAGTGATGTCATCGCGATACCGATCCTTCTTGTCACTTTCGATGTCATCACTCATGGAGACACATTTCTGTCAAGGTCTTCACTGATGCAGCAGACACGACAGAAGCTGACTGTGGTGTGTGTGTATGTTTAAAGCGGCATTCTGACATACTATTCAATAAAGGAACGTTCCGGAAAGAGAATCGACATCCGCGGTTCATGTTGAGACGGAAATGGACACGATCTTCAGAATCATAAGAAACTCACATCAATTTATCTCCTCGTGTTCTCTAGGAGGGAATTAAGAGCGGTTAATGTGCCATGAAACTCGCCCAAGACTTCACATGTTCTACATATCTCACACTCTCATCCTCATCATCATCATCATCATCACTCGTATTTCAGAGCAGCCTTTAATTATTGCTTTCAGTCTCGTTCTGTGCGGAAAGTAAAAAGGTTCTTCTCACATGATAAGCTAGGAATTTAAATGTGTTTTTGTGTCGCCCGGAGCTGTTTTCCTGAATTTAATTCACATTATTTTCTGTTTTGAAGCAGGTCAATGGTCTAATCCACACTGACATTTTTTTTTTTTTTTGTCTTTTGAAAACCATCTTCCATAGTCAGCCGCCAGTAATACTGTATTACTTAAATAGTGTTTCCCTAATTTATTTTTTGTTTTTTAGTAAAATTCACTTTTAAGATGCTCCAAATCAGAATTGAGGGGAATAATATGTAAATATGAAAATATGTAATAATAATAATAATAGAAATAAATGTAATTATATATACAAAAATATATGTATAAATATTGATCATAAAACTTCTAATAGAACGCCATGGCTGTTTAATTTTCAACTCTTCCGTTAGCTGGGTGCTCTATTAAAGGGTTTTTTTTTTCAAAAGGTTTTACGGTAAATATTGTTTATAATTTATTTTTCATGTATTCAAATCACATTCTAATAATTTGCAAAAATTGCTTTTAAATGCATACTTTGTACACAATTTATTTATAAAATATGTATTCATTTTCTATTTTCTATTGTTAAAAATACAATATTGTTTTTTATTACTTGTTCTATTATTTTAACTTCATTTGGATTCCGTGACTTCAGCGCTTGCATGGTTTTGTATGCCACCTTGTGTTGCTTTAAATAAACCAGAAGTCGTTTAACGCTTAGACCAAAGCAAACGAATTATGACATTTCTGGTGTGAAAATCCTGGTGTGAATTAATCCCGATGTCGGATGGTCGATTTGCGTTTGCGTGCTTGATCCGTGTTCTGCTCGATGTTTTTCATCCATCCGTGTCGTGATGTCTCCATGATGAAGTTTCTCTGCCGCAGCCCGTTGAAAGTCACTGGAATTAGCATTGGGTTTCTGGATTTTGCCGTCCACAAGGTTATGGTGGCTAATTGCTGCTAAATGAGCAGCTCTGTGATGTTTCATTGATCACGCCGCCGCAGTCTCCTTCACCGTGACTGTTTCCTTCACACTACACCAACGTGTCGATGATCCAAACCGAAATCGGTTCTTTTTCCTGTACGATGAACGGTTAAAGAATCTGATTTGTTTGAAGCTTCTTGAAAGATCTAATTGAATTCATGGAGATTAGTATAGTTCATAGCCCTAGCGTTTGACCTTTAAGGTAAGCGTTATGTGGTGTGATGCACAAATCCACTCTGATGGCACAAGCCCGGCAATGAAGATCTAGTTACGGAGAAATATAGTCCTTGTGACAGGGTTTGGCGCTGCTTGTCTCGTCCTGTTACGCTTCAGAGCTTAAACTCAACCAAACTGGGGCTCGCTTTTCCATAAAGACTAAAAAAAGGCAGCTTAGTCTGATTTTCTTTAAGCTTAATAAAAAAAGCATTTATTGTTTACACCAATATATTATTTTATATGTAAAATATTAACAGTAAAATTAACAGAACCTTTACAATATTTTGGAAAAAATTCAAACTAACATTTTCTACCCGGATTTTACAGCCACAAAAAACAAGCAAACAAAATAAAAAGCAGCTGGTTAAGCACTTCTCTTAAAACGCTTCCTTTTCTTCTTAGCTTGGGACAAACCTAACTTATAGGTTTATAACTTATAAACGTATAAACCTAACTTATAACTTATAAACCTAACTATCTTATCACTTTGACGTTGTTATACTCGAATCATAGATTCAAAAATCTATTCTAGTGATCGGAACTCCATCTCCCAGAAATCTCAGCGCCTCACCTCCCATGAGCCTTTGCCCCAGCGCAGAGGCAGGCATCATTATCCGAGGTTTATCAGAAGCGTCTCATTGTGAAGTGTTGTTTATCCCTGTGCAGCAGACCAAGCGTTTTGCTTGTGTTCGCTCCCTGGTTTTGACTCCTTGCCTGTGTTCTTCGTTTTCGACTGTGGTCTTCCTGCTCCGCTTCCTGCTTTTGTCTGTCTACGCACTTCGTTTCTAGCCATTAGCCTTGATCTACGCCTGCTTTCTGGTTTGCGTCTGTTCAAATACTAATTTCTGTTTTTAGACAATTTTTATTCCTGACACTGTATTTAGCCAGTGTTAAGTGTCACGGCATAGCTAATGTTTTTGTAATTGTGTTATTCAGCCAATAAAATGAATAAACTGGGCGCTTATATTTACTCGCATTGTTGAAATCTGCGCATTTAAGCATCTAGAATTGGAAAAACAAGTGCTTATTTTTGCGTAAATCAATTTCAAATTGTATTTGTCACATACACAATTATTTTGCAACAACGTGAAGTGAAATGTATTTTACAATCGTCCGGCTTATAAACATAGTGGGGGGAGGGGTAACCGTACAAATACAATAAGATGAGATATAAAAGCAATAAAATTACAATAAAAGTATAGATAAGATAAAATATGAATGCATAATAAAATATAAAAATACAATAAAGGAAGAAAAATACAAAAATACAAGCTAAATATGCAAGATAAAATATGAATAAATAAAATACAATAAAGAAAGAAAAATACAAATACAGTAAATGTTAGAGATTTCTGATCAGTGGAGAACCAGAGGACAAATAGGATACCCGTATTAAAGTACGCAAAATATAGTGAGTGAGTTTCTTAGTGTGGCCACTAGAGGTTTTTTATTAAAACTTTTTAGCAAGACGACCAATGGGTTTTAAAAGACGGAAATACGTATTGCTTTTTTTCTGAGACAGTTAGGAAAAAAAGATCGACTGATTGAGATTCTTGGAATCTTAGAAATTCAATTTGTCGTGTAGGGCGAGAGATTTGTCGTTTCTGGAGAGTTTTTGGGTTTGAAAAGTAAATCCTGAAAGTAAAACACAAACCAAACGTGTTTCCCCAACTTTTGGCTTCGCTGGGAGTGTGTACGGCCAAACGAGGAACGCCATTCGCCTGCCAAGTGAACCGCACATGTTGGTTTCACGGTCCGTGCACCGGCAACGTGTTGGCAATATGCTTGGCTCGGTTCCAGCGTCGGGAAGAAGCCACAACGCGTCCTCTATCGTGGAGAACGCAGGACCTGGTGCGGTTCCGCGCTCCGTGATTGATCCTAAGAACATCTTCCCTCGCTCATGGCTAATGGGATTAGTTCAATCTTATTGGAAACGCTGGTGGAATCTCAGTTCAAAGTGGGAGAAATAAGAATGTTCCGCAAAGTCTCAGCAGGTCAACCTCAGCGTGTGGAATTTCTTGATTTCTCATTTTATTTATGATATCAGATTAGCGCCAAAACGAACGAAAATGGGATTTTTTTTTTTTGCTTGTAATCTTCACATTTTTGTTCGAAACAAAATTTTTTGTTTCTGTTTTTTTTCGTTCACATTTCGACTTTTGGCAACAGTTTCACTGTGATTGGCTGGTGAGAATGTGATTGGCAGCTCTTGACCAGGAAGTGGATAACACTTTCAAAACGGGAACATCTTCATCATCGCAGAGTTCTGGCGCTTCGTGTCCAGAAAACAATTACTGATTTATTTGTACGCACACTTGCAGGATTTTATGTTAAATTCGAGTTAACACAAACAAAAAAGAGATATTTTAAAACAAACAGAACAGTTTATTATTATTATTATTATTATTATTATTATTATTATTAATATTATTATCAACAACAACAACAACAACACCAATAATAATAACATACTTTATGTAGAATGAGCCTTTCCAGACTTTTCTTTTTTGTTTTGGAGATATCAAACTAATTATTAGTAAAGAGTCTCTTCTCTTCACAGACAATTTTGTAATATTGTTATATGTCCATATGTGTGGACTTTTATTTTGAAGTACAGTATTTTCTGGACTATAAGCCGCACCTGTATATAAGCCGCATCCGCTCTATGAACGATTTTGAATTGCAAATGTACATGTGTGTAACTAAATAAATCCTTTCCTAACCTGCATTTTAACACAGCAGCAACTTTGCTGAATAAAACGGGACAGAAAAAAAGAGAAAATAAATGGTATTTACCGTATTTATCTTCATTATCAAAAAATTGTATTGAAAAACCTTTGAAAAAAGTAGCGGCTTATAGTCCGGAAAATACGGTAGTTGAATGTCTTTCCACCAGAATAATATATTTTTTATAATATATTAAGTATTATTATTATTATTGTTGTTGTTGTTATTCTTTTTAATTAGGAATTGTGCTAAATAACACTTTGTTGATCAGTTTTTTGTATTAAAGAAAAAAAAAAACTGTTACTAACAAAATATTATGAAACGGTGTTTCTCTCTGAATTCGACTTCCACCTCCTGGTCAACAAGATGAGCTGTCAATCACATCATCACCAGCCAATCAGAATAAGGGTCATTGCAAACATCTGAAAAGCACGAAATAATCTGAAACGGGGAAAAAAGTTCCAAACGAAAACGAGAACATTGCAAGCGAGAGCATTTAGTTCGTTCCTTCGAACTCTACATTTGATCATTTTGGCACTAATCTGGTTGCGTATTTTTACTGCATCAACATGGTGAATGAATCACAGACTGGTTAGGGTGAATCTGATCCTGTCAGACGTTTGGATGGCCTTCACTCGCGCAAACACACTTTGCCTTTCCATGCTAATTAGCTTTGTATTTGCGCTCTTTTCTATATTTTCCTGTCATGGCTTTCAAATTGTAGCTTCTGCGTTTACTCGCAGTGAATCGTGCCAGCGTTCCGTTAATAATTGATGGAGGCCGAACTCTGGCATATATTTACTACTGGTAGTTGTAGAGGTTTTGTAATGTGTGCATTAGTGCGATGAAGCCATTCCGCGTGTTAGTTGAAGGTTTTTTGGGACCGTTTTTTTTTTCTTCGAAGAATTGGCGTCTGATCAAGCCAGATTAAACAAAAAAAAAAAACACGAGGTGGTAATAGCGTGTTTGTGTGATGCTGACAATCTATATTTCCAATCTTTCTACTTCTACGCCACTAATCCTACATTCTGGCTCACTTGTTCGTAAATTCTTCATCTCTCTGTCCATAAACAATCCACCATTTTGGCGAGATATTTTACTATCTAAAGATGAGACGGAGAGTGTGTGTGGAGTTTTTGACATCATGGTTTTGGTGCTACACACACATAATACACAGTATGTACATCATTTCAGTGGCAGACTGATTCACCCCCGCTGTGTGAAGGAGAGATATCGCAGATCTTTCCTACCTGCTGCGATTAGACTCTACAATTTGAATTTAAGTTTAAACTGGTGACTATCTATGCTTATGACGGGCAGTGCTACTTGTTCATTTATGGTCTGTGTTTGTTTGTTTATTATGATGTGTCCAGTGCGTTATGGTGAAGTTTGTTTATTTATTCGCGTGGATTTGTTGTTGCTGTTGTGACGTGAAATTTCCCCGCTGTGGGACTAATAAAGGATTTTTCAATTCAATTTCAATTCAATTCAATCAATTTATAGAGTTTCGTTTTAGTGACACATTTCGTCACTTCTCCCGGTTGCTGCCGTGACGTTGGATCTCGCGTGTGCACACACTTAATATCTAAATAATGTATACAATCAGATGCGAAAAATATCAACGCCTTAAATTATGGCAAAGAAAGGCGTAAGAGATGCAGTTCCACTTCCTTTCCGTCCGTCAAGCGCGATGGCGGATTCCGCGTGACATGAGTGTGTGTTCCTGGGGGATTGTGTGATGGCAGCTGAAAGGGACTTGAGGGTCTCGGGGGTCAGGTCAGGTCAGCGCAGACGTCCAGCCCTTCACACGCTTCAGTCTTCCGCTAGTGCGGGTGGAACCGGTGGTCTGATCCCACCGTCTTCTCAGCCGCCTGTCGCTCATCCTTCATGTTTTATTCAGACTCGGCACCATCTGCGTGCTTTTCAGCATCTTCTCGCGCGTCAGGTGACCCAGTCCGACACAGGGAGTGACAGCAATGAAGAGGCAGTGTTTGCCATGTTAAACCTTCATAAAACATCACTGATAGACCTTATCGCCCTATCAAACACGATTACATTTTTTAAAATTATTTCCGGGTTCCAAGTAACTCAATAGTTGTCTAGATTGAAAACTAATCATTTTTTCTGTAATATATGTCGAGCCGGTGGTTGATCGCATGACTTGTAATGTAAACAGATGCAATGAGTCACTATTGAGTTATTTACATTTTTAAAATTAAATTTAACATTTACATACAATGCATATACTGTTTATATTAATGTAATTAAATAAGGTGTATACGTAAAAAAAAAGAAAAAAATTATATATATATATATATATATATTTATATATAAATAAGTGATGAAATGAAATTCAAATGTTGCGCCACTTGAAACAGACCAGTTTTACGTTATTTAATGTTTCTGTATTTTAATAACTTGTTAAAGAGTCTCACACGCTTTGGTGATGTGACAGTAAGTGTGATTTGTTTGATTTGATTTGAAAAGCAGATACAATTTAATTGAAATACCTCAAGTACTTCATTGCATTTTATTTTACGTTATTTAAATACCTTCATCTCGAGGCATTTAGAGTAAATATCCCGAGGCTCAGAGTTGCTGTGATTGGCCCAGAAATGGAGTAAGTGGTCGAAAATGATATTGTCTGGTAAAGTGAGAGCGTTCATTGATTTATTTGTTTTGTTCTTGTCCGACCCGTCCACGTTTCCCACTCGGTACTTCTGCTCTTCTGCTTGTCATCGTCAGCCATGGGCCGCTTTCTTTAAAGTGTGGATTGGGCTTAATTCACTGGAATCTGGCGTGGAAATGATGGATGAAATGAGGCTTTGATGAGGTGAGGTCAGACGAGGACATCTCCAGCCCTGACCCTTCGCTCTGGTGATGTAATGGCGGCGGTGAAGCGGGATGATGTTGAGCGGAATGGCACGTGTACACTCAAGCTGATACCAGGAGAACCCGAGTGATGTCACTTCACCATTTGGTGACTTCTAATCATCTAACACGGTGGTCCCCAACCTTTTTGGGGCCGCGGACCGGTCCAGGTTTGATAAGGGGAGGGGAGGGTTTTAATTTTTCAGATTTTAGTATTTAATTTTGGACAGTATTTAATAATATTTGTACTTAGTTGTGCCCAATAGAGTGTCTTTTTGAGAGATTTTTGTGATTTTGTGATTTTGTACTTTGAGGAAAGAAAACCATTATACCAAATGATGAAAATTGATTAAAAGTGATTTAAGTTACACACACACAAACCCGGAGCAGTGGGCTGCACTAAGCCTGGGTGTAGAAGTGGTTGTGTTTCTTTTTTTTTCCTTCAGACAGAGACAGGTTGTTGAATTCCAAACGTGTTTATTCTGCGCAAACAAAGGAAATGACTCGACACACTTTCTTCACGCCCACGCGAACCCAACGTCCCTCTTACTGCGATGCATATGTGTCTCTCAGAATGGTCAGTTAAATAAATTACATTTAATAATCATAGGTGCATAATGCTTGTAAACGAAATACATCAATTAAATTAATCTTGCCATTCAATGAAAAAATAAGGTGCAAATGTTTTGCAACAGAATCAACAGAAATGAACCATCTTAATCTTAAAGTGTATAACTGGCTCAAAACACTTTATAAAGTGAGCATTAACTTTCAAAACCAATTAAACATACCTGCACAAACATATAAGATTACTCGACACCGTGCAAGCGTATGTATGTGTGTGCGTATACGGTACATTCGGTGTAACCGTTCGATGACATCACGCAGGCCTGCACGCTTCAACTATACACCATTGTAAACACAGTTATATAATAAAAATAAACATACGTTTTGATGACAGGTTAAAAACAGGTTGCAGTTTTTTCACAGCTACACACTGTCTTCATATACTGTGTTGCTGAGGTTTCGTTACAATGTGAATTTGCTGAAAGATATATATATATAATCTGTTTTCAGGACTTTTGTCAAGTTCTTCTCATCTCAGTGACTGAAACACAAGCTGGTGAGACTCCAGAATTTCTGCGTTGTCAGACTAAAGCGATGGAGCTCAGCAGATGGACCGTCTGGACCATTTTTTTTTAACTTTTCTATATAGTGATTGTCGAGACCAGGCGCCATATTGCCACATGCTGACACGGTCATGGTTCCAAAAAGAGCTTTCCCTTTGCTGTCTGGGTTGCTCAATTTTTTTTTCTATTTACAGTATATTTGTGACCCCTCTCCTCAATTTTACCCTGTACTAAGTAAAAGCAGCTCAAACAACTTACTAGAAATTTGCACTTCTTTATCATGACTTTTTTAGAATCTAATTGTTACTTAATTTTTTTAAGTGCAACCTTTAATCGTTTCTTACTTCTTTTATTTCAATTGGTTGAATTGTTACACGTTTTACATTTTAGTAGACCGTAATAACATAATTGGCAACATTTGAGAGAGAGAGAAGGGGGTGGGGCGAGCGAAAGGGTGAGCGAGAGAGCGGGAGTGCGAGCGTACGGTGGCTTTGTTTCCGTTCGTTTTTTGTAAACGTTCTCATGCCGTCTTTCTCGCGCACGTGAAACCAAGATTTAGAAACGAAAACAGACTTTGATCAA
This sequence comes from Paedocypris sp. Pulau Singkep, assembly GCA_017309775.1. Lineage (NCBI taxonomy): Eukaryota > Metazoa > Chordata > Actinopteri > Cypriniformes > Paedocypris > Paedocypris sp. Pulau Singkep. The sequence continues at coordinate 297,589 of MU204427.1, forward strand.
AATAAAACACGCTGAATTTTCTCACACTCGTCTTTGCGCGTCTTTTGCTTTCTGCTTTCGATTAGCAACGTCTCTGTGCCGTCATTGAAAGTTGTAACAAAACGAATGTGTTATACTGTATTAAAGTGTTTATATACCTATATAAAAATCTAATTCTTGAAATTATCACGATATCCACGGTATAGCAAAATCCATATCGTGGCACATCTTAATACCAGTATACACGATGATACCAGTATACCACCCACCCCTACTTGGGAGTGCTTATCATCGCATATTTCAATTATGCAAGTAATTATAAGCGCCCGTTTTTCAATATTTCAAGTCAGGAGCAATCACAACAATATATACATATATACATTTCTTTATTTTTTTTTAATTACATTTTTAAATTTTTTTTTTTATGTAAATGCGTCGTCTTTTTGCAGCATTGTGCTTATGTGTTGTTACCTATTTTCTTTCATTAAATAATAGTGTCAGAGGCTGAAATGCATATTACAGTAATCCCTCGCTACTTCGCGGTTCGACTCTCGCGGATTCCCTGTTTCGCTGATTTTTTTTCTTTATTAGGTATATTCGCGGATTCATTTTTTCCCGACCGTATCTCGGCGGAGGATGGTCGCAGTGGCTCGAGACGGACCGCCGCCAGATGCGTCTCACCGCGGAGATGCGAATCGCTATGTCGGACGTCCCCCCGCGACCACCACCGGGCCGCCAGCTGCGGGGAACGCCGCCCATGTCTCCCGCCCGATTCCCCTTCGCGGACTTTTCATAGTTTTTACCGTGGTATTTACCGCCACTTTGGGTGGTTTAGAGCTGCGATAAAAGGAATAACGTCCGCTAGAGATGCATCAGATGAGCTGATCTCTTTAGTTTGCTGCTCAAACGGAGTGAGAAGAGAGAGAATGTTCTCTATTAAGAGATCTCGTGATCTGCGCTGTGTTATGCAGCCATAGTTCGCGTGCAGCTCTCGCGGTCTCTGCTTACGTCATCAACTTTCGTGTTGTTTCGGTGAAAAAGTGTTTCGGCCGAAAATGCACTTTTTGGCCATTTTTGGACGCAAATTTTCGGTGGCCGAATATTTGGTACATCCCTATCATAACACTTAGCAGTGGCTAAACAACAATCTGCGGTATGTGCAACCAAGTTTAAAATATATAAATAACACATTTTACAATGTTTTATTTTTGCAGTGTGCTCATTTATATTATGTATAAATATTTAAATCATCATATCACTATTTCTTTTTTTTTTATTCAAATACAAAATACACCCCACTTAAATTCACAGGGTGCTTATATTTGCACAAATACAGAATGTTATATACAAAGCTATATTTTATAAAGCGTATTTGATTTTGACAGAAGCGTCAAAGGCCAGTTAAATGTAAATCATTTATGACCTTCACCAGAGGTTTGACCTTTAGAAGTTTAGTTTGGGATTCTAAGGCTCGACGCGCACGTCAGCGTTTACCATACAGATGGAGTTTGGCACGAGATGGAATGATATTTCGCTGGTGTGAATCGCACAGAAAGGTGAATGACTGCAGCGAACGCTCCCATCCGACTGTTCTGCCTTTTTTTTTCTTCTCCCGCAGTGGTTTATCGGAGAACAATCTGAAGCGTGACTCGCTTGGAACGCCGCCGCGTCCTCGTAATGCACAAGCCAAAGCCAAACATCATTACTCCTCGACAGTTCCCATTACGCTTCTGTTTTTGCAATCCAGCAGATGGAATATTATGAAAAATGTGAAATTAGGACTAATTACACCCTCGTCTAGTCGTGTGCTTCACTGCATTCCACATGTCTTTCGAATAATACGCTGCTGCGGTGTGAAAACGAAGTGTTAATGCTGATGTATACCAGGCCACGCGATATGTGAGGATCCCGCGTCTGTTCCGGAATCTCGGAAGAGTTTAATTACGGGAGCGGTGACTGTTCGGTGACCAAAGTCCGTCCGCTCATCTCATTTCGTCCGTGTTTTATTTTCTAGAAAAAACGACAAATTGCGAGAGCGCTGAATTCCCAGAATGCACCATTCCCTGACGAGGAAGCATGTGTCAGCTCATCAGCGCTCAATCAGCGCGGTGGCGTCTTGTTTTAGACTTGAATGTGGTGGCGTCCATCCATCATTCCTCCACACTAACTTCTTTTCCTCCACACGTCCTTCGTCCAATCACAATCCATCTATTCTACTCTCCGCGTTAGTCTTCCCGCCCCGTTTGCATCTGACCTTAGTGACAAAACACATTTGTTGTTTGATTGGCTAGTGACACTGATAAAATGAGTGGATGTCTTGATGGTTTGCACAAGTTGAGTTATGATTCTTGAAATATTCTTGATGAAGGTTAATATGTCAGTGGTGATATTGGTATTTAAAATTCACGTTTTTGTTGGTTGCAACCATCAAGTCATTCCTCTATCAAACGAATAATTGATAGAATATTTTGTTTTAAAGTTTGAAAATGAACAACAAATACAATAATAAACAACAATTATAAACAGATAGTAAAATAATAAATAGAAAGCTAACAAACTATAAAAAACCAAACAACCAAGCAAAAATAAATAAAACAACAACAACCAAACAAACAGTACCATAGAAAACAACCAAACAAAACCGAGAAAATAGCCAAACAATAAAAAAAGAAAGCAATCGAACTAAAAAAGGTAAACCTTTTTTGATTTTGAAAACGAACAACACAATTATCAAATAATAGCAATAAATAAAAAAAATAAATGAAGTGAAACAACCAAGCAACAAGAAAGAACACGGACACAGTAAAAAAATCAAGCAAATAAAAAAGCAACCAATCAATAATAAGTAAACATTCTCAAAGCATCCTTAAATGCTTAAAATAAACTTTTTTAGAACCTTTTAAAAGAAAACAAACAACACAACCATCAAATCAAAAGCAAGGAACCAAACAAACAAATGGAAAACAATAAAGCAATAAATAAGAAAACAAATGACAAATAAGAAACTATTCAGTAACAAAAGAGAACAACTTAATAAATAAGTGAAAAAAACAAGCATAACGTTTTTTCACATCCTTCACATCCATTCGTTTTATCAAATCATTTTATTCATGTATTCATTCATACGTTCTCCTAGCCTGACATTCATTCCTCTCTTTTCATCGAATACTCTTTTTGTCCATCTATCCCTCCATTCATCCATCTGTCTGTCTATCCAACATTGTCTTCGTTTTTATGGAGAGGGAGCAAGAAAGATAATATATACGTTAGAGCTGCACGATTAATCGTTAAAAGATCACGATCTTGATTCTACCCCTTCACAATCTTAATTCAGCATTTTTACGATTCTGATCAACGACCAGCGGTTTCTGTCCGACCGAAACTCATTTCAATGTTATAAATGATACATTACATTAAACATTGTTTTTCATTCAATAAGTATTATACGTAATATGTGTTGTTATATTGCTATTTGACTATATTGCTAATTAAATATTTAAAATAATAAAAAAAAAATCCAGAAAGAATCGTGAAAAGTATCGTGATCTTTATTCTAAGAAAATTAATCGTGATTCTCATTTTGTGCAGCTCTAATATACGTGTGTGTGTGTGTGTGTTTGCGTTTGCGCGCTTACTTCACAACAAGACGTCAACTTACAAAATACAAAAAAATATAAAAAAAAACCTCCTTTATTTACTTGTCTAGACACGTGCCGCTGTCAGACTTGTCTTCTTTCTCGTCTCCCCATCCGTTTTTCCTCTTCACCTCAAGCCAACGAGGCAACGTAATGCATTTTTAATCCCGACCGTGCGAAACCCTCACCACCGCCGCTAAATAAAAACCCCAACAGCGAGAACAGCGAGGGGGCTGGGACGGCTGTCACGTGCCATAGACCTCACACAAAGAGAAGAAGAGCGTCACCACAGTCTGCTGAGGAGTGTAAAGCATCACTTCAAGCCAGCTGAAGGAGAGGACGCGGTGGAGGTCTTTATCCCGTCTCGTTCAGGAGAAATGGATGGAGGGTTGAAAATAGAAGCGCCACATTAGGCTTCCATACTCCCTATTAATTATTAACCATCGGCTTCATGATTCAAGTGTCTCTGTGTGAAGACCGGGAACCTTCGTGAGATTCCAAACCGTGGTGCTGATGCTGCGAGGATGCTGTGATCCTCTCTGCTTTAACGGAACGAGCTCGATAAACGTTCAGACGGACAGGTGATGGCTTGTGATGATGATGGTGGCTTCCACCCTCTCGCCTCAGCATCCTCCAGACACTCGCTTGCCTTCAATTTGCAAGTCTTTTTTGCTTGTTCTGTGAAGGACGAGTGAACGTTTGGCCTCTGGCCCCGCCCCCCTTCCTTTGCGTTCACGCACACACTTTTCTCCGCTGAGTGTGGCGAGCGTCCACACGTGTTCCTCTTAAAGGAGCTTCACTGATGGTTTGATCGTCCACTTGCCCTCCTGTCCTCGCTCGCTCACTTTCTCTCACATTTGTCATGACTTTCTGCGCTCTATCGTTCTGTCTAGTATTCGTTATTTTTCTTTCTCTGCCTCATATTTAGACTATTCTGGTCTCCCTATTTTCCTCCCTCTCTCTTTACCTTTATCTCACACACTCTCTATCTACTCTCTCTCACTCTGTCTGTCCTCTTTTTATTTCAGTCTCTCTCTCTCTCTCTCTCTCTCTCTCTTTCAATCTTTTACCTTATTTTCTCTTTCTGTCTTTTATTACTTTGGTCTCTCTCTCTTTCCCTCTCTTTCTCTCTCTTCTACTTATTCTCTCTCTCCCTCACTCTTTTCCTCTCTGTCTCTCTCTCTCACTCTCTCTTTCTGTCTTTCTCTTTGCCTCTTTCGCAGTCTC
>MU204427.1:311059-335332 GCA_017309775.1 Paedocypris sp. Pulau Singkep
AAACACAAATTTGGAGAGAAAGCACATCAACCAATAGATTCAAATCTCTAGCCTAACGTTGTATTAACCTGGTGGTTTGCGTACAAATGAAAACGTTTGTTTGCTATACAAATAAAGAGACATTTTTATTCATTAATAATTACTAATATTTAGATTAGTAATTATTATTAATGAATAAAAATGAAGTTTTTTTTGTATGGCAAACAAGTGCTTTTATTCATTAATATATGTATAATCAAGTAGTACATACTTTGTAGACTGTCACCAGCAATTCAGCTTCTGACACCATGTGAAAGGAAGATAGATAAAAAAAGATAAAAATAGGTAAAAAAATTGTAGATAAAAAAATATCTTTTTTAACAATTTTTTTTTTCAACTTTAAAAGCTCAAAAACCGTGGGGGTGTTTATATGCGTATAATTAAAATTGCCCATTTTCCACCATCTAATTTTTTTTTTTTTTTTTTTTTTTTTTTTTTTTTTTTTAAGTACACTATACTATTATTTCCAAATGAGTCAGATGCTTTTATCCAAGTCTACCTGTATTACTGCTGCTTTCAAACCAATTTATTCAATTTTCAGGACTCGAACACTCGTGACCAGTGAATCTTTCCCCGTGATTGACCGTGATGTACAGGAATAGCTCGCACACAGGATCTGTGTTTAAAATGAGATGTGCGAGGTGTGTGCGCTTTTCTCCGGGCTTTCATCATCAGCGCTGGATTCGTCTAATGCTCCACGTGTCCCGCGGCCCATCAGCTGGTCGAAATGCCTGGGAAAACGCCTCCCACTTCCACTTCCTTTGCGTTTGTCTTGTGCGCTTGTGCTCGCTTGATCAAACTCTGCCCGTGATTCCATCTCCGTTTCTGTGATTTCACCCTTGGCGTGATCCGTCCACTCCCATGAGGCTTTCTTGTTTGTTGGTGGGAGAGTTGATTACGGCGCTGTGAAAAAGTTTCTCTTCGGCTGATGAAGGGTTTTATGAAACTTTTGCGCGCTTGACGCTAGCGGAGGATGACAGAACGTCAGCCTGAAATGAATCAAATTTTACTATTTTGTTGCGCACAAATTGCTTTGCCGTTTTAATGCGTTCTCATTACGTCCTTGGGTTACTTGGATCGGCGTCAGTGAGGGTCTTAAGACGTGCGGACGCCTCTGATTGGTGAGAGGTAATAGAGTGTCAGAGCAAATCACAGGCTTCGGCTGCTTGTCTGTCTACTATGTCATCCATGAAAAATGTTTATTTATCTGAAACTTGTCGGTTTGTGAGATCCTGCTTCCAAAATAAGACAGTCTTGCTCCCTAATTGCGCTGTTCTTTTCTGTTTTCCTCAAGCACACTGGACGGTAAAAAAAAGCTGTTTTACCTCTCGCTTGAATGCGTGATCTAGTCACTTACCGTAGTAGCCTTGTATTACAGCCCAAAAGTCATTGAAAAACCCCCAGACCCCACAGAAAGAAAGCTACCGTACGATTTGTGTTCAAATGCTGCATCTGATGTGCTCGTCCAATAGCCCCTTTCACAGATCTTGCCGGGAAATTACTGGTAAAATGCCGGCATGCAGTCACCGTAGGGCTGGGCGGTATAGCGGTATTAACGTGAATACCGGTATTGAGATGCGCCACGATATGGATTTTGCAATATCGTGGATACCGTGGCACTTTCATGAATTTACCTTTTATACACACATCAACGCTTTAATATTAAAAAACATTTGTTTTGTTATAACTTTTAATTATGACACAGATACATTGCTAATTGAATACAGAAAGCGTTGTAAGAAACTGCATTAATAGATCACCCGCGAGCCGCATGTATCGCGCGTGCGCTGTGCCGCTCCGTGTCTGTAATGTGGCGGTTTTTTAGAGCGGATATTTTAGTGAGCGCGAGTCCCATAAAACACGCGCACGAGAAAATTCTGCTCGTTTTATTTTGGTCAAAGTCTGTTTTCAATTGTTAATCGCGGTTTCACGCAACTTTAGATTCAGACGCGCGCGCGAAAGAGAGGGAAAGCGTGACGCGCGCTGGCTCTCTCCATTTTTGTCTGTCTGTCTCTCTCTCTCTTTAACTGTCTATCTCACTCTTGCTGTCTCTCTCTCTCTCTGTCTATCTCACTCTTGCTGTCTATCTCATTGTCTCTCTCTTTCTCTCTCACTGTCTCTCTCTCACTGTCACTGTCTCTCTCTCTCTTTCTCTCTCTCCCTCTTGCACTCTCTTAAAAGATAGACCGCAGACCAATTAATTTAAATGTTTTTTTTTTTTTTTAAATGCCTGGACTACTTGTAACAGATATACGGTATTACCAATGACAGCTGCTTCTCCAGGTTTCCCCTTGCGTTTTAATTTTGTACTTTATATAAAAGAACACCCCCACACACACACAATACCGTGATATAATACCGATACCGTCTGTACACTAGAAAATACCGTGATATGATTTTAACCCATATCGCCCACCCCTAAGTCACCGTAAATTCTGTAAATTTGTTCTGGCATTTTTCCTGTAACGATGCCAGTAAATTACAGGAAACCTGCCCTGTGTGAAAGCTGAAGGAAGATTGCCGGAATAAGCACGAATAATAATAATAATAATAATAATAATAATAAATAATAATAATGAGTATTTGTAAGGCGCATTTTTGTCGGAAACGATAGCGCAGTTGTAACGGAGATAAAACATTTCTGTGAAGCTTTGCCCGACAACCCAACGCTCAAGGATCCTGGAGTTCTTAGTTTTGCTTGGGCGATACTTTGAGAAGCCATTATTGTGATCTGCCCAGAGCTCTCTCACTCTCAAACACTGAGTTTCACTGCTATCGGACCATCAGAAAGGCTCAGTGCAGCTTTCTTCAAGGCTCAACAGTCAAGACTTTCTGTCTTTTTTTTTCTTTTTTTTCCTCGTCTTCTGATTTAAAGCGTCTTCCCAGTGAGAGATGGTCAACTTTCGGTTGGTAAGAGCACAGTGACGGGTTTCTATTGTGTTTTCCGTTGTTCTGTGTCACTATTGTGAAACTAAGCAGATTGATATTGAACGTAAAAATAGAAGAAAGAGAAAGTTGGTGAGTTTGTCAATATGGTTACTAGGATATGGAATTGGATTTGTGCCAAAAATATCTAATATCTATATAAGGTAAATTTCGAAAAAAACGAACAAAGATGCTTTACATTTAAGTTTGGCTTTCTTCGTTTTTTGCTTGTAATCTTCACATTTTCGTTTGAAATTTTTTTTTTTTCCTCTTTTTTTTTTTTTGTTTGAACTTCTGTCACTAGCTTCACGTGCGACCCTTACTCTGATTGGCTTTTGAGAATGTGACACAAACACAGAGCAGTGGGCAGCATTAAGACATGTGGTGGTCAATCTCCAGTTGTAAATCCCTCCAGACTAGGATTCGAACCTTCAACTTCTGGGTTTTAAATGCAAAGTAGCTGTTTGGCTAGTCGAGGGCTTTTGTCTCATAAGCGCGGATTCAGTAGGAAGCTTTCGTTTGGACTCGTGTAATGTACATTCAGAGAGGATTGTGTGTCATTATGTTCTGGAGATGAAAGGATGAATCCATGCTGATTGAACCATAGAGGTATTCTATGTCTTTCTCCGTTGGGATTGCTGTAACCCAGAATGCAATTGTAACATTTGGAGTGTGTGATGATATGAGAGGAAAAGAGAATTGACTGAACAGTAAAGCCACTTCACTGTGTTGAGTTCTTTTTATTGGGATTTAGCGAAAAACAATCATTTTTACATTAGAAATCGGTAAAATCCTGGGGAGTTTGTGCTGTATAGTAAATGCAACAGTTTGGTTGATTTACATGATTGCTTCTTTTTTACTTTTTTTTTTTTTTTTGGGAAACATTTCATCCAATCCACTGATAGTCATTTTTTTTCCTTAATACTTTCTTATGAAGCGTAATTTATTGTGTGTCCTTATCACCTGCTTTTACACATTTTTATACTTATTCAGTAATACTTAATTAGTCTTCTTCTTTAAAAGTAATAGTAGAAAAAATATTTTTTTTTTTTGTTTTAATGTCCCAATTTTGTCTTCCGTTGTTTTACTTATCAATGTTTTATTCCAAAAAATCAACAACTGCTGATTTTTCTGATTTCAACTTTGTAAATTTACCATCACTATGTACTTACTAGCAGTATTACTAAATGTACACACTGATAGTAGCAGTATCTTGGAATAGTACAGAACTATTGATCCTGTCTGCTGAATAATTGAGATTCAATTTCAGCAAATTTTAATTTCAAAACAAAAAATTAGGAAGCGTCTTTCACAATACATTATTTAGACCTCTGCAATAGTAAAAAAACAGTCTTGAAATGTAACACATTACTGAGATAAAAAGCATTAGTTTTATTATTATTATTATTATTATTATTATTATAATTATTATATTATTATTATTATTATATTTTAATAATATTCAGTCAAAGTTTCGATTGGATTAGCCCATCTGCTAAATACAGACATGTAAAGCAAATGTAGAGTCAAACTTTGTTTTTTTCTTTTTTTTTTTTTTTTGTTTTTCACAATTTTTATTGGCCAATAGTAAATTTACACACGTAGAAGAAACATCACATGCCTTTTTTTTTAGTTTTTTTGTTGAGTCAAACTTTGTTTAACTACGGCTCTTCAATCCATGTTTAATTATAAGTCGCCGTTTGTGTTTTAAGCGTCCGTCTCCGTCTAAACCGCAGCATTGATTGGCTGTGCGCTTGAATTATTTCAGTGGGTTCACCGATGTCGTTTCCCGCAGGAAAATCCATAGCACCTACATCAGAACGACAAGCGGGGTTAGATTCGCATCATTATCAATAAGACGAATGTGCTGTCTCTGAGCCTCGCCATTATCTACAGATGAATAGTTCGAAGCGATGAAGATGAATTCCCCACCACATCGTCTTTACAGCTTCACCTCCTCATGGATTGTAGCCCGTTTTTTATTTTTTTTACAATCAATTCGATTTTCTTCAACTTCCTGGTACCAAATATGTAAAAATTGCTTCGAGTTTTCGCTTTTGAGAGCCGACATGAGTGGCGCATCCAAACTCGCCATCCGCCGCGAAGGCTAATTTATGCGCGCGTTAAGATTGTGATCGCTGTAAGGTGGCGAGATTAATTGCATGGCATTATTGAACGCCTGGAGTCAAAATCAATCATTTCTTTGCGCTCGCGATGCACTGCAGCAACGGAGTTTGTTCACTTTGGATGCACGTCAACTAGAAATGCTGAGTCGTTGCTTCCGTTAATCTTAATCGAGCTTGGGATTTTTTCCTTTGCCTAATTTGGTTTACCATTTTTTTTTTTTTTGTGAGGCTGCAAGTTTGAGGCCTAGGGACATATTGAGAATATTGTAGTACAGTTGGATGTTGTCACTGTCTTGGTCTGTGATTGGTTGGGCCACTACTGTCACACGTGGAATGATTCGGTTTAGGTTTAGCTTCAGCTCCTCGTGACCCCGAAATAAAAAAAAGCAGTTTTGGAATTGGCTGGAAACAAAAACAAGACATGTAGCCATAACTTCAATCCACCATTTTATGGTCTTCAGATATTTGGGAGATAATCGGTTCATTTAATAATGTTGATCGGTTTTAAGTGGTCTTGTCAGTTATTAACTAATCACATGTCATTTCTGGATTTTTATACGCAATCATATACTGTATACACATACTTTTTCTTTCTTTCTTTTCTTCCTTCCTTCCTCCCTCTCTTTCTTTCTTTCTTCCCATCTTCTATCCAATTTCTTTCTTCCATCCCTCCCTAACCATTTCTTCCACTTTTCCATTTACCTACTTTTCCTTCTCTCTCTTACTCTTTGTTTCTCTCTCTCTCTCTCTTTCCTTCCCTCTTTCCCATCTCTATTTTCTTTCTTCATCCCTCCTTTCTTCCTCCCGTCCTTACTTTCTTCCCTCTCTCTTTCCTTCCTCCGTCATAATTCCTTCATTTTTTTGGTCCTATTTGACATCGTATTATCCTGATCTATTCATTTCATCTAATCATTCATTTTTTTTTTTGGTTAGATTCATTAGATAAGATCAGCACCACAACCTTTGGTTATGCAGATTGATAACCCGAAAGCTAATTGTTCAATTCCACACCGGTGATAATCACCACAGACGCCTCTATTGGCATCAGATCTGCTCATTAATTATCATTAGTGTGATGAAAGGACAGTTTCCTGCTGACCAGAAGCGCGTGAGAGGAAGTGAACTTCTCCTCTGACCTGACCGAGTGTTTTCCCACAAGCATTTTCTCATTTCTCCTCATTGTTTTTTGTACAAGACGCATTTTAACAGGTTAACTTGTCTGGTCAGCCAAGGCCAAAAAAATTTTTTTTATTTTTTTTTTTTTTATTTTGAAGAACAGATTTTTTTTCCCTTTGTCATCCAAGCTTGTTAAAATTATGTTGTTCAATAAGTTCAGTGTGTACGAAGGAAGTTTAATTTATTAATGATTTGCTCTATCAGTAGTAGTTTGTTTCCCATGTTTCGCATAAACGGAATAAAAGTGACTTTCCATCTTGGTGAAAGCTGAAATGTCAATGATGGTTATTTAAAATGTCTGTGAACGGTTTCACGACGCTAGTTCAGATTAAATCTTTAGTCAGAACTACTACAGTCGATATGAAAAATAGAAAATTCTAAGCTCTCTTAACTTAAGTTACAGTTCATTTTCAGACGCATTTCTGAACAAACTCCTCTTAACCAGAAGGCAAAACTCGCTTAAAATTTTAGTTTTTTTTTTTTTTACAAAAAACATTTGAAAAACAAATATGGAACAAAATAGACACTTCAAACTTTCAATTGATGTATAACACTAGTATGTAACATAGTAGTAACATAAGTATGTAAGCACAATGGTGACGATGTATTTTAAGTGTGTTTTGAGGTTCAATTTCAGCAAATTTTAATTTCAAAACAAAAAATTAGGAAGCGTCTTTCACAATACATTTTTAGACCTCTGCATTAGTGAAAAAACAGTATTTAAATGTAACACATTACTGAGATAAAAAGCAATAGTTGTATTATTATTATTATTATTATTAGTATTAGTATTATTATTATTATTATTATATTTTAATAATATTAGGTCAAAGTTTGAACTTTGACTAGCCCAAAGTCAAAGGGCTAGTCAAAGTTCGATTGGATTAGCCCATCTGCTAAATACAGACATGTAAAGCAAATGTAGAGTCAAACTTTGTTTTTTTTTGTTTTTTTTTTATTGGGCAATAGTAAATTTACACATGTAGAAGAAACATTACATGCCTTTTTTTTGTTTTTTTGTTGAGTCAAACTTTGTTTAACTACGGCTCTTCAATCCATGTTTAATTATAAGTCGCCGTTTGTATTTTAAGCGTCCGTCTCCGTCTAAACCGCAGCATTGATTGGCTGTGCGCTTGAATTATTTATTATATATTAAATTAAGTGTGTTTTACCTTAAACATCTTCAAACTTTGTACAGTATATGAAAAAAAAAGTACACCGGTATTACCGACGTGAGCGTCGACCTCAGAGGGTTAAAAGTGCACTTTCACTTTTAAAAAGTGATGAAAATGTCGAAACCTTCCTGTTTGTGAGTTTAGAATAGTCTGTTTTTTTGTCAGAAAAAGTCATAGTCTTAGTGATAATCACAGCCATTTACTACGATCAAATTATTAAAAAGCAACAATTCCCTTACATATTCACACATGCCCTTTGAGACAGTAAGCGCCTTACAAATAACGTAAAAATGAGTAAAAATACAATAAAAATTAGATCATGAATAGAAATGAAATACAGTAGATTTAAAGATAAAATGTGAAATATGAGTAGAAATACAAAATTATGAAGATATGGAATACAATCAAATAGCGTACAAATGAGTAAAAAAAAACATTGTGTAACACTTGATTTTGTGACACTTTGCGTGACTGTTTGAATCTACAGCCAGGAAGTGTTCCAGTGAGATCTTTGTTCCACCTCAGTGATCGGATTATCTTCAAGTCATCGGTTGTTGGCAAACAGCCTCGTCCTTCACTAATAACCCGAGTCTCCATGCATCTTTAGCGCTTTTTTTCTTCCCTGACTGGTGCGGCTGAAAGCGTCTCCTCTGCCCACTCGTCACCACTTCACCGTCCCAGTGGGTTTCCAGGACCTCCAGGCAATGGCCTCATTTTGCTTTATCTTCTCACTCTCTGTTTGGTCCTTGGAGAGTCCATCTCTTCCCCAATAACTCCGTTTCTAAATCATATAACGCCGAGCCGTGCTTCTTCTTTTCCTGAGTGACCGCTGATGTCATCTGTGATTATTCTCACCGCTCCTGAACTTCTCCTCGCAGTCCTCTGCTCCACTTTCCGGCCTGATGCAGCCGAATCATCTAAGTTGAAGAAATTCTGGGCAAAGTTACGTTCATGTCTCGGACTTTCGACTGATTCACTGATACATTTACTTGTCAAAATCTGTCTCAATTACAATGTCAAAATTGCTTCTTTAGTTCGAACCTGGATTTAAATGAATGTTATATTTATAATATATATATATATATATATATATATATATATATACGGCCTATACTTCATATTCTACATTTTTATTGTTTTTTTTTTTTTTTTAGTATCTTAATTAGTTGAGTTCCGGTATTGTGCTCCGTTAATGCAAGACTCACGCAAAAATAAATATATATCGCTGTTAATCTGTTAGTCTATTCTGAATGGCGGGAAGCTGGTCTTTACCACGCATGTCGGTTTTCTACAATTTAGAGATTCCTTTTGAGATGATTCATAGATAGGCTATGTATTCGTTAAATGCATTTTTAACGTACACTATGTTTTGCTAACAGTAAGTAATTAAGAATGAATTTCACTACAAAAAACTCATCATCTTTTTTACACATTTTTACAATTGTTTTGCACCAATTAAAATGAAAATGTCTTTCTTCCTCTTCTTTTTTTCTTTCTTTCTCTCTCTCTTTTCTCTTTTTTATTTCTATCTTCCCTTCCTGCATTATCTCATCCCTCTTTCTCTTTTTTATTTCTATCTTCCCTTCCTGCATTATCTCATCCCTCTTTCTTTGTTTGTTTTTTTCTTTCTTCTCATTTTCTCTCTCTCGTACTTTCTTTCTTTACTTGTTTCTTTCTTCTTTTCTTCCTATCTTTCTTTCCATCACCCCTTCTTTCCTTTCTTCCTTCCAATTCTCCATCCCTATTTCCTTCTCTCTTCTATTTCTTATTTTTCTTTAGTTTTCTTTCTATGTAACTCTTTCTTTCTCCCCTTTCTTTCCTCTTTCTCATTTCTTCGTCCCTTCCTTCCTTCTTTCCATGTCTTCCTCCTTCCTTACTCTGTCTCTCTTTTCTTGCTTCCCTTATTTTCTTACGTCGAGACCAATTCCTTTTTGTTTTTACACCATTCTTCCTTCTTGCTTTGCACCAATTAAAATGCGGATGCATTTTATTTAAAATATATGTTTTATGTTTCAAATGTGGTTCTGAAACTGGACGCACAGGAACACAGATGTTTTCATGTGATGCTGGTGCTTATTTTTCCACTGTGTTGTCTAAATAAAGATTTAAACGCATTTGTTTACTCGTAAGTGTATAAAGTATCAGAATTTATTTGCTATACAAAATGCTATAAAAAAGTTTTAGAACCACTGGTTCAATGACATAAGGAGCTACAAGCCACAATAATAGTCCTCGCCTTGATAAAGGGCGACATTTTGATTCATTCCGCTTGCTTACAATAGAACATACGATTATTAATTTGCCTTTTTCAAATCTGAGAAGAGTCATGACCGTCGACTGAAGAAGATCTCAGCCTTGGTTGTCACATTAAGTTCTCGATGCTCCAGCCGGCGACTCGAGTATGTGGAAATTGGATCAGACAAACCCATTAGTGCTTAATATTCATGTGCTCGTGTCAGTAAAACAGGAAACCGGGGGATAAAAGCGAGGAACAATCTGGCTTCTCTTGCTCAGAATCTCACTGTCCTTCTCTGCGGCAGATAGTCTGTGTAAATACGCGTCGGAATCTGTGTAAATACGCAATCGCGAAACGTTGGCCGTAGTGATAATGAACTGATAGTTTTAATGGAGTGAAGTGAGCGAGAGTTTGCAGGAAATGAAAAGTGGCTGCGGCCGTGAAGCAATTCCACCTCATTATTTCCCTAATTCAATTGGACGGAGCCGCAGTGGCTGGAAAAGAGAGATAATTGCGGCGACTCGTGCCTTCGCTCGAAGCCCCGTGAGCACCCGGGTAGTAAATGGGATTTCTTCAGGCGTGTATTCGTCAAAAAACCTTTTCGCTTCCTACAAGGTGTCAGAGTTCCTCCATAGATCTGGTAATTCAAAAGGTAAAAGGATTGGCCATTTCGCGTGTGTGTTTGTGTCTCATGGAAAGGGTTTATTTAAATGGAGTGTGTGTTTCTGAGCGATAAAGCGCGAGGGCTGTGAATCCGCTCTTGTGGGTTTCCAATCGACAATCGGACTGAACACGCACGACTAACACTCTGGGAAAAAGAGGCCTTTCCAAAGCCAAAGCGATTTGTAGTGTTTCCTGGGAACCCGACTTACCTCAATCAGCCCACACAGACGGAGAAGAGCCCTCCAACCGAGATTGCGTTTGATGGATGAAAAAAATATAAAGCACTAACTTGTGCGTCCACGCTAGGGGTGGGCGATATGGGTTAAAATTCATATCACGGTATTTTCTAGTGTACAGACGGTATCGGTATTATATCACGGTATTGTGTGTGGGGGAGGGGGTGTTATTTTATATAAAGTACAAAATTAAAACGCAAGGGGAAACCTGGAGAAGCAGCTGTCATTGGTAATACCGTATATCTGTTAAAAGTAGTCCAGGCATTTATTAAAAAAAAACTTTAAGATTAAATGGCCTGGGTCTATCTTTTAAGAGAGTGCAAGAGGGAGAGAGAGACAGTGAGAGAGAGAGCAAGAGTGAGATAGACAGTTAAAGAGAGAGAGAGAGAGAGAGAGACAGCAAGAGTGAGATAGACAGTGAGAGAGAGAGAGAGAGAGAGAGAGAGAGAGACAGCAAGAGTGAGATAGACAGTGTGAGAGAGGGAGAGAGAGAGAGAGAGAGAGAGAGACAAAAATGGAGAGCAGAGCCAGTGCGCGTCACGCTTTCCCTCTCTTTCGCACACGCGTCTGAATCTAAAGTTGCGTGAAACCAAGGTTAACAATCGAAAACAGACTTTAACCAAAATAAAACAAGCAGAATTTTCTCGTGCGCGCGTTTTACGGGACTCGCGCTCACTAAAATATCCGCTCTAATAAACCGCCACATTACAGACACGGAGCAGCACAGCGCACGCGCGATACATGCGGCTCGCGGGTGATCTATTAATGCAGTTTCTTACAACGCTTTCTGTATTCGATTAGCAATGTATCCGTGTTGTAATTAAACGTTATAATGAAACAAATGTATTTTAATGTATTAAAGCGTTGATGTGTGTATAAAAGGTAAATTCATGAAAGTGCCACGGTATCCACGATATTGCAAAATCCATATCGTGGCGCAACTCAATACCGGTATTCACGCTAATACCGCTATAATTTCAATTGTAAGTAATGATTTGTTTTTCCGATTCATTTTTATTTTAGTATTGATCTTTGGTGATTGATGAGTGATTGTTGAGTTTAGGCTACTGAGAGAGTTCACTTCTCGAGGCTGCCCACTGCTCCTGGTTTGTATGTGTTCACTGTTTGGATGAGTCAATTGCAGAGGAACATTTTTGTCACTGAGGGAGTTTGTTGTAAAGATTCAGCTGTTTATTACATGCAACACAGGTTCTTGGTTGTAAATGGGCACTAAAATGGCTCGTAGTTCTAAATAAGTACTAATAGGTACTAAAACGGCTCGGGTGTAAAAACGACTCTGGGTCCTGCGACTAATGATGACGTCGCACTATTTGATTGGCTGTAAGTTGGCACGATGATGTGTAAGATGGTGATCGGTCTAGACAAAACGCAAAACTTTAAAATCAATTCTAATATAGAACTTTATGTGTGAGAACCATGAACAACGTATACATCGGAATGCCCCACTACATTGCACAAGGGACTTATCAAGAACTTGTTAACTTAGTTCTTTCAACATGTTTGAAAAGGGAAAAATAACCTTTATATTATATACAATGTTAAATCTGATACGGTTTTGTAGTTCCACAATGTGGAATTGGAATAACGTCATGTTTAGAACTGCCGGACGCTGCTTGTGGTTATAGTTATCAATACGAGTAGTTATACTTATCGATGTTTAAAACAAAAAATGCGATGAGCCCGAGAGCATCTCGATGTTCACGTAGTGTGACGTCGTCATCAGTCACGGGGCCCTGAGTCGCTTTTACACCCGAGCCATTTTGGTACCTACACCAGCGCGGTTTTGTCTCATGTAGGGTTACACCTGAAGAAATTAGAAATAAGTTCAAGCTCAAGTTCATTTGTAAGGCGCTTTTCACAGTTTTAACTGTCTCAAAGCGCACGTGTGAATATGTAAGAGGATTGTTGCTTTTTATTCATTAGTATTTGGTGTTAGTATATATATTAGAATATACAGTATGCGACAGTGGCCAGGTAAAAAAACCTCTCTAAACGAGGAAAAAGCTCCGAGGATGGATGGATGGATGGATGAACTTTATTGATCCCACAGTGGAGAACATCAATTGCCGGAAGAGCCACTAGTAGCAATGACAAAAAAAAGGGGGGAAAGGGAAAAACAGTGGACATACAGTGTACAGAAATAAATAAAGAAAGAAAAATATATTTACATTCCATCTTCCCAAGCGGTCCGATACTGTAAATCTCATGTCCATCTGGTGGCCTGACACTCCTCCAGGTGGTCGTACGGCACTCAGTGTGCAGGAGAGGAGTGAAACACAGAAAAAACAAAGCATTAGGAAAACAGGAAGTACCATAGTTAAAGATTTTGATGGTTTTAGGAGGTGCAGGTGTGATTCGGTTCCGAGCACTAACTAGGCAGCCTTTCTATACGATCATATTAACTTATTCTGTAAGTTATTATAACAGGTCAATATATGCTTCGTTAAAGAGACGCGTCTTCAGTCTAGACTTAAATTGACTCACTGATTCTGAGTCTCGAATTGGACTAGGCAGAGCATTCCATAGTTTGGGTGCTAAGTATGAAAAGGATCTTCCTCCCTGGTAGATTTTAGAGATTCGCGGTATTATAAGCTGGCCGGAGTTTTGTGAGTGCAGCAGTCGTGTAGGCTCGTAGTAAGTGATGAGCTCACTGAGATATAGAGGAGCTAAACCGTTTAGTGCTTTATAAGTGATTAAGAGAATTTTAAACTGAATGTGAAACTGAACAGTGTAGCGACATTAACACTGGACTAATAAGGTTATACTTTTTTGTTCTGGTGAGTAATCTAGTAGCTGCGTTTTGAACTCACTGAAGATGCTTGAAACTTTTAGTCACTAGAAACTGACATTTATGATTTAAGATTGTTCAAGTTTTAAGATATGATACGTTTTCATCCAGGTGACATATTACGGATTCATTTTCTCTGGGAATTTAAAGCCATGACCGTCACTACGTATATCAAAAAAGTAAATACATTTTTTTTACGTGAACCTCAATGCAGTGTTAATTTCGTTGACAAAATATTTTCGTCATGGTCTTCGTCAACAACACTTTTTCGACTGAGGAAAACGAAAAAAAAACTATAGAATCTCCCGCTCAGGGACAAAAACTTTAACTACATTTATTGACACTTTCGTCAACGAATACTGACTAAACAAAAATGCCTTCTCTCTCTCTAAACAAAAATTGTTCTCTTTGTTGAGGTTTCATTCATGAGTATACATTTATTTGGATTGAAAGAAAAGTTCATAACAATAAGTTCAAGAAAAACAAATGTTTTTCCAAATAAGATTTTTGTATATATTTTACATGTGCATAGTTAACTACATATTCAGATTTATTAGCAACTTTTAGAATATATAGCACTTGTATTTTCATTGACTTTATCTACACTGTAAATTAAAATGCTGTGTTATTTAGTCGACTAAAATTAGACTAAAACTTAAAAAAATGAACATGACTAAATTGGGAATAAAACTAAACTTGGTTTTAGTCAAAAGACTATGAGTAAGACTAAATAAAATAGTCTTTGTCAAAATTAACACTGCCTCAATGGTGGCTTGAAGGAAATCACTCACGTTGGAAACTACAGTATTTAAAATTGCAGAACGTTTTTCTTTTAATTATTATTATTATAAACGGAGCCATTTATTTACCTGTTGATTCTGTTATTCGGCGCAGCAGAATGGCTAGTTATGAAGACACAGTGTGATTGGCCGCTTGGCACAGTTGGTGTTTTTCTCTGCAATGCGATTACAACTGTTGGAAAAAGCTGCTTGAGTACATCATTATTCTTAATGTGGTAAATTAAAAAAAAAACTAGAAATCAATCTGTATTGAGGCAGAGTGAGGAATGCTTTTCCGAGACTTTTCAAAATCCGAGCGACACAGCAGCGCTTAGAGATTTGATCCGGATGTTACTTCAGATGAATGAACCCGTTCACTTAACGGCTTGATCGTTTTTTTCTTTTTTTTATTCTCTCTGCATTTCTTTTCAAGACTGACGCGGAGGAAATTAAATTTGAAAGAAGCTTTAAGTGGAAAGACGCAGCGGATCCAGTGGTGTCTCTTCCTGTCATAATAAGTCGTGACTGTTGTAAAGAATGTGCAAAACTATTGTGTATGTTAGTCAGTAAACTACGAGTGTATATGTAGCGGAGTGATGAGGAGTTGGACTTGCAACACAATGTTACAGGTTTGATCCAGTCTGCTCTACCAAAACCCATGAAACCATTTAGATTTTTTATTTAATTAGTTGTTGGAGAAAACAATCCTTTGTGAATTATTTCTGCCGTATAAAGTATAAAAGTATAAAGTATTAAATATTTTCAGTATAAAGTATTTAAAAAAAAAACAATTTAGAATATTTTTTTATGCATACAATTTTTATGCATATATACATACTGTATATAAATATGATTATGTGTTTATATATATATATTAACATGTCATTGTTTCTTATTCTTCAGCACTGCTGAACTATTGAACTGTAAATGTGCTTATGTTTGGCTATATGAAATAAAAAAAAGTTTGTATTTGGTTTTATTAAAGAAGGCGGTAGTCTAATTAATATTGTAAAAAAAAAAACGTCTAAATCTAAAAAAAAAAAATAATTAAATCTAAATAAAATAAAAATTAATACATAAATAAAATAATAAAATAAAATAATAATATAAATTAAAACGGTATCTCTCTTTAAGAAATTAATTTGTGACGACAGCGTTTTCACAAAATAGAAATTTCGCAAATTGGGTCACTTTTTGCATTAGGCCATAATCCGTCCCTATTGGAAAAAACAAAAAAATAACAAAAAATCCTAATCACTGTAATAAAAAACATCGGATTAGCGCGGTGCCTGATATCACCAGGATGTTAGCCAAGCGTCTCACTCTGGTTGTACTTTTCTGCGAAGACGTAATGAATCCTGCATTTTCTTTCTCCGCCAGCGTGTGTCACAGTTTCACAACAAAGTGGGACAGATTCGTCAAAAAAAGTGACGTCAGCTCGTCCTGCGTGACACGCGTTAGCGGTTCCGGAAGTAAGATTTTTGTAACCGTGTTACTTCTGTAAAAGTGTTTTATTTGTTTACTGACGTGCTTGAAGAATAAATAAAACTGTTTTAGACGACTGGACTTGTCGCTACAGCATTTGTCCTATTGTATAGTAAAAAATAAAAAGAGATTATATTTTCGTAAAAGGACATTTTTCTTAACAAAGTAATTCGTAAGTATGTTTCGCAAGGACCTGCGGCCCTTACACACATGCACACACACACACACACACACACACACACACTTTTTTTAAGCAAATTGTATGAAACCGTTTTACGCTGATTGTGTTAAAGCACAATGTTTGGTTCACTGTAACAGTGCAGGAATCTTTCGGTACCACATGCAGAAATCAGATGGGGATAAACAGTGTAATATGTAAAAAGAGTGAACGCTAAAGGTCAGTTCACTGGGCCGTGACGTGATTGGCCGAGACTGGTTGATAATTCAGCTTGTGTCCAGTCACGCACAGTTTCCTTTGCATTCTCTCACGTTCCTCGCCTCACGTGCCCTGTGTAATAGTGAAATCTGAGGACATGTGTGAGTGTGTGAGCGGCTGAGACGCGTTCTGTCACTCTCACACGTTTTTTTTTAGGAAATCTTTGTGAACCTTTAAGTCCCAGACGTGGATTGTGAACAAGTGTGTTTTATTGTGTAGCTCGCTGTGTGGCCCCGTCGATGTCCAGTTTTGAATGCTTGGCGGAAGCAATCTTGTGATGGAAATGTTTTGACGTGGTATTTTGCTTGTTGTTATTGTGAAAAATGTGATTCTGTTCTGTCGAGTTTCTATTTTTGGTTTTGTTACATTACACTGTGGTGCGGAATCAGCGTGTGCACTGAACTTTTTTTACTTCACTAAGTATTTTTTGCCCACTTTGTTCTATTACTGCCGAGAATCAAAAATATAAGCAGATTTTACTCTCTACTTCACTACTCTTTACTCGTTACTGTTACTCGTTAAGTTGTGATGTTGCACATTTGAGTTTGACTGAGACTTTCTTTAATTTTTGAAACATTGAGGTGTTAAATTTCCTTACAATATTAGGAGATAAAATCTTGTAAATAAAGTATTTCTTGTTTTTCACTTGTTTTTTGAGCCAATAAAAAACAAGTGAAGTATTTTTGAGTAAAATACTTGAGTAAAAGTTATAAAGTATCAATTATAAAAGAACTCAAGTCTTCTTGAGATTGGTCATTTGTTTCTTTCTAGCATACTTTCATTTCACACTGTTGTTCTTTATTTTGAACTCATCATACACTGGAATTGATCCAAGAGGGTTTTTTTTTTCCACTTTCTAAAAGTTTGACAAAAGCTTTATGTTTGAAACTCCGAGCCGTCACAATCTTCTCTAGGGCTTATTTTCAACATTTAGTTTCCGATTCAACACTGCTATTTAGGTTTTAATACGTTGTTTTATGAAAACACGTGGAAGAATTGGACACGTATTGTGAATTTATTTGAGTGTGTGAATGTGTGTGTTCTGCTCTGTGATTGGCCACCAATCCAGGGTGTGTCTTTCCTCTGGCCCAGAGTTGCTGTGATTGGCTCCTGCTCCCTGTGACACGTAAATGGAATTGGTTAGTTTATCATTCTTAACATAATTACTTATACTATAGTTTTCTATACGTTTAAGACAATACACTATAAGATCACCTCAAAAACTTGACAAAATTGACAGTTTAAATTGTTCATTGATTCATGTACAGTATAAATTATTTAAACAAATTTGACTTAAAGTTGCTCAAATTGTGAATGGTCAAATTTTTATGTTCACGGAATTTATATTAAAACTCTATTAACGTTACAGTGAAATGGTGGTGTCTTTTAAGCTCGGTTGATGTCGTTATAAAGGAGAGGAACTTTAGGTTGTAAAGTGTGATTAGCGGGAGAACTGTGTTTTCCTTTAGACCCCTGAGACCCCGAGTCTGTTTAAGTGCTGGTCTTTTGTTTCGGGCGGGACGGTTGTAAAAGATTCATGTAATGGCTTTTGGGCTGGTAGTAAAGCGTCTGCTTCTCTCTGTCACGCCGCCGTGTTATTTTTAACAAAGCTTCTGCTTTTACCTACACGTGAGTCCAAGAGCAAAAGCGTAAAAAAAAAAAAAAAAAAAAAAAAACGCTGTGGTTATATTTTAGAAAGGAACGTGAAAAAGCCACAGATGGAGGAGTTTGCGCTCCGAGCTTTTAATAGTGACGTTTGATTCATTGATTCTTTATTACGGCTTTTTTTTTTTGTCATATTCTTTCAGTTGTTTTCTTATAATTTTTTTTGTTTATTTAGTTTTTTTTATATTATTATAATGACTAGAATATACTGTATTTGAGTTATACACAACACACAAGAGTTAGAAATACATTTAAATAAAAAAGTCAACAGTTTAAAAATAAAATAGTTAACTTGACTATTTCCATTATAAATGTAAAAATTAAATTGCAAATCATTTCACGCAAAAACATGTTCGCTGGGTATGTTGCAGTTACTATTTCCTCCTGACCCAGAAATGGAAAATGTAGAGGATGATAGATCTTAAAGTATAAAAGTACAAGTAATGCAAGGAAAAAAATGCCATTAAAATTACATTTTAATGGTATAGGACTATATTCTTATATATAAATGTTGTCGTATATAATTACTTTGAAAATTAATGATTTTACCACAATGCAAACGCATCAAAGTACTATATTTGCTTGCTACTAAACATTAACATGTTTCAGAGTGGAAATTATGATGACTAGTTTTGTAATGGTGAACGAGTCAGACTTCAGAAGCTTGTCATCAACGACCTTTAATGGAGTGATGGAATAAAATAACAGCATTTCAGCACAGAACATGAGTCACAGATTTACCAATAGGTTTCGTTCCGTCGCAAAAGCTGCTGCTACGCAAAGTTCTTTGAGCCGTTTCATTGGCTGATGCGCAGGTGCAATGGACCACGTACAAACCAGTGGGGTGACGGAATGATACGTATTTATACGTCTTGTCCAACCACAATCAAGTTTACCAGAAACGAATGGCGTCTGGATGTTTTTTTTTTTTTTTTTTTAATTGATGACATTTTTATAATTTAGGGAGTGTAATCTTCAGAAATGTGCATACAAATTTGAGAAGTAATAAGTAGGCGAAAAATAAAGGCGAGTAAAGTATAAATAACCTAATTCTACTCAAGTAAAGTAGCAAAGTATTTTAGACTGTTTTAGAGAATGAGGTGGAAAGGGATGTTTCGCTGTGGCGACCCCTGATAAAGGAAAAGCCGAAAGAGAAGTAGTAGTAGTAGTAGTGATAGTAGTAGTAGTAGTAGTAGTAGTAGTAGTAGTGTTACATTAACTACTAGTAGTTAATGTAACACTTACATTAACAATACATATTTAGAAACAATAGAAACAATTATTTTCTTTACGTTCTTTTCATTTTTTTTTGGTAATGCTTAAAATGTCCATAAAATTATTCATAAAATTTGAACAAAACTACCAAGCAACACACAAACACTCACACAGCTATAAATGTGAGTGTGTATGTGCATGTTTTGTTTTCTGTGCCATTATTTATATACTTGATTTATTTATTTTTCTATTTCGGGTCTACTGTAAAATATCTGCGTGTTGACAAGTCAAAGCAAAGACTCAAATTAAATCAAAATTCTACATGGTACAACATGAAGTGGAATGTATTTTCCCATCGTCCAGCATGTAAACATAGGGGGGGTTGTTTTGGGGGGAGGGGATGCATTCTAAAGCAAGAAATAAAAGAATAGAAAAATACAATAATAAACTGTAAAAATGAGAGATGAAATAAACAATATGAATGCAATACAAAACAAACTATGAAGATAACAATACAGTAAAAACGAGTAGAAATATGACAACAAGGCTAATCCGGAGACGCGTTGTTTGCGGAAGCTAATGATGAAGCTCTGGAGCGTTGCTGGTCTTTCATCATCCTCTTGTCTGGCCACCATTACTGTTCTTTCCCTTCTGGTTCTCCCGGTGGGTGTTTGATAATGCAGCTGCCACATCTGTTCGCTCTCGGAGTGTTTCAGATTACAGGCTCGGAACGCCTGACGGGTTCGTGGCACGATAATGCTAGATTTGGCTTCTCCGCTGGCAGCTGGGATTGTGGACTTTGCGGCGTCGGAAGTGCTGGAGCGGAGTCTGTAACTTAAATGAGACGTACTCATGAGCGGAGGAGTATTTTCACAATTACGTGTTGGTAGAGAGATGGCAATGTGGAGCAGTGGGCAGCGCTGCCATGGCATGTGAAGATCTGGACATTGCCCGTGAGTGTGAGTGAGAGCGTGAACGTGTGTGATTGTGTGTCCTGCTCTGTGATTGGTCGGCCACCAATCCAGTGCGCGTGGCGCCTCAGGCCCAGAAATGCTGTGATTGGCTGCAGCTTCCTGTGAACCAGAAATGGACTAAGCAGTAGTACGTACATGACTGGACATGTTTATAAATGGTTAAAATATAATTGTTATATTTTATTATAAGTAAATTGTTATTTGAAGAAATCTTGCCATTGTTTTTTTTTTTTTTTTTTTTTGGTGAAATGGATTTAGCATTTGATACAATATTTTGTTACAAAGTTGTTACAGTATTGTGGCACACGCAATGTACGTAACTTGTACTAATTAATAACTGAAATTGAAACAAAAAGCTTTCAGATTTCATTTCCAAATTCACCATGAGTTGTTTTCACACATTGTTCTGTTAAATATAAATCAAAGTTTAAAAAAGGACCAGTAATTATAACATTTTCTGTACAACTCATGACTCTAAATACTACGACGATGAAGGTGTTCACATTCTGAATGTGTTTAATTGGTCGCTAAACTCGTCCACCACTTCCTGGACAAGGGCTGCCAATCACATTCTCACCAGCCAATCAGAGTAAGTGCCGCCTCCATGTAATACGTCTGCCACAACTTGAAATGAAACATCCTAAGTGAAATGGAAAAAAAAAAGAGAAAAAGTTTGCAAATTAAATTGTACAAGTTTTGGCCAAAAATGTGGGAAATGGAAAAATAAAAACAAAATGAAAATGTGAAGATTGCAATATCTTGCATATCTGAAAAAGGGAAGATTGCAAACAAACAAAAAATTGTCCAAAAAAAAAAAAAAACCAAAACAAAAATTTGAAAATTGCAAACGAAAAAAAAAAATGAAGCGAAAATGTGAAGGTTGCAAACGAAAAATAAAAAGCGAAATGAAATTGTGAGGATTGCAAACAAATAACTATGAAACAAATGAGAGAAAAAAGCGTGAAGCATTTTTGTTTTTTATACATTGTTTGATCTTTACGGCCTTAATCTGAATCCATAGATTTGAAGCTGCAGGAAATTAAAATACAAAAATTTAAATACAGCAACAGTTTGTGAACTTCCCCTCCGCTTCTCCTAAAATACTTTGTCCTTTTCTCGTTTTGTCGTTTGTACAGAGACATTCTCCCACTGTTTCTGTGTCTGAAACATGAAATAGGGCTTTTCTTTTTCAGGTAAAACATGCAAAAAAATGCTATTTGACAAGTATACAATAGATTCTAAATTTACAAACTGTTTTTAGAAATAAAATACTGAAGACGTCATGTTTTTCACGATATTCTGTTTTCCAGTTTTCACTTGCATGTGTTTTTATTACAGTAATGCTAATGTATCTTAATTATTTCTTTTTTTTTTCATCCGTTTAATTGAGCACCATTTAAATTTCATTCAAAAATGATTTATTCTTGATTTGCTATATTTAAGTATTTTACATTTTTAAATCGTGGCATGACACTGGGCGTGTTTTGAAAACCAACGCTAAACTTCACAGAATGGTTTTAAACGTGTCTAACACTTACATTAACATTACATATTTAGAAACAATAGAAACAATTATTTTCTTTACGTTCTTTTCATTTTTTTTTTTGGTAAAGCTTAAAATGTCCATAAAATTATTCATAAAATTTGAACAAAACTACCAAGCAACACACACACTCACACAGCTATAAATGTGAGTGTGTGTGTATACATGTGCAGTATCATATACAGGTCATGTACAGTATACATTTCTAATTATATGTGTGTGTATAAAGATAAAATGTACAGTGTGTATAATAACACTATTTATTTATTTATTTATTTATTTGAGAGAAACATTCCTCCGTGTGTTCAGGCTACCGTGTAACACATTTGATTTATTATATTTTATCAATTCCACTTATTGTAACTGCAGAAAAAAGTGCGATGCTTTGTTATTTTTTTCTAGCCTTGAGTGTTTAGTTCTGTTTAAGTATGAATGACAGTAGAAATCAGGTTGTGGCGTGAACATTTCAGTGTAAAGCGACAGATTATCGGAAATATGCTGAATCCCCGTCTGCGCTGAGATCAATCACTGGACATTTATTATGTAAAAGGTGGGCACGGGGAAGAGAGACCCCGCTGCTCTTTGATGTTTGCCTGGATTCCTGTGAGCAGAGCGTTTCCCAGCATGCTTTTCACCTTTCCCTGCATTTCTGCCCAAACCTCCAACCAGTTCCTGCGCGGATTTAAACTGGGAAGCGTGTTGCCAACGTGGCTCCAGGAGACTGATTTAATTAGTAATCAAAGAGTTCAGGAGATCTGTCTTGAACGTGACACGATAGGATCTGTGGATTTGTCAACAAGAAACGGACCAATTAGAACACAGCACTGATATTTATGAACCAATCAGCTGTCATCAAAACAGGCTCTTTAGTGGCGTATATCAATGTTACACAGGTAAAACTGTTCAACTGGACGACGTTTCAACATTTTTGTATTTTTTTAGTCATTTTGGGTCATTTTTGGTACTTGGGAAAAAGAAAAATAGTAGTGTTTTTGTATCTTATTTAATATCCAATTAGGGCTGGGCCTAATTAATCGAAAAGTATCCGAAATAGACATTCAGAAGCTATAATTGTTAAAAAGAAATAGTAATACTTGTTCAATAATCGTAATTGGGTTAAAATATTCAACTAACTGAGATTTAGATTTTAGGCCAAATCGCCCAGTCTTGTGTCCAATAATAGGTCTGAAATTGATAACTAAAGTGTACGTTTCTAGCTGAAACAAAGTAACAGTTTGAAATGGTTTGGAGAGTAACAATATAATCGTTATAATAAGGGTTAAAATAGTTAAAACTAAGATTTACTGAAATGGTTACAAAAGCAATTTCAAATTGTTTTCCATGGTAGCATTTTTTAAACATATATATATATATATATATATATATATATATATATATATATATATTATATATTATATACATATCATATATATATTATATACTTTTGCCGTCACATGCTATGTTTAAAGGTATTTTATAAAATTATATAGCAAATATTTATTTTCATCAAAGCTTCCAGGTGCTCCAGACAACAGCGCCCCCTATCTAGCCCCAGACTCAATTCGCTCCAGCCGCGTGTCTCCAGTAGTTTAAAATCGGCATATGACTATCAGTGTTTGTGCGTGGACACGTTGGCGTTGTTTTTCGTGTCGCGGATGATTGAAGCCCCGCCTCCCGCCGCTCCCGCGCCAGCAGCAGAGATCCGGATCTGATTAGAACGTCTCTCCGGAACACTCCACGTCTGGTGGTTAGCATGCTTTCCGCGCTTCACGAAGCCAGAGGGCTCGGCGCTGTTCGCCACTTCTCCCTGATGCTCACCCGCCATAATGCGTCAGGCTCCATCACACGTGTCCTGATGACTCGCAGAAGCAGCGCAGTAATGAAGGTCGTCCATGCTGAGATGTTCCCTCAGACAGAGGGAAGAGCCTGTGGTCCACGATCTGGAGAGCTGTGGTGCTTTAGCATGATCTCGCCGTAGTCAGGTGGACAGCATCACCGCCTCCTTCTTCTCCGCCTGACATTTACGACGTATTTGATCATTGTTTACTAGACGCTTGAGCAACCGCATTTGTTGCTTTCGTTGTGTCTGTCTGTCATCTATAGTCTGTCTGTCTATCCTCGACTCTGTCGATCTCTCTGTCAATCATCTACTCTGTCTGTCACTCATCTGTACTCTGTCTGTCTCTCATCTATAGTCTGTCTGTCTGTCAGATATATACTCTGTCTGTCTGTCTGTCTCTCATCTATAGTCTGTCTGTCTGTCATATATATACTCTGTCTGTCTGTCTCTCATCTATAGTCTGTCTGTCTGTCATATATATATATATACTCTGTCTGTCTCTCATCTATAGTCTGTCTGTCTGTCAGATATATACTCTCTCTGTCTGTCTGTCTCCCATCTATAGTCTGTCTGTCTGTCTGTCTGTCTGTCTGTCTGTCTGCCTGTCATCAATAGTCTGCCTGTCAGTCATATATATACTCTGTCTGTCTGTCTGTCTCTCATCTATAGTCTGTCTGTCTGTCATATATATACTCTGTCTGTCTGTCAGTCATCTATAGTCTGTCTGTCTATCATCTATACTCCGTCTGTCTGTCAGTCATCTATAGTCTGTCTGTCTTTTATCTACTCTGTCTATCTGTCTGTCTATCATCAACCCTGTATATCCATCGTCTAAAGTCTGTCAGTCAGTCATTTATAGTGTGCCTGTCTCTCATCTATAGTCTGTCTGTCATCTATACTCTGTCGGTCTGTCCGTTGTCTATAGTCTGTCTGTCTATCATTTATACTCTG
>MU204427.1:340295-359012 GCA_017309775.1 Paedocypris sp. Pulau Singkep
AGAGAGAGAGAGAGAGAGAGAGAGAGAGAGAGAGAGAGAGAGAGAGAGAGAGAGAGAGAGAGAGAGAGAGAGAGAGAGAGAGAGAGAGAGAGAGAGAGAGAGAGAGAGAGAGGGAGAGAGAGAGAGAGAGAGAGAGAGAGAGAGAGAGAGAGAGAGAGAGAGAGAGAGAGAGAGAGAGAGAGAGAGAGAGAGAGAGAGATGGTGAGTGAGTGAGTGAGTGAGTGAGTGAGTGAGTGAGTGAGTGAGTGAGTGAGTGAGTGATTGAGAGAGGGAGATAACCAAGCAGATAAAATAAGGGACAGAAAGAGAGAAAATTGAAGTAATATATTGACAGACAAGATATAACAGAGAAAGAGAGAGAACAAGAATGAAAATGAGAGATGGACAGATACTTAATGAGAGAAGGAGAGAGAGAGATGGTGAGTGAGTGAGTGAGTGAGTGAGAGAGAGGGAGATAACCAAGCAGATAAAATAAGAGACAGAAAGAGAGAAAATGGAAGTAATAGATTGACAGACAAGATATAACAATGAAAGAGAGAGAGAGAACAAGAATGAAAATGAGAGATGGACAGATACTTAATGAGAGAGAGAGAGAGAGAGAGAGAGAGAGAGAGAGAGAGAGAGAGAGAGAGAGAGTGGACTGACAGATAAAGAGAAAAAGAATGAAAGTGAGACATGGACAGACAGATAAAAAAGAGAGAGAAAGAACCAGGTATAGAGAATGGGGGAGAATGAAAGGGAGAGACGTACAGACGCTGAGAGAGTTGGGCAGAGAATGAAAGAGGTAGAGAAAAGGAGAGTGAGAAAGAGAGAGAACCAGGGAGAGAAAATGACCTCAACTTTATTTATCAAGCACCTTCATTTCATCATCCGCTGTTCAACACGCTCTACTACACACAACAGTCGAACTTATAACAACCAGTTGTAAAACAGATATAAAATAAAGGTAAGACAATAAAAGACAACAACTCATACCGGGTTAAAACGCCAAGGAGTAAACGTGTGTTTTTAAAAGAGATTTAAAAACCGGAAGAGAGTCAGAAAGAAATTGGTAGAAAGAGAGAAAGACTGAGAGTGAGAAATGGACAGACAGATAATCAGAGAGAGAGACATGTAGATTCGGGGTGAGAGTGTTTGTGTTAAAGATGTATTTGTATATTGAAGGAAGAGAGAAAGAGAACAAAGTAGAGAGAAAGAGCGAGAATGAAAGTGACAGACGGAAAGAGAATGAAAAAGGTAGAGGGAAGGGGGGAGAGAAAGAGTGAGAATGAAAGCGAGTGAAGGACGGACAGATAAAGAGAGAAAGAGAATGAAAGTGAGAGATGGACAGACAGATAAAGAGAGAGAGAGAGAGAGAGAGAGAGAGAGAGAGAGAGAGAGAGAGCAGGTAGAGAGAATGAGTGTGTGTGTGTGTGTGTGTGTGTGTGTGTGTGTGTGACGTCAGGGCTGCTCTCCTCTGGGCTTCAGTGAGAGATGAGACGGCTACTGCGGAGCTGGACGTCCCGTCACAATGCTGCCCTTCAAGAAGAGGAGGAGGAAGAGGAAGAGCACGTCACACTGGGTGAGAAGAACGAGAGCGATGATGGAGGGATGAGAAGGTAGAGTGGTAGAGGACTAGACTAGGGTAGAAGATTGTAGTTTGGGTGGATCACTGCTCGTCGTTGCATGAGTAGAAGAAACCGTTTTGCGTTGTCGCTATAGATGATCTCTGAACTACTCTTTACTTGAGTCATTTAGCTGAATAAACGAGAAGAACTGATATTACAGATCAGTGCACGTGTTCTTGGCTGAAGCAAAGATAATTTGCATATCTCTCAATGATTTGAATAGGCAAATGACTCAAAAGCTTCACCTGTGGGTTAAAAATTGAAATCTCATTTAAATTCTACTTTTTTTTTTGTATTGTACTTAATTATAAAGTTAACATAAAACAAAAAATACTATTTTGTTTTATTATTATTTTTTTTTTTTACTATGAAGTAGCATAACATTTGATCCCAAACTTAAAGTTGTCCGAAAAGCAAAGTCTTTCTTGGAGTTTCTTGGTTTTTCGAGAGTGAGGGATCGAGAGAGGGAGAGAGAGAGTCAGAGAGATTAAGAGAGAGAGAGATAGAGAGGGAGAGAGAGAGTCAGAGAGATTAAGAGAGAGAGAGATAGAGAGGGAGAGAGAGAGTCAGAGAGATTAAGAGAGAAAGAGAGATAGAGAGGGAGAGAGGTACTGGCAAGAAAGAGGCAAAAAGGTGAGATGGAGAGAGTTGTTAGGAAAGAGTTAGGAAATAGAGAAAGAAGGAGGGAGAGAGAGAGAGAAAGGGGGAGGGAGGGGGAGTGTGAGACGAGAGAGATGGAGGGAGAGAAAGGTAACAGATATAAGGAGAGAGAAAGAGAGAGAGAGCGGAATTGGTGTTAGAAGAGATCTAGAGATGGATAGACAGATCTTTTTTGTTCTTTGTTTGTTTGTTTTTGTCACTATTTGTCACAATATTTAACTTTAGAAGGTTTCAGATTGTTGGCTTAAATTTACAAACACGCACACACACACACACACACACACACACACACACACACACACACACACACACACACACAATTCAAGTCAACATTTATACCATTTGGTCCGAACAGCTCGTTACCGCTGTAACACGTTTAAACTCTCGTCTCGCCATCAAAATCCATCCCTTCATTTCCCACTCTTCCGTTGTCGAGTGTGAGCAGGCGATGTCGGGGTTCACTGTTCTAAAATGGGTTGTGGCTTGGTTCTGGTGGGCCGAAAGACCCTGAGAGAGTGGGAACAGCATCACGTGACGCCGCCGTGAACACGTTTCCATGAGCGAGAGCTGAAAGGAGGCCACGGGTCGCTCCGGCTGTTGAGATAATGGAGGTCACTGAGCTTTTACTCTTCAATCAAGCTCTTCGCTAAAGAGCCAGTCTGATCACGTTTACTGATCACCACCGGACTGATAGGTCGAACTATTAGTAAAACTATTTAAAAACTATTATAGATTAAAACTGTTATGAACTATGAACTAGTGTAGGAACTTGAAGAAAATTGTAATATTAGCAGAAAAGTAGTGTGTTTTTGCGACATTGGCACTTTTTTCTGAAGATTTTAATATTATTGTTTAATCAGTTTCTTGGTTTTCTCTTTCTCTCTTTCTCTCTCTTCCTTTATCTCTCTCTCCCAAATATATATTTGTTTTGTTTGTTTTTTATTTTGTTTTGTTTTTAGTTTATAATTTATTTTGTTTATTAGTTTTCTTATTAGTTTGTTAACTGTTTATTGTATTACGAGATCATTGATTTGTTTTATTATTATGTTATTATTATTATTTGTGTTTATTATTATTTTTGTTGTTGTTGGTGGTTGTCGTTGTTAATTAAACTTGTTATTTATTATTACTATTTTGTATTATTTATAAAAATATTTTTATTATTATTTGTGTTTATTATTATTATTATTAGTAGTAGTATTAATAATAATAATAATAATAATAATAATAATAATAATAATAATAATAATAATAATATTAGTGTTGTTGTTGGTGGTGGTGTTAATATTATTAAAATCACATTGTTTTCAACCCGAACATTTATTGTAAATAATTACGCAATTGTTATAAAAATTAATCATGCAATATAATAGTGATGTAAAAAGCAAATCAATTCATGCAACGCATATTTTTGCATCTAAAGCAAAATTACAGAATTTTTTTTTTTTTTTGATTACTGTTGTTTTAAATGCATTTTATTTTAAGCAAAGGAGACCCGTGACATTATTCTAACAAATATTCCGCTGTGACGTGTGATTCGGTACATGCTGCATTACATTCATGCTTCAGTCTGACGCCTCCATGTGTTTCCATTCAATACTATGGATCAATACTCCGCTTTCTCTGAATTCCCGCAGATGTGTTTCTGTTTGCTTCACAGTCACGCAGTCTCCGGTCTCAGTAGAGCCCGAGGTGATGGGCTGAAAACCCATGTTCCTGGTGATAAGCGGGGCTAAAACGATGTACATGTACAGAGAGAGTTATAGATTCACTATAGCTTTCCGTTTTCAAATGCACATTGAATCCAGGCATTGAATTCTGAAGCACCACATAGAAAAACTGGGTTCAAATTTCATAATGTTAATATTTATGGATGAAATTTTGAGTTTAAAATTTTCGGACATCAACTTCAAGTGGATATTGATTATACGCTTTCTGAATTATTATAGGAATAGTTTCACAGGTTGATTTATTTATATATATATATATATATATATATATACATTTTTTTTTTTTTTAAGTTTTGTCAATGAACACTGTGAATGTTAATGGTAAAAAATGGTAATGTTTCAAAAGGTAGCTCTCTGATTGCAGATCAGCAGTTCATTGATGATATGTGCATTGTGTGTCATTGTATGGCACATCCTTTGAAATTCATTGCGGCTTTTGCAGTAACGCAGTTCGGCCGCTAGAGGCTACTAAAGCCGCAGAAAACACTGCGCCGTTTCAGCACCAGCGCCGCTGGACAGCTCCCGCCACAGTTTCCAGTCTCCTCCTTTGATTTATTTATAAAAGCTCAGCGAGGGTAAATGTTTCTGGCATGTCTTTAAATTATTGGGCTTCAATTATTCATGGTCTGGTTAATCCCTACCTAAAGACATCATCCTCTCCTGTTGAAAGAAAACACAGCTAAGCCATGTTGTCCTTTCTGGAAAATATTTGCCCGTTGGTAATTGTGTGTAGTGGAGAGATTGACTTGAAATCCTGAAAAGAAAATTGCCTTTTTTACCTTCCTCACTGTGAGAGAGTGAAATTACAGACCCTGTGATCAACCAAAATTGTGTGCAGATTCCATCAGCATCTAATGACAGATATTTCCTGACTTTGTCCGGGGCTGTTGGCATCTCTGCCGCAGTCTTTCATGTTTGTGTCAGGTCATCTGTCCTTTCACACGGTCACACCTCACGTTACACACACTAATGTGATTCTGAGAAGGACGTCCAGTCCCACTCATCTCGGTGTGAAGGCTTGGCTTGATTGCTGTTATTAAAAGCCAATTCTCACAGGCTGACGGTGTTTAAGAGCAAAGCTTGTAGTAGTGGATCTGGGAAAGGATACACGCACAGCGAAACCCTTAAAATGCCATTAAATGTAATAATTTCATTGGTCACTATGATTTCCAGCTGTCATAATTTTCATAAAACTCAGCTGATTTAGTTTGTCAAAATACATATTTGTGGATTGCATCAGGCATGTCATATATTTAGTAGACCGTTTTTGTTGATTTTAATAAACCAATTTTGTTGATTTTAATAAACCAATTTTGTTGATTTTACTTTTTTCAATTTTGTTTGGATTTATTCTAGTTCATAAATATTTTTGTTAAATCAGGGCTGCAGTTTAATTGCACTATTTATTTATTTAGTTTTTCACTGAACTGTAAATGTATCACAAATGTATTTAGCATAATGTTATTGTTTACTTTTAAAAGTGGACATGTCTCTTAATTGCTTTGAACTGTTAAAATTCTGAAACACACACACACACACACAGACAGACACAAAGCTCCGCCCACTGTAGTCCACATGTGTGGTGATCCCAAATGCATCTGGTGCAGGAGTTCAGCGTTGCATTTTTCCAAATGCACAGACAAATCCCTGTGTCTAATCTGATCAGGATGCTTAATCCCACACTAAAGCCCGTCCTTGTCTTTAGGACCATTGATCTACTCCTCCCGACCCTGGATGTTGGACTAAATTAAAAGAAAAGACTTGAAAAATAAAAGGGGCAATTAGAAACGAGCGGCTTTACATGCATCTCTATTCACAGATTGAATGAGCGCTGAAAGTCACACGGATGCTGACCATTGTGGTCCAGTCATCAGCATCACCCCGAGCAGCAGCACAGACACGGAGATGCTGAGGGTTTGCCTTCTCTGATCACGCTGACCTAAATGCATGTTTTCTTCTAGAAAGTTTCGGCGAATGCCCCGCCCTCTTCCGGATTCAATGAGCTGTGCGTGGGAGGCGTTATGCAAATTCCCAGCATATTCGCTGAATAATCAGAGAGTTGGGGACAAGTGATGGTGGTCTGCACCCTAGTGACCACTTACTACGCACAGTACCTGACCAGATAAACAAAAGAGAAATCCGTGTTTGGTGGACCAAAGTGGGCAAAGATGTCGTTCAAGTAAAGACGACGTGTACGTAACCGTTAGTACCTTAAATGACACTAATAACGACAGAATTGCCGAGATATTCAGACAGAACGACGGACGCAATGATGATAGCAGACTACAAGACCAGCAGTTACGTAAACAACACATACGCACCCGCGCGCGCGTAAATGAGGATGGATGAATGGGCGGGAACGACTACTATAAGTGATAAAAAAAAAAGTGTATGTGGAAGTGTCTAGTCGGGAGAGAATGAGGTGAGCGCCGATGTTCTGGTCCACTAACGGATCCACTCGCAACTTTACCCGCTTCATTCAGTAACGGACCGGATCTCGGACGAGACGCATCCAGCGGCTCTGCGCAGCCGGTCGGATTATATTTGAGGGAATTGTGCGTCGCCCTTCGAAACGCGGATATCGGCGTGCAAAACGGTCCATTTCGAAAACAGTCGTCTTTTCTTCGCTGGGACGCGGGGAAACGTGATATGTCCGAGGCGTCGCTTTTCCCGGAGCACCGCGGCTGAGCTGAGCTAGTATGATAGCCGTGTCTTTCAAATGCCGATGCCAGATACTGCGGAGAGTGAACAAAGGTACAGTCCGCTCTTTATCGCTCTTTCCCGCGTTTTTCAATCGCAGCATCCCTGTGGCGGGCGGCTTTATGCGTCATTGAATACGGCGCGCGCAGGACGTTCGGACTCGGGATGCGGGTCACCGGACCACACACACACTGTGATTTATCCGCGACGCATTTTCGCGCTCGTCTTTTGTGTGGAGACGTGTTTGCTCGAAGCCTCGAGCTGAAAAGACTCCCTCCATTAATATTAAACGGGAGCGCGCGCGCGCGCGCGCGCGAGCTGTAGTTCGGTGGTCGGCTTCTCCCCTGTTAATTATTTACCTGAAGGCACAAGATTCGTGCTTTGCTCGGGGAATGCTGCCCCCCCCCTCCTCTTTCGCAGATCCAGATGTGCTCGGGATGCGGGCTGGATGCTAGAGGCGCGTGCAGCATCTTCGCTGCACTCAATAGAATAGCAGATGTCTTGCCCGGATAACGGGGCCGTTTGACTGGCACTTCAAGGCCGTTTCTGGTTCGTTCTGACCAGCGCTCGGAGGCTTTTCGACCGGCAAAGCGTTAAATTATTTCGGTACTTTCCTTCGGCTGGTGTCGGTCTAAGTTTGCCAACTTGGCACGGCTTAAAAGATGTGGAACGGTAGTTGTCATAAATTCTGCAAGTCCATCCTCGGGGGGGAGGGGGGGTGTCATTTGACCTCAATAAGATGTGTAAATACCCCTGTTGGCAGCGCGAAAACGTGTTTTTAAGCAGAACGAGGATGCTTTTTATTCACACAGAGACTGGTATTCTGTATAAAGTCGGGCACATTTGCATAAAATTAAAAGGCATTGCGTTTAAATAGTACTGTTTTATAGCGTTGCTTGTTGTATGGTATGTATGCAATTATGTATGCAGGCAAGTGCGAGTGTATGTATGCATCTATGCATGAATCTGTGTATGCATTAATGCAGGCATTGTGTCTATATGTGTTTTACTTCGAGAATATGATGTAGTGCTGTGTCTGATTTTTCTGCACCTGATTTTTTCCTGTCTTTCATGGGTCTGTATCCAATTTGGAATCTGAATATGCAATACTTATAATTACGATATAGATCTTTTTATAAAGAAATCCAACTTATCACTTACAGTAAACATAATACTGTATATCCCCAACACCTGTGTTCCATATCTGGCCCCTGACTGTTTTATATGGCCCCCGTGGTTTATTTACAGTATCTCGAATCAAAACAGTAAATCAAATTCACAGTAAATCAAAATATTAATATATGTTTTAACAATATTTTTTTTTATTATTTCTTTTATTTATATTCAAACTAGTCATGTGTTAAGGTGTCATAACTGTACGCTAATATAAGAATAACTTTCCGTTGGAGGCGACCTTCAGGCGCCTCTGAAGGACAAACATAAGAGCTTTAATCTTTTCCAGAGTTTTATGCTGGACTGTCACTATTGGAGCTTTCCATAATTGTCAAAGGAAGGACTTTAAATACAACCAAACGACCAAAAGTTGAACACCCTTCCGCTGTGATGAAGAGCAAAACGGTCACGTTCTCACGATCAAAAATCTTGTCCTAACCGATCAAACGTTCTGAATAAAAATAGAAACGACAGCAAAATATTGCTAAAATAAAATCGGCATCGAAATGATCCAATTATTAACTTCCTTTTGTCATGTTATTCGTCATTGGGCAACAAGACCAAATGAAAATTTAAAACATCTTAAAAACAAACACAAACGCCTTCTTGTATTTAGTCTAGTCTCGTTTTGTCCATGTTGTCGTCCATTTGGGATATTTCGGGACTTTTTATTGGCGATGCAGTTATGTGTCTGTCTCAAACTCTCCTGTCGATTTCAGCTCCGGCAGTTTGACGAACGTGGCCCAAATCTGACTTGTTTGAACGTGAAGCAGATCCGTGTCTGAACATCTGAGAGGTTTTCAGTTCAAATCTAGGACATGAACATGTGGTGATGTTGTTCTGCTCTCATGAAGATGTATGAACAAGAAAGTGTCCACTGATCTAGAACCATCAGCCCCAATACAGCGAATATTCCAACATCTACACAGTGTTTGTAGTTGGATATGTAGTTGCTCGTGCAATTCAATGAGATGTTTTCCTTGGTACAGCTCCATCCACCCATCCACCCGTCCGTTTTCCATCGCTTACTCCATTTCTGGGTCACGAGGAGCTGGAACCAATTTCAACCACAGCAAAAGTCAAACGTTGTGGGCTAATCGATGTCTTCTACGATATCTATTTACGCCGTCTTTGCATAAAACATACTGTACACAACGCAACTAAAAATAAGCCAACTGGAAGTCAACATGCGACTACAATTTCCAGTGGAATCAAATACGTGAGCGTTATTTATACATACGGTAAATGTTGCGGAGTTTAGTCGTGTTTATCCGGTAAATCAAGGTTAAATACACTGTCTACGGTCGTGCGTGTGCCATTAGAGTCTGATCCAGCGAGCTGATGATGAGTCAGCGAGGAGGTGAGAGAGACGGATGTGCTAATGGACTCTGATGGCGAGGCTTTCAGTGGCTAGTGCTTCTTGGCTACTTAAGGCCGTGGACTATACAGCAGCCTTGAAATTCGTTTTTTTTTAACCAGCCGGAGAAGGGATTTTAGCGTCTCTGTGCATTTGTGTGTAATTATTTGAGGCAATCATTGGCACTACGACTCCAGAGCGTCTTATAAAATGCAAACAGACTAGACAGCTTATTGATCCGAGCTGCTGATGTTATTAAATAAAAGGATTCGCCAGGGTGTTCGGTCTACCGTTAATGGAGATTATTATATCAAACTATTCATCAAAAGATCTGCCAATGCGCCAAAGATTGACTATCTATTAGATGATGTCATTTATTCATAGTCTATTGCTTATTACATTTCTGGGTCACGGGGAGATGGAGCCAATCTCTGCATCTTTGGTCCAGCAGGAGGCAGGACACACGTTCAGGATTGGTGGCCAGCCAATCACAGAGTAGAACACACACACATTCACACTCTCACTCACACCTGTGGATAATTTGCCTGAAATCTTTGTTTATGGATTGTGGGAGGAAACCGGAGACCTGGAGGAAACCCACACAAGCCCCACACATTTTTTTTTTTTTTACAGACAAGTAATACACATGTTTTATATCTATATTTTTTGTATCAACTTTTTATATTGTTTGTTTTTATATTTTGCTTTATATTGTTTGTTTAAAACATTATTGTTTTGATTTTATTTTATTGATTTTTTCGTGATTCGTAATAATTAACACTTAACTGAATAGCATAAATCAAATTGTATAAAGGTCACAAGCATTGTCTAAAGATTATTTATTGCCCAATAATTCCAATTATTTGACAGTTATCTAATTTGAGTAATCCCCCAAAAATCATTAAACTATCTACGTAGAGACTGACTGCCAAAAATTGAAAACATCCTAAACCCTAAATGACATATGAATAATAATCCAACATCACAGGGTTGATTAATCAAATAAAATTAAACAAACAAACAAGCAAACAAACAATATTTGTCCCTTAATATGAGGTGCAAGCATGCTATAAAATGTATATTGTATATCTGTATTAACTAACAGGCAATAAAGAGTGATGAAGAAAAAAGAAGAAATCAGCAGTGTCACATTTTTAATAAATGCAGGACATTTAATACAAGGATAAATAAAAAAATACAGGAAGAAAAGAAAAGGGAAGAACAAGTCGAGTGGAAAGGAACAGAAAAAATAAGTTCATAAAAAAGGGAAACATTACCAAAAACTAAAGTTGCTGTGATTTTGGCGGTAGCTGCTTGAGACAGGAGATCTCATCCTTTTAAGAGGATTTGATTGGCCACTGATTGACAAAAAAAATCAAACATTTGAGTTTATTGTGTTAGACAACACTGATCACTAAAGATCTACTGATCACCTAAAGATCTGCTCGCCAACAAATCAAGCATCGATCTGGACTAGTTACTGATAGGCCGAATGATCAATTAAGCTTGACCAATCAAATGTTTAGTTAATCACCACCGAGATTACCGGCTCTTAAAACACAAAATTAATTACTATCACCACAAGATCTTTAAACAATTAATCAAACTACAAAAGTTTTATTAATTATTATTAACGAATTATTAACCCCCAAAAATTCAACAAATCATCATCAGAAGATGGATTCATCAGCAAGTCACTGGTATTTTTTTTGTGACTTCAGTGGGAAAAAAAACATTTTAATTCTTTCAGTTTTCTTTCACCTGGGTCCATTGCAACCATTTGTGAAGATGAATCGCCGGCTCATTTGAGCGTCTCTGGGCCGAGCTTCATGGAGCATTTGTCTCGACACTGGCATTTACGACGCCATGGCCTGTTGGTTTTATTCCTCTCCTACACAATTGCATTCATTCAGACTGAAAAAGAAAGAAAGGCACGCTCGGGCTTTTGTCTTTCTCTTGTTTTATTCTCAAGAGACAACTCAAAATAACTTTTTACGGATTATAGCAGGCGTAGACGGGGAAAAATGAAAAGAAATAAAAATATCATTGTTGAATAAAAATGTACCTTGACAGATGGACCAATTATTTTAATAGCGTTCATGGTGATGAGCCGAGAAAAGAAAAGTGCATCTGGAAAAAAGGAACAATATGGAGAGAAATCCTTCATAACTTCATCATGCCTGCGAATTTGCAAGGAATAGATTGTGTGTTTGCACCGAGTGTGTGTGTGTGTGTGTGTGTTTATGGCAGCCGAAATGATCTCGGAGTATCAGTTACTCAGTCATAGAGTGTCAGACAATTTGCTAATTTTGTCATTGTGAAATTTTTTGATACTATTTTGATATGATTATCAAATAATATGTATATAGTATAGTATATTATTGACCAAATAAAGCAAGACAAATATGAAGCGTTGTTTAAATATTTATTGTTATTTATTGTTATTTATTTTGTATTTTTATATGTTAAAATATAAATAGTATATTAATAAAATATATATATATATATTTTTTTTTTTATAAAATGTAATATTTTTACATTTTCAATATGAATTAATTAAACTGTGTTGCACAGTCACAATTTTAATCAGCTGTTTTATTAAATTTAAAATTAAAATGTAATAATTAAAACATGTATTTACAAGGTTTTAGTTAATAAAAATAAAACAATAAACTAAAAAACATCAATGGTATAAAATATAGTAGCTGCTTCACCAGTAGCTATTGTAAAGAATGAGTTTAACCCAAACATGATCTCTGGTTTCTGGTTCTCTGTTTGATTAAAGCCAAATCCGTTTTTGTTGGCAATTTACATATGTAGTATTTTTATCAATAGTCATAAAAAAATTGATTGTGATTTAAAAAAAAATGTATTGTTTATCCTATCTACAATTTTGACACT
The DNA here is from genome assembly GCA_017309775.1 of Paedocypris sp. Pulau Singkep. Taxonomy (NCBI): domain Eukaryota; kingdom Metazoa; phylum Chordata; class Actinopteri; order Cypriniformes; genus Paedocypris; species Paedocypris sp. Pulau Singkep. Next base: position 352,424 of record MU204427.1, read on the forward strand.
GGTGTCTTTACTAACCACATGTGTGCAAATTAATCTTGTTTAGAGATAAAAGTTTGGCACAAATATAGATTGTGGACATACTGACAATTACTTTCTTTCTGTTCCTTTCTAAAAGTCCTACTTGCCTCTCACATATGAAATAATAAATGTCAAATTCACATTTGAGATGACGTGAACAATATTGGCATTGCTTTCTATGATCATGTAAACGGATAAAATGACTTTTTGTGTGAATTATCAGATTTTAAAGCAATCTATAGTGTTTTGCTAATTTATATAACTCCTCCGAAAATAATATTCTTATAAACGTATATACCTTTTAATTTATATTGTACTGTGCATATTTACACATTTGTTTACTATTTGTTTACTACAGTACACTCGCCAATTTCGGCAATTTATATTTGTCTTTGCACTCGGTATTTTTTGTCAATTGCATTTTTCTTGTGTTGTTGTACCTTGTGTTATATTTAAATCGTTTCTTGCCTTCTGTATTTTAATGGCTATTCAGCATGAATGCGTTGCTTTATTACTAAGCCAGAAAGTGTTCCCGGGTCTGGCTGACTCCTCCATGAATCATCTCTGCATCAACATCACACCATTTGCTTCTTCTCTTCGCAAGTCAGAAAAGTTATAATGGCGTCATAGCGTTCCGCAGGACTTTCAGCTCTTTCGCCGTCCAGTTTTCAAAAGAAATCAATTCTTTTTTTTTTCTCAGTTCTTTGAAACGAGAGACGGCATACTCATCGCATCTGGCTCTTATTCATTCTCCTAGTGCACGTCTGTTCTGATCTCCACAGCTTTGGCTTTAAAAATCCTCCATCAATCCTGACAGCTGGATTGAGCACCGGGAAGAGGAAGACGAGGAAGAGGAGGAGGAGGAGGAGGAGGCTGCTTTGCATCTCCTGCTTTACAGGCTAAGTCTCGGAGCTGTAAAACCCGGAGACGTTTTGATTTTTTGAATTGTGAGTGGGACAGTAGCGGCGGGCGATTAGGACCAAGCTTGTTAAACGTGAAGCCAAAGTGGATGGACAGTGCGGATCTCCAGCGGATGGAGGAGGATTTCTGGCTGTTGCGATGAGATTTCACACGTCTAGATTCGTCCGCACACAACACGTCATCCGTCGGAGACTTTCAGGGCCACCGGATGCAATAAACAGCAGGCGAGAAGATCCGGCCGATTCAGATCTCCATCTTTCAAATTCCGAAACGTTGCGTTGATTCATCCAGTTATCGATCTGAAATTCCATCATCCTCCAATTTTACCATCTTTTCATCTTAATCTTCCTTATTCTCCTCGTCTTCCTCCTGGGTATAATCCATCCTCCATTCATCCTTCTGTCTGTTCTTGAAGCTTAGCCATCACTCAATCAGGTTCTCGACCATCATTCCACATTCCTCCATCGGCTTCCCTTTTGTTTTTTTTATCCTTGCATTCTGCATCACCTGTTAATTTTATTAATTTAATCTACCCTTTATATGTGTATATAAATACCTCCCCTGTTTTTCCAAGCACCAAATAAAAATTCCAAAAGAGAATTTTTTTCCCCACAGTAAATGGTGACTTTAGCGCGATTTTACCAAATGCAAATATTTGAAATCTGTAATTATAAGCACCCCCACTGTTTTTGAGCATAGACAATTTGAAAAATGTGGGGGCTTTTTTTTTTTTGCATAAATATGGCACATTAAATGTATCAATTCATAATTCATGAATCTTTTTTTTTTTCATTTTTCTGTCGTCCATCTCTCCATTTTACATTAGTTTTCGCCTGTCCCCCAATCATTTATGGTTTTCTCCATTTTATTTCCGTTATCCACTAAGCATCTCTCCATTTCATCTCTCCATTAATCAATAATCTCTTCATTCTTCCATTTTATATTCACTCATGTAATCACAACGTAAAAGTGAACACTTCACTGGTTTGCTGATACCGGATGATTTAATATTCAGGGTTCTTATCATTGGGATTTTATTATAGCGTGACACTCTTGCGCTTTCAATCAGTCGTTTTTTTTTTTTTTATATATATATTTTTTTTTTCCTGGCAAATCTATCTGAAGGAAGTCTCTGCTCTCAAGAGGTTCTGCTGTCACCGTTTCCTTATTTTTCCCTGGAGGTGTAAATGTCACATTTTTAAAAGGTTAAATGAAGGGTTTTTTGGTGCCGACTTGGATGAAAGGGAGATAAGCATTTCATCTTCTCTGTTTGATCAATCCTCAGCTGAATGGCCGTCAAAATGCATGTAAATGGCAGTTCAAACTCTCCGAATGACCTGAGGAAGATCTTCATCTCTTCTCTCGCAATTTCCTTGATAGTTTCTAGAACGTTTGACAGTTCTTGATATCAAGTGGAATGTAACTACTTTTTTTTTTTTTACCTAATTATGATAATTTATTATTACCACAATTATGTTTATACTGTGCACTATATAGACAGGCTTATGGTTTGAGATTAATGTTTTAAAAAATTACATTTTATTTCCAATATTATAATGCGGCAGAAGATCAAATTAATAGGACAAAGTGACACATTGTTAATTAATTTATTTATTTTTGCAAAGCTCGTGGACACATTTTAGACTTTAAATTGAATTTAATTCCTTAAACTAGAGTTGGGCATGGATTTTTTTAAATTGAGATTATTCTAATTGTAACTTAATTTATTGAAGATTATTCAATATAATAGTCTAATTGTAGCAAAAAGATATTTCCCGCATTAGCGATGAGATGCTTTGCATCTAAGAGAAACTTTGGTCTTGTCGAGGTTTCCATTGGAAGACACTTAAAAATATATTTTTTCCTTTAGCAACCCGGGCGGCTTCATAGCTGCATCCATGTTAGCACGTCACGTTTCATGTTTTATTTCACAGTAGCAACGCAGGTACAAAGAATTCATTACCAGACATTTGTAATGTATGCAGTATCAATGTTCATTTTTTAATAAAGCTGAACTGTAGATGTATTACGATGCATCTTGTGACGTAAAAGGAAATTTTTATTTATTATTATTATTGTTATTATTGATATTATAAATATTTAGGACTTTCCGAGTGCGAGTGTTTCTGTGCGTGAGTTAGCCACCACTACTATAAAATGTAATATTCTCTGCCAATCAAAATTAAACCAAACCATCTTCATGATTTTCGTTAAAAAAAAATTGCTGTTTTTTTAAGTAATAGTTTATATTCAGTTTATATTAATAATTTATGTTAATAAATAAGTTAATGTTTATGTTTGCTGTCAGAATGAGTGTAACATTTATTTTTGACTACTTACAGACGCTATTTTAGAAAATAGTCTTAGAAATAGTCGTTTACTAGCCTTCTTCAGTGAGACGGGTTTTTTTTTCTCCTCTCTTTCTGTCCGAGAGGCTTTTTTTTTGCATATATGCTTACTGGTCATAGTCAAAGCCATCAGCCTAACACCAACGAACAAATTAATAAATTGCATAATTTTTTTAAATTACATTTTGACACATGCGCTTTGAGACAGTTGTAACTGTGAAAAGCGCCCCACAAATGAACTTGAACTTGAACTTGAACCAGCGCTTGACATTCACCCTACGCTAAACACAAGCAGGTGCTTCAAATTCGCCCCTCATTCGCACACAAACCGCAGATTACAAAAGCGAACCCTTATTAGCACTCTTACACGCTTCAGCCCGAGTCAGCAGTTTCTCACCAAGTCTTGCTAATGTCCTCCCAAACCGCTCCTGCGCCTCACGACCTCGCTTAAATTAGCCCGGTCAGCGCCGCCTGGCTATTCGCCGCCTCGCGTGTCGTCTGATTGGTTAAGCTGCCCGCAGGTTGCAATCATCTGCTTCCATATGTCGGCGTACTGTAGTAAATCTGGAGCCTTTACGTGGTGTCATGGAAACTGAAGGCCAAGGCGAGCGGCCTGCTGTTGAGAAGACCAGAAATACTCTGCTGGCACGTCTCGCACATAAACACTGGCAGCGCAGGAAGTGTGTTTGCAAATAGAAGCGGAAGCAGCGAGACGGAGACGGAACCAGACGTGCGTACGGTGAAGTGTTTTAGCGATGAAGTGACTGGTGTTACTGGGACACGGCAGTGAGTCTCCACTGGATTTAAACCTTCAGCTTGAAAGTTGCGGTGTTGTTTGTTTGCTTGTTTGTTTGTTTGTTTTTTTCACCTGAAGTCCAATTACTAAAACTAATATATTTCTCTTGCAAATATATATGACTCTCTCTCTCTCTCTCTCTCTCTCTCTCTCTCTCTCTCTCTCTCTCTCCCCCTCTCTCCGCCTTGTGTCTTCCCGCTCTCTCTACCTTCTCTTTCTCTCGCTCATTCTTTCTCTCACTCTCTACCCCCTCTCTTTCACTCTCTCTTTCCCTCGCTCTCTACCCCCCCTCTAACTTCCTCTCTCTCTCTCTCTCCCTCAACCCCCAACTCTCTCGCTCAATCTTCCTTTCCCTCTCCCCTTTTCACTCTCTACCCACTGTCTCTCTCTCTACCCTTTTTTTTTTATCCCTATCTCTACCTTCTCTCTCTCGCTCGCTCTTTGCCCCCTCTCTTTCTCTGTCCCTCTCTCTCTCTACACCCTCTCTCTGGTTATATCTTTCTCTCCCTCTCTCTATCTGTTTATCTCTCACTTTATCTCTTTCTCTCTGTATGTCTCCTGCTACTGCTTTCTATCTCTGTTTATCTATTTAGTCTTGTTTATCTCTCTTTCTCTGCCTCTCTCTCCCTTCCAGCCTTTCTTTGTTCTCTCTCTCTCTCTCTCTCTCTCTCTCTCTCTCTCTCTCTCTATCTCTCTCTCTCTTCTTCTCTATAATGTATTTCGGTGAAACCTGTAGATTTCTCTTTCATGGTGTTAGCTGGTTCTTTAAAGCGCAATTCACATAATTACAGACACTGATTAGATAATACGAAGCTGTTTTGCCACTTTCTCGAAGCGTTTCGACCGCGGCCAGGAGCAGGCGGCAACTTTGCAAATGACTTTAAAACAAAGCGCTTGGTCGGAGGTCAAGGAGCAGCTCTCATTGGATTTATTCATCTTCATTCTCATGAATTGCTAATGCGCTTTTGAAGTTGAAATTTAAGTTTCCTGGTTCGGCGATTCAGCAGCGCCGCGGCCTTCGGTGAGCGCTGCCGCCTCTATTGTACGAGTCGTGGAGACGCCGTGTAGAGGAATGACAAACACGCCGGAAAGATGAAAGGTTGAATGAATCTCATGATACTCAATAACAGTCGGATACAGATTTTAACCGCGATGTGTTTGGCTAGATGTGAGATTCTAGTAGATGAAACATTACAGTATAAAGCGCCCGGTGAGTCAAACGCTCAACTAAATATTAACAAACAAAAGCCACGCAGCAACCCTTGTCAGTGGCTTAGAGATACGAATAAACTATGTACAATAATTATTATTGGAACGGAGAGTACAAAACAAATAGCATCTGGTAGATCAACAGTAACGGCTAGAAATCCATAAGCAGGCAAAAGCGGAGTTCGAATCTGTCACTAGATTCGATTTTTTTTATTTTATTATTAAGTAAAACGAAATCGAAGTGATACGAGTCACAAGTTAGGTTTGTTGAAAGAATAAAAAGCTCTTAAGTTCAACGTCTTTAGCCAGAAATTTTATTATTATTTTTTTTTTTTCAATGTTTTTTTTCTACTTGACAAATCTGGGGGTGCATATATTCACATTTTTTTGTACTGTTTTTAGATTCATATATCATTTTTATACTATCAATATAAAATATTGATTCAATACTTTTTGAGCATTCAACTTGAGCTTTGGGTTTCGTTCTTCTTTGGCCTTTTTCCCACCAACAAAATGGCAGTTGTGAAGTAAAGAAGGAGTTTGAAATCAAAGTCTTGTAGGTAGTTTCAGCTCAGAGGTGAAGTATTGCGTGAGATTTCACCCCGGACTTCTACCGTGGAGTGGCTGATAGAAGATGAAATATGGCCGCGGTATTTTAACATGACTCTTGATCATTCCTGTGGTCCGGTCAGCGACTCTTCTCAACCCGTATGCTTCCCAAGCCGATTGCTTTTGCTTTGCGTCTAATGTTATTAGAATCCATAGTTTAGGTTTCCGAAGCGCCAACATGTAATGCAATTTCCTGGATTTAGGTCAGTGGGGATTATTCATTATCTTTGCCTGGTGAGCTTGATGTCAACAGGACATTACGTACAACATCCCCAGGGATCCGACAGATGTGGAAGCTTGGCCTTGGTTGTTTAGAGCCATCAAGTCTTTGTGTTTGACCACCAGAGGTGTAAAGAGTACCTAACAATCATACTTGAGTAAAAATATGGATGTAAAAATGACTCCATTACAAGTCACCAGTTCCACGAAGACTTGAGTAAAAGTGTCCAATTATAAAAGAATATTTCACTCATACTGACATTAGGCTTTAAAAATGCAAAGAAATGTGAAAAACAAGAAATCTTTTTATGATGTATTTTTCGAGTTTGAAAGGAAATTTAACACCGCAATGTTTCAAAAAGGCTGAACAAAATAGATAAACAAGAACAAAAAGCTCATAATTACCATCCTGCAGATATCGACATCGCCTCATCCGCTCAAAATAATTAACCACGATAGAAAAAGTTGC
>MU204427.1:359112-374145 GCA_017309775.1 Paedocypris sp. Pulau Singkep
AAAAATGCAAAGAAATGTGAAAAACAAGAAATCTTTTTATGATGTATTTTTCGAGTTTGAAAGGAAATTTAACACCGCAATGTTTCAAAAAGGCTGAACAAAATAGATAAACAAGAACAAAAAGCTCATAATTACCATCCTGCAGATATCGACATCGCCTCATCCGCTCAAAATAATTAACCACGATAGAAAAAGTTGCAGACTTGGTGTCTAATCAAGTGTAGTGGAGTAAATAACACTGATACTCAATCATCAATGTAGTCAAGTAGTTGCTTATATTTTTGATACTCCGTACAGGTACAAAGTAGCCAAAAACACTTAAGTAACCAAGTCAAAAATACTTTACACCACTGTTTCTCTAATAACACACCCAATAATTCTCTATCTTCTTGTTCAAATTCAGAATCCTTTCCAGAAGGAAATGGCTTGGTAGAGAAGCAAATATATTGTTTTGTGAAGCAAACTGAGACTTGCCCTGGTCTCAAGACTCATTTAGACTCTTCAGTATCTCGGAGCGCTTGTTCTTCCCTCTCTCTCTCTCTCTCTTCACTTCCAGGCTTAGTCCGACTTCACCCGAAGCACTAAACATTGAGCGAGACACGATCTGACTGCTCAGGCCACCCTTGTTAAATTTTAAGGGCTTTTAATCCCAGGTTGTCCCCGCCTTCCCATTTCCAAGTGAGTTTGGATCCCTCCGCCTCGTCCCGAAGGATGCTGGGATTGTTCCTCTCTTTTATATGTGATGTAGTTGCAGTCATTTAATCTGGATGGGTGGGCTTTATGTCATCCCACTTTACACAGTCTGAGATCACAGCTAAAAATAATAGAGCTGTTCGTTCTCTGTCCCGAGGGGAAGAGCCTTGGTTTTAGCCAGAGTTGCTCCACTAAAGCGCGAGCATCCAGTTTTATCGAGGACATTCTGATTGAATAACAAACAGTTTGGTTGCTTTCTTGATGCAGAGATGGGAATGAGGTTGCGAGTTTACGGATAATAAGATATGAGGGGCTTCGTTCACCCATGAACCAAATAACGTCAGCTCGGGAATAATGTTCGCTTGATCAGAGTGACCCAAACCAGGTGAATGGCGGACACTTCTCTCTCATCCGGTGATTAGCAGTGCTCGTCCTGAACAGTTTGACAGGTCAGAACAATTAGGACTGTTTAATTATAGTTATTAATAATCTGTCTGATGGGAGATGTGCGGCTGAAATCAAATCTGTACGAATGCGTGTCGTGTTCTGATACTCGGAGCTGAACGGTTCTGAATCACCTGGTAAAAAAAAACGTTATTTTGTACTTTGTGAATAATAAACCTCCAGTGAACGACTTCTACTGTATGTTTTTTTTTATTTTAGTGAATTAGATTTAGTGACTAGTAGTGGAATTAAGATAAAGACCTACTTCAGCTGCGTGATTGGCTCAATCTGAACAAATCACAGCAGCTGTTTCATTCTAAAATATTTATATTTTTTCCTAATCATATATATATACACACACACACACACACACACACACACACACACACACTACTTTTTCTTCTTTTAACAAACCTAACTTGTGACTCGTTTCATATTGATGTCATTGTACTTGAAAAATAGATTTCAAAAATATATATTTCTAGTGAGCAAAACTTCAACTCCCAGAACACCTTAGCAGTTCCCATCAGCCTTTGCACTCCAGTCAGTGCAGTGGCAGCCATTTTTAGCTCCTAAGTTTTTTTTTTTTTTTTTTTTTTTTAATGGTGCGCACATCTAAAGTTATTTTAAAGATAAAGGTATAAATAAAATGCAATCAAATTCTTTAACAAATGATTTTTTTCCACATTTTTTTGTAAACAAAGTTCTGTTGTAGGAAGCAGATTGAATCAGGCCCAATAATAAATGACCTATGCCAAAAACTTTCATCAGGATTTTGTCTATAAATATGTACCAATAAGTACCGCAACTTGTGATGAACTCATCACCATAATGTTCTTACATTCAAGTTGCTCGTCTTTTAAAAATCTCTCCCAAAGTCTTTTGTAACTTGACCAATGTCGCAATTGTGGCCCGTTCGCTCATGCGTTCTCAGATGTGCCCGACTCTTCAGATGTGTGTATGCATGAGCGAGCGTGCCATGATGTGACAGAGTGACGGCGCTTTTGCTTGCACTCTCGTCTTGTCTTCCACCGCCATCGTTCACACAGGGACACGCTGATCCACCTCTTTTTTTTTTCGCTTTGCACTTTGGGATTCCAAATTTCCAAGTCATTTCTGTTTCCACCTTCCTCACTGTTCACATTCCAGGACGTTTCTTCAGCCAGCTTTGATGTCCGCAGCAGAATGGAGCTTGTGGATTGTCTAGGAACTTATTTTAATGGTTTTTGTCACTGTCGGCTGATTAAATATCGGATTTTTCCAACCTGGTGGACCAACCCTGCAAGGACAAATCTGAATTTTCAACCATCTTCTGCTTTGATAATGTCTTCTCTCATTCCAACATCATTATGCTGTTCTAGACTTTAATAGATTGCGTCTCCACGTTCAGGCTCTGTGCGGAGACAGAAGCTCGTTGGCTAGTCTTGGATCCTACTGGAAAGGCGTTTTAAGACCCTTCAGATTCCGCGGACCCCCGTGGTGGGCATGGCTTTTCTGTGTGGTGTAAGCAGAGGTTTCCACAGTGATGTTGGTGAGTACCAACCTCTCGGGTTGGTGACAATGGGAGGATGAGAAACGAGGAGATTTGAATAAGCTTTAGCTAATACTGCTAATTAACGTCCCACTGTGCTCATTTAATTTCTCTAAGAACAAAAAGTTAATCCATTAAAGTGGGGACTGAGTTGAGTGTTGGATTAACGGCTAATTTGTTGATGGATTTACTAGTGTAAATAAAACCAGAAGTTCTACTCGTCTACTTTTAGAATTGTTGTATGATTCACATTTACGTGTTTTGATTTAACGCGACTTGTCTTTTAAAACCTTAGCTTCTTGAATGTGTTTTCTTAATCTTTGATTTTTTTTATTTACGTGGAGGTTAAATTATGAAGTCATTACATTCAAAGTGTGTTTAGAGTTTGAAGTAAGAATTTTAGATTATATAATTGTATCAGAATCTATTGTAACAATATTTTTATATATATATTAGGGGTGGGCGATATGAGTCAAAATTCATATCACGGTATTTGCTATTGTACAGACGGTATCGGTATTATATCACGGTATTGTGGGGGGGGTTCTTATTTTATATAAAGTACGAAATTAAAACGCAAGGGGAAACCTGGAGAAGCAGCTGTAAAATTTAATATTTATTTATATATATATATATATATTATATATTATATTATATTATATACACAGTGAGGTCAATAAGTATTTTATCACCCTGTGATTTAAAAGTTCTCCCACTTAGAAATCATGGAGTCTGAAATTCTGAGCGTAGGTGCATGTCCACTATGAGAGACATGGTCTAAAAAATAGTCCAGAAATCTTTATGTATGATTTTTTAAACTATTTATTTGTATGATGCAGTGGCAAATAAGTATTTGAACACCTGAGAAAACCGAGCCTTTGTTTGTGATTACAGAGGTCAAACGCTTCCTGTAGTTTTTCACCAGGTTTGCACACATTGCAGAAAGGATTTTGGCCACTCTTCCACACAGATCTTCTCCAGATCATCATCATCAACCCATCAATAGGGTTTAGGTCTGGAGACTGGTTAGGCTACGCCAGAACCATGATATGCTTCTAACTAAGCCACTCCTTTGTTATCCTGGCTGTGTGCTTTGAGTCATTGTCATGTTTGAAGACCCAGACTCATCTTCAGTGCGAGAGAGAGAGAGAGATTCTAGTGCCAGTCAAAGTTAACTCGTTAATGCATGCGATTGATTTTAAATGTTAATTTGCGTTCATTTTTTTTAACGCATTGACGCTGTTAGACCCAAGTGAGCCGTGCTCGTGTCTCCAGGTGTGGCTCATTATGATTAACAGCGCACTGTAATTGTGTTCAGCTGCTGGCATTTAGGCTGAAGTGTTAAAGAACAGGCACTTTAATGTATCAAGTCTTGTCTCTGTTTGGAGTATCTGTTTTGGACCTGTGCGATCTCGTTTGGAATGTTCTTGAATGAACTTATTAAAACTCATCTTCAGAAACTGCATATGACACTCGACCTGCTTTTCCCTGCTCACCAGTATTACAGACGCACTTCCTTTTCAATTGCAAATAACTTGCTCGTCTCTCTCAGTTGGATCAAATCTCTGTTCAATCTCTGTTCAAGCCGACGCTTTAGATTCATACAAATTAGATAAATAGACAATACTATATTGACTTACATTTAAGAACAGACATTCTAAGCTTTATGTAGACATATGTTTCATGTCCGAGTGATAAGTATTTAAGTTACAGTTCGTTTTCGGCTGACAGAGAGAAGGCAAAACACGCTTTGTGTTTGAGCGTAACCTGAAAAAAACAGGTACCTCAAACTTTCAATTGATGTATAACACTTATGTGAATATGAATAATCGAATAATCACAATTAATTGTGATTAATTTGGTCAGGGAAGTGTGATTAATTAGTTAAACAAATCATTTGATATCCTTCTATAAATATATATGTATATAAAGTTAAGTGTGTGTGTGTGTGTGTGTGTGTGTGTGTGTGTGTTATATATATATATATATATATATAATTTTTTCCTTCTTTCTTTCCTTTACTTGAGGGTATGAAGCGAATGACAGCGCTGCGTTTAAAGAACCTTGTGTTAATTGTAGCGCGAGCCAGTTTGTTCTAATCACTCGCTATGCCACTCGTCCCATTTCTCTCCCTGTCTCGTCTTTTAATAATTAACGTATTCAGTCTGACGCACTTTGAGTGAGTGAAGTGTTGAAACTCTGCGCGTCAGCACGTTTGTTCTGTTGTGCTCATCTCTACTCTGTGAATTATGGGAAATTATGGCGCAGCTTGAATGGAGTCGCTTTCAATGGGTTCCGTGCCATGCAAAAAAGAGAGAGAATAAAATCTGTGCTGAGTTTCAAAATCTCACTACCATCCTTTCAGTTTGATGCTCAGATTACCGAGATGTACTTTGCTTCAGACCTGGCGAATTTGGGGAAATCTCATTTTCCGAATGTGTCAGTAATCCATTTACTGCGTTCATCACCGACACTGCGCGAGAAGCAGCCAGGCATTGAGGTACGGATGGAGATGTCTTTACTTCTTCTGAGAGCTTTAAGCTTCAATTCTGTGCATTTGAGTTGCGCGTCTGCTCGGCTCGGAGGAGATACTGTCAGTCAGTTACTGCCTCGGATGCCGAGCAGTGCCAGTGAGTCTTTATGAAAGGATTAATCATTCATTTATTTATTTTTTATTTGGCAGACAGCACATCCTGAACTGGTGGCCAACTAATAAGAGCAGCACATACACACAGAAACACACGCACACACACAAGCGCACACACACAGACACACGTTAATTGACGGAAAGATGAATGGACGCTCAAAGCTTGAGCAACTGATGGACGGACAGACAGATACTGGAAGATACTCATAGATGCTGTATAGATGGATGGATGGATGGATGGATGGATGGATGGATGGATGGATGGATGGATGGATAGATAGATAGATAGATAGATAGATAGATAGATAGATAGATAGATAGATAGATAGATAGATAGATAGATAGATACATAGATAGATAGATACATAGATAGATAGATACATAGATAGATAGATAAGTATCTAAGTAGGTACGCAAGCTAGGTAGATGGATGGATGAATGGAGGGACAAACAGACAGATACTGGATAGGTAGATGATTGGACGAGCAGATAAATGGATATATATTGGACAGATGGATGGACTGACGGACAGACAGGCATGTACTGGATAGGTAGATGGTTGGATGAGCAGATAAATAGATAGATGTTGGATGGATGGACTGACGGGAAGACAGAAAGACATACAGACAGACACATACTGGTTAGATCCTGGATAGGTAGATGGATGAGCAAATCAATGGACTGGATGGATGGATGGATGGATGGATGGATGGATGGATGGATGGATGGATGGATGGATGGATGGATGGATGGATGGATGGATAGATAGATAGATAGATAGATAGATAGATAGATAGATAGATAGATAGATAGATAGATAGATAGATAGATAGATAGATAGATAGATTAAACTGATTAATTGTTAAATCATATCTCATTCTAGTAGAAATACGCAGCTATTTATCTTATTCTCCAGGACTTTTAAAGGTTTATGAGTCACGTTTGGAGTTTGAATCCTGATTCATTCTCCAGTAATTTGAAATGCCCGAGGAGTTGCTCTTAACCTCTTTACTGATTTTAAAGTAAATGGAAAGAGATTGAAAAGAGTCTGATATCTTGCCTCGCGGGTTTTCAGCAGCCGTCCCGCTAATTCTGACCTCGCTTTTTTTTCCAAAGAACTCACTTATTAATAAGAGAGTGTTGTGACTTTGAGACTTTCTACATTCTCTTCCTTTATTTCACTGTAGAAATTTACAGAAATGTAAGAGCTGCTGAGCAGGGTCAGGGGTCATATATATACTAGTGTAATTATGGCATGATATTTGTTTATAGCATCAAAAGTACCGTTTTCAAGCAAATGTTAATTACTTGACATTTTTATTTTATTTTATTTTATTTATTTCTTTTTTTGTATAACCAACTCTTTTTTCCCCCTACACAAATAAATAATGGACATTTTTCTTTTTAAAGACTTTTAAAAATGTTCCTCTAATTTGCATAGCGACTATGCGTTGGCGTTAGGTGCTACATAAATTGTATATCAATTTGAATGTAAAAACTTGAACTTGAAATATAAACACCGCCCTGATTTTTTCAAGCACATAAAAAAAATTCTATTAATATGCAAACATAAGTGCCTCCTTACTTTATTGCTGTTCTGCCTTTCCAGAAACCCAAAGTCTGTCTTTAAAATACTTCTCTTAGCAATTCTTTGTTTAACAAACCGTACTTCAGACTTGTGCTTGAATAAGAGACAAAATGTTAAAAGTATGTTAAGTATTATTTCTAAATATAGTAGAGTATATCTCCAGTAGGGGGTGCTATGAATCCACTTGCTCTGTCCATATATGGGCGTATCCTGATTTCCACTAGTTCAGACAGACAGACCATCTTATTGGTCGTAATTTAATTTAATTAATCCTCTTCCAGTGTTTTTTAGCCACTGCTAAGTGTCGCTGCGTGGTTAAGGTTTCATTATTTCTGTTATTCTGGTATATTTGTTATTTATAAATGTTAAATTTGTTTGCGTTTGAGCCAGTGCTAAGTGTTAAAGACTGCATAAAGACGACGTATTTTCAGTTTTGTATGTTTGTATTGTTCCTGACTTGTAATATGGAAAAATGTGTGATTGACAGCTGCCTAGAAACGTATTTTTTTGCATATTAAAAAACATCTGTTAAGTGATTGGGATTTTCGCCCATTCATTTGCATCTCATCTGGATTTGCTTTCTGATAGGCCGAGTTGTAATAGCAGCACTAGAGCAGGACTGTAATAACAGCACAGTCATGTGATAGAGCCACGCCATCAGAATCCGAACGACAATGTTTTGAAACACGAGACGGGCTAATTTATTTTCCGCCGAGGGTTGTAATAACACGCGAGTTTGCGCTAGCGTGAATCCGCGCGCGGCTTGGGTCCCGCTGTATTTCAATAGCGGCTTTCTAGCGAGACTCCTGCAGTCTCTTGGGTTTATTCCACGCAATCAGACGGCCACAGCTTGAGCGACTTTATTTCTGTTCTTCACACCTTCAGCGCTCTTCTCAGACTATCAGACGACTGTGGTGATGTCGGCCCCTGTGAAGCGCTCCATCGCTATTGGTCTGCATGATGTGTTTGACAGCAGCGACATGGTCTTTATTTTCCTCTCTTCGGCTTTCTTTCGTTTCAGATGAGGGGCCGTACACAAAACACTCAAATCCCTCCAGACCACCAGATGGCGCTCTGGCCATTAGGAGGCAGAGTATCCCAGGTACACGCTTTAATGGATCACCTTTTTTAGTTTGGTTATAGAGTTTTTGGTTATGATTATTGATTGTCATTAATAGCACTGTTACGTAACTCGATTAAATGAAGAGAACATTTTCATACTGTTACTTGTTTTTTTTTAAATGCATTTGTCTATTGCTTGCCAAACGTGTGATGTGCTTTTGCCATTATCTGATTTGCAGGCCTTGTTTGAAATTAAATCTATGGATAAAAATGTTTGAATCACGTTGAACCGTCCAACGAATCATGAAAACATTCTGCTCGTTTGTAGCTTGTTATTATTTTGTCATTTGTATTGTTTATAATTGTGAATTTTATGAAATGATAAAAGTGCTAAATAATCCTTTACCTGTTGTCCTCAATTAAATTATTCGAAGATGCAGAGAGACGGATAATTAGGAAAGGAAATTATTTGGAATTAGCAAGGAATTAAGTCAGTTATTTAGCTAGTTTGTTTGATTAGTTGGTTGGTTGGTTAATCCATTAGTTAGTTAGTTAGTTAGTTAGTTAGTTAGTTAGTTAGTTAGTTAGTTAGTTAGTTAGTTAGTTAGTTAGTTAGTTAGTTAGTTAATTTGTTTGTTAGTTAGTCAGTTAGTTAGTTTGTCACAGTCTATAGTTGGTGGGTTGGCAGGTTGGTTGTTTAATTGGATAATTTGTAAAACTTGGTTGGTTGGTTAGTTAGTATGCTTATACAAATCATATATAGTTGTCTACAAACGCATAGAAAATTTGGAAAATAATAATAATAGTCTGGAAATCATTTAGAGCGACTAACAATATCCATAATCTTCAAATGCTAAATTATTAAGATTATTATCTAAAGCCTGATTGGATGATTGGATGGTTGAATGAATCAATGGATGGATAATGAAGGGTGGGTTTTCAGTTAACCAGCATCAAAAAGTCCTGTAGAAGGAACAGGAAACGGGGCAACGGTTAATGTGACTTGAAATTCCTCGTGTCTTGTTTCAGCGCAGATGTTCCCTCGCTTTTATTCAGGCGAGCGCTGGACTAAATTCCCAGTATGATCTGATGGAGAAAAGCTCCGTCTTCTAACATGTCGGCCGTGTGGTGAAGGAGCTCCGCCTCCGCGTCTCTGGACCACTGGATTAAACCTTCCAGCTGAAGGCAGATTAGTTTTTGGGGGCGGAGACACGTGAGGCTTGTGTGTGTCAGTGATGATGGTCTGTAGAAACCACGCCAGCCTCTTCCACCAGATCACAAAGATGTACACGTCTCACAGAAGTGAATTGCTTTTATTGAACTCTTTCTTTCTTTCTTTCTTTCTTTCTGTATGTATTTCTTTCTTTCTGATTTTTTTTTGGATTAGGACAAGTGAATAGTTTTCTTTCTATTTTCTATCGGTCTTTCTTTCTTTCTATTTTCTATTGGTCTTTCTTTCTTGATTTTCTTCTTTCTCTCTTTCGTTCCATTTTTCTTTCCTCGTCTCTGCCTTTTCTTCTTTCTTTCATTCTTTTTTTTCCTTATTTCCTTTGCTCTTGTCTTTTTCCTTCTTTTTTCTGCCTTTCATTTCTTTCTTTACTTATTTACTTCTCTACCTCTTCTTTACTTCACTTTCTGTACTTCCTTTCGCTTTAATTTTTTCCTTTTTTTCTCTCAGTCTTTTTTTCTGTCTTTGTTTCTTTCTTTCTTTTCTGTATTTCTTTCTTTCCAATTTTGTTGCTTTAGGATGAGTGGGTTGGTTTTCTTTCTTTTTTTCAATAATGTTTTTTTTCTTTCATTCGTTCCTTCTCTCGTCTTTCTTTCCTTTCAGTGTTTCTTTTTTTCTTTGCGCCTTTCTTTTCTTCTTTCACTTTCTTTTTTTTCTTTCTTTTCCTTGTTGTATTAAGTCAAGTGGATTGATTCATTTATATTTTCTCAGTCTATTATTTCTTTCCTTTTTCTTTCCTTCTTTCCTTGTCTCTGCATTTTCTTCTTTCTTTCTTTTTTTCATTCTTTTTTTCCGTTTTCCCTTAGCTCTTGTCTTTTTTTTTTCTTTTTGTCCTTTTTTTTGTCTTTCATTCTTCTTTCATTTTGTTCTTTTCGTCTTTTTTCTTATTGTCTTTATTTCTTTACTATTTTCTTTCCTTCTTTGTTTTCTGTATTTCTTAATTTATTTCCTTTTTTCCGTTTGTCATTTATTTCTTCTTATACTGTATTTTCTGGACTATAAGCCGCACCTGTATATAAGCCGCATCTGCTCTATTTTGGAAAAAAAAAATAAAAAAGATAAACAAGCCGCACCTGCATACAAGCCACATCTTTTTAAAAAAAGATACAGTATTCCCTCGCTACTTTGCGGTTCGACTATAGCGGATTCACTGCTCCGCGGATTTTTTTTTTGTTATTACGTACGGATGTTCGCAGATTCACGGCTTTGTGGATTTTAGTAGTGGGTGTGCATAAATTATAAAATAAATATATCGAAATATTTGTTCGCGACCGCGCGGTCTGCTGATGTCAATTCTTGAGCCGTTACCCCCAAAAGACCCGCCTCCTCGCCCGTGTTGTGCAAAACAAACGACCTGGGGGCTCGCCGGCCAACCGTATCTCGGCGGAAGATGCTTGTAGCGGCTCGAGAAGGGCGTCGGCGGACGCGTCTCGGCGCGGAGATGCAAATCGCTATGTCGGACGTCCCCCCGCGACCACCGCTCGAGCCCCAGCGGCGGGAAATGTGTGCTCGCACCTGGTATTCCCCCATTCAAACACCTTGAAAATTAATATCTCCGCGCACGCATGCTAGCGAGAAGCAGGGTATATTATATATGAATATTTTGTTCCGTTACTGTACGCATTACAATTTTTCGTTTTTACCTGGTTCAATTATTGTTTTTTTGCTTGCATTCGTTAAATGAATGAATGTGTGGAATTTTATAGTACGTGGTAGCATGATAATTTTTCGTTTTTTTACGTGATGCATAAAACAATAAAACACTTACTGTTTTATTGCTTGACATTCGTTCCGTTGTACTGTATGTATCTAAAATATCGTTCCAATTTTTAGTACATACTGCTTAACAATCTTTCGTTTTTTTTATGTTGTGCACTTACTGTTTTATTACTTGACATCTGTTCCTGTGATTTTTGTTCTGAGATGTTTGTTAACATTACTTTAATAAAGAATACTACGTGAAAAAAAGCGTTTTAAAAGACTGAATAAGTGTTAAATAAATACGTAAATGTTGTGCCTCTACTTAGCGGATTTTCACCTATTGCGGTCGGGCTTGGAACGTATGTGCAGCGATAAACAAGGTTTCACTGTATTTACTACAGGAACAGAACAATTTTGAATTGTAATTGTACATGTATGTAACTAAATAGATCCTTTCCTAACCTGTATTTTAACACCAGCAACTTTGCTGATTAAAACTTATAAAAAATTATATCTGCTTAGAGCGCAGAATAAAAAAAATCTGCAGAATAGCCGCACCTTTGTAAAAAAAAAAGTATGAAAAAACCACAAGTATGTAAAACCTATGAAAAAAGCAGCAGCTTATAGTCCAGAAAATACGGTATATTTACATAATACTCTCTTTCTCCCTCCCACTCTTGTACTCACACTATAATATAGAGATTGATTATAGTATTTACATATGGATTTCTATGTCATACAGACATATACGTTTACTGTACATGGCATATGTATTTCTCATGTTCTTTTGACATTTTTGAAACCATACGTATGTGCAGATCACTTTTCAACAAAAAGACTCTCCACTTATCAGTGATGTGTAATTTAGTCACATTAATGCCGACCACTTCACGTAGACAAAATCCCAATCCACATGATTGGTTTAATATTCCAGACGCACTGGATTTATGATATTTCTCTGGCTTTAGAGATGTGTAATTAATAGGGATTACATCACTCAGCATGATCTCATTTTACACAGAGTAGAAATAAACACCCCAGAGATGTTTATGAAAAACGTAATCAATTACAGCTCTAAATGTAGAAGCGCTTTACTGGTGTCGAGACTGGAAGGATAGTACATGTCAAAAAACTAAAGCATCAAATTAAAATAGGTTATTTGATGCTTTTATAAAAAATTATAAATAAAAAAAATTATAAAAAATTGTAATCATTTGCATTTAATATCCTCTCTCTCTCTCTCTCTCTCTCTCTCTCTCTCTCTCTATCTCTATCTCTCCCTCTTTTGCTCTCTTTCTTTCTTTCTTTCTCTCAATTTCTTTATTTCTCTCTCTCGTATTATATATATATATATATATATATACCGTATTTACGTGGAAATAAGCACCCCCTATTTTCAATTTTTCGAAACTAAAAAACTTGAAGGGTGCTTATAATCGCCGATTTCAAAAATCCGCGTATTTTAAGACACTCATTTTTCGACATTTCAAGTCCGGAGTGTGATGACGGCGCGAGTGCGCGAGGGCTCAGCCACGACAGGCTTGCCGTTCTTAAAAATAGCAATCACAAATAAATGGAAACATGTAGTCTTTCCTTATATTATTTACTATCCATTTTCAAGTACAAAAGCGTTAAAGTGAACAATGAGAAGGAGGAACACGCGTAGATCTTTCAGATGGCCAGTTAAACGCTGTGGTCTCGCCAGCCGCGCCTGTGAAAACCGCGGACTTCTCATCCGCGCGCGCTTTTTCTCTTGCGCTACTAATACGCTGATTACGTTTTATCTTGACGCCGGCGAATTAAATAATTTGTCCTTCCTAATACTTTTTTATCCATTTTTTCAAACACACCAGCATTAAAGTGAATTGTGCGAACGAGGAACATGCATAGATGTTTCAGGTGGCGTGTTTAAAACTTGTGTTGACACCTGCGAATAAAAGAAATGAAAACGAGTAAGTTCAATTTTTCCGCAAGACATGCTAGGGTTTTGTTTTTTTTAACCGCTGCAACAAGTGACTATTAATATCCGATTTATAAGAAATGATTTTCGTACCTGTTTTACTCTGTCTTCTGCGACTCAGAGGAACAAGACGCAGCGCTGACGTCATCGGCTGAGCTGCACTCGCTTCAGCTTCCCTCATTTCTTCAGTTCCGTCCAGTGCGTTGGAAATGCCGGTCTTTTTGAAGCTTCCCACAACTCAGACCGTGTTCTCCCCATGTTGTCACTGCCACTGACTGACCTTCGCAGCAACACATCGCCTCTCATTTGAGTTAAAAGTCCCGTAATAATATTCAAAAAAAAAAAATAATAATTTTTTTTTACGATCGAAAAATCAGGGGGGTGCTTATATTCGCGTAAATACCGTGTATTAGGGGTGGGCGGTATAGCGGTATTAACGTGAATACCGGTATTGAGTTGCGCCACGATATGGATTTTGCAATATCGTGGATACCGTGGCACTTTCATGAATTTACTTTTTATACACACATATCAACGCTTTAATACATTAAAATACATTTGTTTTGTTATAACTTTTAATTACGACACATTGCTAATCGAATACAGAAAGCGTTGTAAGAAACTGCATTAATAGATCACCCGCGAGGCGCATGTGTCGCGCGTGCGCTGTGCCGCTCCGTGTCTGTAATGTGGCGGTTTTTTAGAGCGGATATTTTAGTGAGCGCGAGTCCCGTAAAACGCGCACGAGAAAATTCTGCTCGTTTTATTTTGGTCAAAGTCTGTTTTCGATTGTTAACCTTGGTTTCACGCAACTTTAGATTCAGACGGGAGGGAAAGTGTGAGTCGCGCTGGCTCTCTCCATTTTTGTCTCTCTCTCTCTCTCTCTTTCTTTCTCTTTCTCTTTCTCTTTCTCTCTCTCACTCTCTTTCTCTCTCGCTGTCTATCTCTCACTGTCTATCTCACTCTTGCTGTTTATCTCACTGTCTATGTCTCTCTCTCTCTCTCTCTCTCTCTCTCTCTCTCTCTCTCTCTCTCTCTCTCTCTCTCTCTCTCTTTCTCCCTCTTGCACTCTCTTAAAAGATAGACCCAGGACATTTAATTTAAATGTTTTTTTTAAATAAATGTCTGGACTACTTTTAACAGATATACGGTATTACCAATGACAGCTGCTTCTCCAGGTTTCCCCTTGCGTTTTAATTTTGTACGTTATATAAAATAATACCCCCCCACACAAAATACCGTGATATAATACCGATACCGTCTGTACACTAGAAAATACCATGATATGAATTTTAATCCATATCGCCCACCCCTACCGTGTATATATATGTATGACTCATACTACATGATTAAAGTTAGAAATATGCTAATGTCATATGGCTGATTAGCGGTTGTAACGGTTGTTCTGTGTTTTCTTAAACAAATCCACCGGGTAACATTGTGTTGGTGATTCGAATCACAACGTGTCCAGAGAAACCTTACAGGCCTTCTGAACAGAAGCGTCCCAGAACCCATTGGGCTGCTGGTGGAGAGATATCAACTCCTCATTCACGTATAACCTCCATTTCCCGGCCGGCGCTGGCTAATGCTCGTCCCGTGTACTAGTCCCTTGGCGTGCAGCGCTCTTCTGTGGTGGCGTGTTAGCATTCCTGCAGCACGCGGAGCGAGGGAGGCGGATGTGTCAGCGTGCTTTCGCTTCACCTGTGTTTTAAAAATGGCTCGAGCTAGTTTCATGCTGGTTAGTTGCAGGCTGGACATCTTCAGAATTCTGTGCGGAGTTGTAGACTTTAGAATAATGGGTAATAATAATATGACATTATTGCTCTTAGAAAATAGAAATAGAAAAAGCGTTAAACACGTTTGTTGCATCTGTTTATTCATCCATCCGTCCACCCATCCATCAATCCAACGATCCATCTATTCTATCTGTCATCTGTCCCTCCATTTGTCTGTCTGTCTGACTGTCTGTCTGTCTGATGTCTGTCTGTCTGACTGTCTGTCTGTCTGTCTGTCTGTCTGCCTGTCTGACTGTCTGACTGTCTGTCTGTCTGTCTGACTGTCTGTCTGTCTGACTATCTGTCTGACTGTCTGTCTGTCTGTCTGTCTGACTGTCTGACTGTCTGTCTGTCTGACTGTCTGTCTGTCTGTCTGTCTGTCTGTCTGCCTGTCTGACTGTCTG
>MU204427.1:374245-388729 GCA_017309775.1 Paedocypris sp. Pulau Singkep
TCTATCTTTTTCATCTAATAACCCAAAAGCGTGCTGCTGTTTGTGCACATGTATCTCTTCTGTAGTTCTAGAAGAAGGGTCAGTCTTTTAAAAACAAAATCCCTATCTGAAATCACATTCGTCTTATCTTGCTGTCTGGCATTTCAATAGTCATTTATACAGTAGAACTGCCAAGTTCTTCCCTCAGCCTGTGTATTGGGTGTCATTTATAATAATACGACGACAATGAGTGATGTACTCTATACAGTATGTGTTAAATATTCAGGTTTGTAGTGTCGTTGAAGACATCATCATGTCAGAATCGAGTGCGGGATAGTGTTTTATGTATCTACGTGGATTACAGCCAGCTGATGAATGCTCCCAGTATTCTCTTTTTCTTTCTCCCAGAAGATGCCTTTTCCTCCTCCCTGTTTCAGTCTGTTTATTTCTTCTGTTCAGAGGTCAGCTCGGCACGCCAAAAGTGTAAAAGAAGACGTAAAGGATGAAGAAAGGTGTATTATTTATTACAGATCTCGATCTAATCTGCATTTTACCGATGTTAAAGGGTGTTTGCGCCACTCGTCTCGCAGCCCATCAGCCTTCACCAGCTTAAGCCATGGCGCTTTATCTCTTTAACCCCGGTGGGTTCCATCCCATCACAGACGTCAGGTGGATTTCAGAAAGCCAAACACTGGCTCATTCAGACGGCCACAGGTAATGGGATCAACTTATCAACCTCCACACCTGTCCCAGCGCAGCCCACCCCGTCCCACCGGCCGCTTTCTTCGCTCCGGGCCCAGATTATGCCGGAACCACCATTTCCCCCAGACGCATTAAGACCGAGTCAGGATATTGCCTGACCCCGGTGGGCCGCGGGCGCAGGGTCTGTGGTCTTCACTTCGATGGATAATGGAGTCCATTCTGGCGTATGTTTTAAAGCGCAACGCCGCGACGATGGCTGTAGCGACAGGAAAGCTATAGATTATTTAACGCGCCAGACTATAATTAAATTGAGCTTGTGGTGGAGGAGCATTACAATCGGCTGAAGGGTCTTTCACCTGCCGTGTGTGGCTGGAGGGATAAATGGATCCTGATCTTTATTGTTTACTGCTGGCTGTTTTTATTTTTCTCTCACTTTCTGTCCATCTGTATGTCTTTAAAACGTTTCTCTCCGTCTGTGTCTTAGTGTCTGTCTTTCTCTCCGTCTGTCTGTCTTTCTTTCCCCCTCCCATATTCTTAACTCATATAAAGAATCGTAAAGAATTTTTACTTTTTTCACAGTCTCGGACTAAGAAAAGCGCTATGAACTTGAACTTGTCTTTCAGTTTCTGTCTTTTTATCCATCCATCTTTCAATCTGCTTTCTCTGTCTGTCTCTTTCTGTCTATAGAAAGTATGTCTGTATGTCTGTCTATCCATCCACCCGGCATCTACTTTATCTTTGTCCATTTGTCTATAAAAAATGTCTGTCTGTCTATCACCTACTCTCTGCATTGAAAATGATCAATATATGATCATTATATCTTCTTATCTGTGTCGGTCTAACTGTCTGCCTGTAGAGAGATAACGTCTGTCCTTCTGTGTCTGTCTATCCATCCAAACATCCGGCATCTACTCTATCTCTGTCTGTATGTGTAGATGTCTGTCTATCCATGTTTGTCTATGTTTCTATCTGTCTATCTCATAGATGTAATGTTAATGTAAACATTGTTTTAACAACACTCTACAGTGATTGGTGGATTCGGCTGATGTTATTTTTTCATCATCAGTTTGCCCTGAAGAAGTTGACAGAATTATGTTGTTTCCTTTAATTTTCCTACAGTACGTCTAAGTGTGCATGGAACCATAACCGTTCATCTTAACGTGTGTTTGCTAATTCATTTGTGACAAGTGTAATGTTAGAGAAATCCCTAATTTACCGTTTCCAAATGCGAGAGAAAGGACGCCAACACGTATAATTCCCATCGCTGTAAGTTTTCCACCTACAAGCAAATTCCCAGCGGAACAAACTTTGTTTTAATCAAATATCCTGATGAAAGCTGAAGGCAAATGGAGCCGTTGTTTTACAGTAAATTATCAGAAGACTAGTTGTCGTCTCAAGGCTTGTTTCAGTAAAAAAGTAATAATAATAAAAATTATAACAATACTTTACATTTTTTCCTAGTCTTTTTCAGTAATTATACTTTACATTTTTTCCTCAGGTTCAGACCGAGGAATGAGGATTTGTCCATTCACTATTTGTCCAGTTTATTTTTGAACAGCGAAGTTAGTTCATTGTAGCTGGGTATAAATTATGTCTTTATTTGGGTAGTTTTTGCTTGAAGTAAAAAAAAAAAATACGTAATGACATTAATGTTACATCATATTGTTAACAAATCGGTAACCTAAAATCATCCTAAAGGAATTTTGATAATTGGACATGTGCTCTTCAGATTGGCCTGTTATGGTCATTTTTTAATTTTAAATGTTGATTAAATGTGAAATACACTTTCAAATCTCATCGAATCACATTTTTTTAATTACTTTTGATATTATTGTTCATAATTTGTTTGGCATTTAAATGGTAAAGGGTCTTTTATAGCTTTTACAAGTCTATATAGTGTATGCGCATATAAGCACCCCCCTGATTTTTCAGCCGCAAAATACAAATTATTTATTTATTTTTTTTATTAACATTTCTGGTTCAATTACGTTAATATTCTCTTAATATACTATTTTATTTATTATAATTTTTGTTATTATTATTTTCATTTTGATATCGTTTTACATTGATATTGAATACTAGATAACAAAAAGTTTAGTGAAGTTTAGTAAACATGTTTAGTGTTTAGTGTATCTTACTTCTTCCAGTGTTATTTTGTCCCTATTAAGTGTCGCAGCATGTCTAATTATTCTTTATTTCTGTTATTGTGCCAATAAAATCTTGATTAATACTGCATGCTCATCTGCCTATGGTCCAATGTTTAACATGGTATAGACGCGTGCCGCTGCATAAAGACGACGTATTTCTATTTATTTGTGATTGTTCCTGACCTGAAATACAGAAAAATGGGGGCTTAAATTTACGCGCAATTTGATATTGGTGAATTTAAGCACCTCATGAGTTTTTGAGCTCAAAAATTCAAGACAAAACTGCTTATAAAGTGCAAAAATTCAAGAAAAAAATTGCTTATAAATTGAATTGAATTTGAATTGAATTGAAAAATCCTTTATTAGTCCCACAACAAAGTGCTTATATTTGGTTAAATACAGTATTGCATGGCTGCAGTAGTTCATTTTTGCATGTTTAACTTTACAATTCACTTCCTGGTCAATCTACGGTATGCAAAGGTCCATTTTGGAGGTCTTTTATGATCAATAACGTCCTGTTGTAGTAAATTCAGGGTTTGTGATATCATCGCTGTTTTACAACAAGACGCTGTACAAGCCTCCAGCAGAATTCAGAATCCAGGACGAGAAGTGCAGAACCTCGGCGATTTCTCTTTTGATTTCGATTTTCAGGGGGATTATGCTTCATTTTTCATTTCTCCTGCCATCCTGACAGTGTGATACAGTAATGGTGGGTTTGCTGATGCTTTCTCTGCAGGTCGAAATGACAGCGAGTTGATGAAAGAGAGGAACGTCTCCTCCGCTAGTAAAATCAGCGCATGTCAGACATGAATAAATATACGATATAACTATGCCACATTCTGTCTCGCTCTTCACAGATGAGTTTAAGGGAACCAGCACGGTGGAGCTCATCAAGAAGGAAGGCACCACCCTTGGCTTGACGGTGTCCGGGGGCGTCGACAAAGATGGCAAGCCACGCGTCTCCAACCTGCGGCAGGGGGGCATCGCAGCCAGGTGAGAAGGGCATCGAGTGAAATCAAAGTACAACGTGTAGAAACGCTAGAATTGTGTTTGTGTAGCTTCTGTGTTCCTGTAATAAGCAAGACGGCCATACGTTTGAAACCTAAGGACTGTCCTGAAAATAAAACATGAATTTGGATATGTACAGTAAAGAGTAAAAGTACGTGCTTGTAAAAGAGTTACAAATCCAATACCAAGAAGACTTGAGTGAAGTTGTAAAGTGTTCAATTTTAAGTATTTTACTCGTACTCGTTAGGCTCAAAAAATATCAAGAAGTGTGAAAAACAAGAAACTCTTTATTCATGAGGTTTTATGTCCTAATAAAGAAATTAAATGTAACACCCCAATGTTTCAAAATGGCAGAACAAAATAGATATAAAAAAAAACCAAAAAGTTAGTCTCAGCCAAACTCAAATGTGCAGATTACGTTCATGTGATTTAGTTGATAAATAGCATCCAGTACCTTAAGCATCCTGCAGATGGCGATATCGCCTCGTCCGCCCAAGGTAGAAAAAGATGCTGACTCATCACAATGTAACAAGTAACGGGTCAAATGGTGGAGTAAAGAATACAGAATACTCAATCACAAATGTAGTCAGGTAGAAAGTAAAAGTGCTTATATTATTGATACTCGGTACAAGTACACAGTAGCCACTTACGGCTTTTGCAGTTATAGCTAAATTGAAATATTGAGATCATTTAGACATAATTTGATTATATCATTACAGTTTTGCAGTTGTAAAAGTATTTGTCTGTGCATTTTTTTTGCAGTTTAATGACGAATTTTGTGGTATCGCGAAAAAAATTGCTTATTTTGTGTCAAATCGTGCGTCAAGTAATTTAAAGTTAATTCAGTTCTTGTCAAATTAAACATACAGAGCAAACGTCAAGAGAAAAATTCAGACTGACTCTTTCACACTGTATACAGTGTATGTTTTTTATTATTATCTTAATTATTATAATTATTATTATAATTGTAGCAAATAGACGTTTTAAACATTAGCTACAAGATGCTTTGCATTTAAGTGATACTTGAGACGGAAAGAACTCGACATCGAACACGGTGCAAAAATAACTTGTCTTGTTATTTATTTTATTTATTTATTTTACTTGTTATTTAACTTATTTAGTTAAAAATAACTGGTCTTGTTGAGGTTTCCATCATAAAAGTCTGAAAAATAAATTATCCCAAGCAGCAAGACATTTAACAAAAAATAACTTTGGTCTTGTAGAGGTTTCCATTGAAAGCTTCAAAAAAAAAATAAATCTCTTATAATAATATAAAATGATGGCGCTTAACCTTTAACGTGGTAAATTTACAGTAGACGTACGGGAGAGTTTAACTCTTTTGAATTGTGAGTTACTCTTCAGCTAGAATGTGATTTTGATCAATAAATAATGCTGCTGTTAGCATGATAATTGTCAACGGACAGAAAAATAGTTACCCAGGTCTCAATAACCAACAAAGCCCTTTTTGTAAAAAGACATCTCATGAATAAATAACTGTCCGTGGCAGTAGATACTCTGCGTGTGTATCTGCGCCGATGCTAATAAGGTTTACTAAAACCGCTCCGATAGACGGACCCTGGGAAATCAGCGCATTCATAATTGTGTCGTGCTTGAGCGTTGTGTTGGGAGTTTGCCGTGAAGCCTCATATCTGTGTTCACGAGGTAGAGACAATCTTTTAATCAATATGGCACACAGCCAGAATCCTTTCCCTCTTTCTCTAACGGCTCTCGGGAACAGCGGTCCACACACCTCCGTGTCCTTTGAGAAATACATCCCTGCTCTGAACACACACACACACACACACACACCGGGCGACTTTAAATGCTTCAGTATCAAGCGTTGGTACTACAGAGATGCTCCTGCTGCTCCGTGTCTGTTGACGTTCTCGCCGCCTTGCAAATCAAGAGCGTTTAACTGTTTGTGGAGATGCTCAGATCATCCTCAAAGCTCCACCTCGCTTCAGTCCTGCGTCATGTTTGCGTTTTCTTTCTCGCTGTAAGTTAGCAAAGCGTGTTATGTTATAAAGGGATCGGGAATTCGGAAATCACGGACCCCGAGTGTTAGATGGACAGTTGGATATAATATTCACAAATACAGTGGACCCCTAAAACATTTAATCGTTCCATTCTGATGCCGTATTTATGCAAAAATTAGCATCCTGCGAATATAAGCATCTCTGTGATTTTTCAGGAACCAAAATAAATATATAAATAAAGCCTAAAATTTCTGGCTAAATACTTCTCTTAAAATACTTACCTAAAATGTGTCACGTGTAACTTTGATGTCATTTTACTTGAATAATAGAAAAAATACTCTTACTAACGATCCTAAAATGTGTCTCGTGTCACTTCAATGTCTGTCAGATAGCCAGGTGATCAGGCACGAGGACACAAAAAATATATATATTTAATGTTGGAAAATAATTAACAAATCAATACAAGAAAATTCAACAAATTAACCAACCAAAAAAAAACTAGTCGGGGAAAACTAAGGGAAAAGGGGGAAAAAAACAGCAACCTACTGCTCAACACAACCAACACAACCAAATACAGTGCTTAAAAAAAAAAAAACTGCCCTCTCTAAAGAAACATTGCTTTATATAACCCAAAGGAATACCATCTCACATCCCAACAGGTGAAGCAACAAATACGCAAACAATATTTAAATGTCCAAATCATTTCCAAACAATAGCATTTAAATAAAACAACAATTCAAAATACTTCATTACAATACCAATAATTATTTTTTCCAATTTTAGCGGCTCAAAACTGGCGGAGTGTATTATATAAAATATTCACTTAAATATTAGCGCTAATTCTTTAAATAATGGTTCTGTAGGCAGACGTCCGTATGAGTTTTTAGTAGCTCAAAAACAGACATAAAGAAATATTTAGTTCAAGTTTATTTATTTAGAACTTTTCTTAGTTCGAGACCAGCGCAAAGTCGCTATAAATGAATTAGAAACATTGCGACACCTAACAGGGAATAACCCTGGAAGAAGTAAGATTAAACTAAAAACTATCATTAATATTTGCCCATATTGCCCATAAAAACGTGACTGTTCTAATATTTACATCTAACACAAACCGAGCTCAGTCAGCTTTACTCTCTGCTCTTTCAGCGCAAAAATTCATGGGAACCAGTGAGTACGTAGCGTGATGGGTGGTGTGGTTTCGACCTGTAGAATTTATTATTATTTTATTATTTTTAAGTAAAACAACATTGAAGTGATACGAGATACCCAAGTTTGGTTTAATAAAGAAAACAATTTAAAGAGAAAATGTACGTAATTTATCCATTTATATATATATTTTTTTTTATACACTATTTTCGCTGAATTAATAGTTGTAACTGAATTTGCTGCTTTTAGGAGAAATTGCGAGAACAATTCTTAAGTGGGCGAAACAAAAGAAACATTACCGAAAAGCAACAATGAACTTGAGCTGTATAAACTGTTTATTCTGCTTAAAGGTAAAAACATGGAGGTTTTTTTGGACCGTCTTAAATTAAATATACTTTTTGAATTCAGACGTATAGACAGTTGTGTTCCATAGACTAATTTGAATCCTACTTAGAATAAATGACACAGAGACAAATTTCGCTTTTACTTAAGTATGTTTTTGGCTACTTTGTACTTGCACTGAGTATAAAAACTATAAGCAACTTTTACTCTCTACTCCACTGCATTTCTGTTTGAGTAGCTGTACTTTTCACTCCACTACATTTGAACGAACACTTATTGTTACTAGTTACATGTTGATTCATGTGCGCGACAAGCCGGAATTGATTTATACCGCGGTTAAATTCTTGGGCCAACACTTATTAATAAGTGCTTTTAGAAATGTGTCAAATTTGCGGTAAATTGCGGTAATTTCATGTTAAAGTGATTTTTGACTATACATGTTATATAGCATGTTACGAATATTAACATGGCAAAAACCATTGTGACATGAATATATTTTCGCCAAATTTTACGTGTGCAACGTGAATAATTGAGTGGCTTAAATTAAACATTCTGCATAAAGTAGATTTAGCTGTGAGTTTGTGATGTGATTTTCATTGAATTTATATGTAGTTTAAGTGCACTGCATCTCTTTGTATAATTTGTATAATACAAACTAGACCTTCAATACTCAAGAGGAAGAATGTGTTTTACAAATGTTAACATATAACTTTTATATAATACATATGATATATAATTTACTAATCAGAATTTTATTTTATAACTACTTGCAAATTTAAATGATTGAGACTGACTTTTTCTTATTTTTATCTATTTTTCAAACATTGAGGTTCAATTCTGTTTCTGTATTAGAAAACAATAGTTTGTTTTCACGTTTCTTTTTTTTTGGGCACTATATTATGAGTACAAATAAAATACTTCCTAATACTTAAGTTCTTTTAAAATGAGATACTTTGCTACTTGGACTCAAGTCTTTTTGAAATTGGTGACTTGTTACTTGTAATGGAGTAATTTTGACAGTAAGTATCTGTACTTTTACTCAAGTCTGGCTGTCCGGTACTCTTTACAATCCTCCTCAGGAGTGACCAGCTGAACGTCGGCGACTATATTAAGTCAGTGAACGGCATCAACCTGACCAAGTTCCGTCATGATGAGATCATCAGCCTTCTGAAGAACGTGGGAGAGCGGGTCGTTCTGGAGGTGGAGTACGAGCTGCCGCCCATCTGTGAGTAACAACACAACTCTTGAATCTGATTGGCCGGCATGTTGCAGACACGTGACGCCGTTACTTTTGTGCTAGTTTAGTGTCTTACAGGTTAACTTAATTTATATTATTTCATATATATATATATTATATTATATAATTTTTTTTTTGTTTTTGTTTGCTTTTGTTGAGGTTATTAAATAAATATTTTACATATTGTAAATGCAATATTGCATAATAATGATAGTTATCTTTGTAATATTTATATATGTATATGTCTATAATGTTATGTCATATATAATAATAATGATAATAATAATAATAATAATAATAAAAGCTACATTGTATAATTTGAGTATAGATGTAAGCATCACACTATAATATAGCAATAATGGAATTTTTTTTTGAAAGGCCTGATCATATTTTAAAAAACTAATGTTTTAATTCTTAATTAAACAGAATATAATAATATGAATAAATACATATAATACTGTAAAATATAATGTACTTATATAATTTTCATAATTATTAGGATTAAAACTTTGTGGGCTTATGCATATAAATAAATTTAATGTTTAATGTGTACGTACATTTTAAAAATGCATTTATTTATTTATTATTTATTCAAAATGTTATCCTTTTCAATTGAAGTGATTGTTTTTTACCGAGTAAAATGTTTTTTCTTCATATTTTTTTTACTTCATATAAAAATACGTGAAATTAATATACCGAAGAATAATCTTATATAACAATAATCTACATTTTTCCAGCACATTTAGAACAGCTAAATTGGATGAAACATTATCTGCGCCGTGAACGGCTTTGCGTTGCAGCTAAAACTGTAAATGATTTATTCATAAAATAATGAACAAGTAACCAATTCTTCAAAACACTGAGCCAATACGCCGCTTAACACGGATTCAGTGACACAATAATACCGAAGAAATTAGGCCGCAGCTCTGTATTTATCGAGAAATTCAATTGTGCAGCAGGCGTGTATCAGCCAATCAAAATCAAGGAGCAGACGCTGTTTTCGAATGGCTTTTTAGTTCATTGTGGATGTTATTCTCTGACCTGTTCCGTCTTGTCCCCAGCTGTCCAGGGCTCAGGAGTCATGTTCAAAAGCGTGGAGGTGACGCTGCACAAAGAAGGAAACACGTTTGGTTTCGTCATCCGAGGTGAGCTTCCTCGCATCCAACCTCCTCCTCTTCACAAAAGTCATCGCCTTCGGGTGAAAGCAGACACATCATTGAGCTTTAAAAACTCAACCACCAACGTTTTCTAGCTTATTCAAGAAAAGCGAGATTGTTTGTCAGATTCATTTAGAGTAGAAAGTCTTTTTGAAGATCTTCCGTCACGGTGGCTCTTTTTTTCCTACCAGTGACTCACTTTTCTTCTTTCAGTCTGTGCTTATGCAACGCTTATCCTACTCGGGGTTGGATTGTGTGCTTTTACACAGCCCGTGATGCTCGTTTGCAGACTAGATTTGGAGCTGTGTGCATGTCAAACATTTCAGACGTGAGCCAGAACATCCGGGAGCAGAATTATCGGCCGTGTTTGTTAAATCTGTTTGCAGGCGGCGCTCACGACGACAGGAACAAATCTCGGCCTGTTACCATCACCACCATCAGACCCGGCGGCCCGGCTGACAGGTGAGATGCTCCCTGAGTCATTTCCTCAGCATCCGTGTTAAATCTCTGCTGGATGCTGAATGCAACCCCATGCAGCATGCGGAGAGAATGTTTTGCGGCAAAGGTCGTTTTTTTTTTTGCTATTGAAATGTGAAGCGTTGAATGAAGGAATGTTGAATGATGGATTAATGCATGTGAAGATGTGAAGGGACTCAATGAAGGACTGAATGGATTCATAAATGTGTAGTGGTGATGGATACATTGAGAGTCCAGACTGTATGTTGATGAAATGTAGCTGCAGCAGCGATTTTTTTTTATTAGGTTCGAGCCTTTTCAGTTCTTTTTTAACTTGATGTAATTGTTTATTTCTTTGTCTCATTGTCTCATTTTTATAAGTATTAGTAAAATGTAGAAAATATATAATATATATATATATATATATATATATATATATATATATATAAATTGGTAAAAAAATATTAAGTATATATATAATGTATATATATATATATGTATAATTATATATTTTATCAAATATAACTTAATATATATACATTTTTTATATTATTTTCATAGCTAAATATTTTATTTCAAGATTTTTTTATTTCAGATTACAAATATGTACTTATTAAAGCCTGTAGTGCAGAATTAACATTACAATTTAAATTTACAGTTAGTATCGTCATTTTTTCCACCTTAAAGATCATATTGAAAATGTGTCTGTTCGACAAGTGTCAACTGGGAAATTTCTAATATTCTAATTATTCTTAGCTCAATGTAATAAATCATTATGATTAACAATAATACATCATCATTGAATTATTGGGAAAATATTGATATTTTGATATTTGGTTAAATTGATAAATGTTTGTATCAATTTAAAAATTATTAAAAGTTATTAATATATATATTTAAATATTAAATATGAATATAAAATTTAACATGTTTTTATCAAATGTACATTTTACAAGCCAAAAGGACTAAAAAGAATGAAAGTGAGTTTGTCAATATGGCCACTAGGGGATCGTATTGAAATTGTGCTCTGCATGAACTCTTGCAATTAAAATTAATCTACATTACATTATGCAAATTATGAAATGAATTATTATACTTCATCTCCGTCATGTGACCATCCAAAGTTAATAATTCAAGATGGCTGAGATAGATAAATAATAAATAATATAAAATACCTTTATGGTAAATGACCAGTAAATGGTAAAAGAATGGATGGATGGATGTTGGAGAGAAGAATGAATGAATGTGATTGGTTGGTTGGTTGGACGGATGATGGATAGAATAATGACTAGTTCAGTGAATAGATGACTGAATAGTTGGTTGGCAGGTTGGTTGGTTGGATGGATAGATGGATGAATGGAAGGAGGACTGAATGAAGGAATGGGTGAATGGAAGATGGATGGGAGAATGACTTGTTAAATTAAGTTGCTGTTTTTTTGGCTGGATGACTGATCGGTTGGTGGGAGGATGGATGGATAAAACATTTGATGCATAGAGGGATGAAAACAAATTAGAATATTGCGTGTGTGTGTGTGTGTGTAGATGGATGTAATACATTCAGCCGTTTTCTAGCTGAGACGACTGAAGTCATTGCTGTGAAATAGTGAGGAATGGCTCGATGAAAATAGACTTTCCCAGTCGGACTTCTTTTTGGGAACTGGGATTGATTGCAGCGGAACTTCAGCGCTGGCGTGAGACTTGCTAATGGCCTGGCGTGATATTTCACAGCTCTGTTATTACCATCATTACACGCCAACCTGTCTCTATCTATTTCGGTCTCTCTCTCTCTTCCCTTGCCCCTTATCAATATTAATTTTGCACACTGGTCATTTCATTTCTCACCGGCAGAGTATTCCCACTTTTTTTAGTTCGCTTCCCGATTTTCTGGGTAAACATTGTGTTCTGTCGTCGTGCAGTTTGCTGTTAACTGACCTCTGCGTCGCTATTTAACAAATCGGTCCCGTCGGACAATATAAAAGCTGATTTCATTGTCTGTTATAAATCCGCACTTGAACTGAAACTTGTCTCTGGTGTTTTTTAGTAGGAGGCTCTTTTCGTTTAAAAATCGAGGTTTTGTCTCATCGGATGCTGACGTTTTCTGCAACTGAAACAGATTTAGGTTTGCGTCTGGGTTGGATGGAGTGTTGTTTGTGATAATAATATATATATATATATTTTTTTTTTTTTTGTTTTTTGTTTTTTTTGTTTTTTTTTTTTTGTTATATATACGTATATATAACAACCGTATGAACTGTTGTATGCATACTAAATATCCAGATACATTTCGGTCACAAATAAAGTTAATCTTAGCATGCGTCACTGCTTTATAAATAATTTTTGTTCTGTTTCTCTGCCAATTTATGGCGTCATTTCATATATAATTTTTTATATATTAGTTTGTACATTTTGATTAAATGTGTTTTTTTTTCAGGAAATATTACATGATAATCATATAAATAAAGCGTATCCAAATCATAATAAAGCATAATCCAAATATTCGGTAGAACTAACCGAACTAACTTGCGTCTCGCAAGTTCTGTTTATTTTTCTGCTCTGTTCATTTTCTAAAAATAAAAAAGTGATTTTTAGACACAAATCACTATATATGAAATATAAAAAAATTTATAAGAGCCCCCTTAAAAATTACATTAATAAAGCACCGAATAACTGGCCATTTTGTCTATATTCTACAGCTATGAAAATACAGGCTGTAACGTACTTGATGTGCCACGCCAGTTCTAATGTACTAGACCTTTAAAAAAAAGTTTTTCCCGTGTTTTGGTTCCAGGGAAGGCACCGTCAAACCCGGAGACAGGCTGCTTAGCATCGATGGGATCCGTCTTCATGGAGCGTCTCATTCGGAGGCCATGAGCATTCTCAAACAGTGCGGTCAGGAAGCCACCCTCCTCATCGAGTACGACGTCTCTGTCATGGGTAGGAAAATACGCTTTAAATGTAAATGTACAAAATAAAAATGTACATCTGCAAGACATTTTCAGTATAATGCAAGTAAGTAAAAGGTGCCTAGCAGTAAATAATAGCGTGAAGATATTGCACCTAACAATAAAAAATAGACAAGTTGAACGTATAATGCTCATAGAAAAGATAAAAGAAATGAAATGTCCCAGCACTTATGGAGAGGAGTAATACAGCCTGAATGCCACGGCAAATGTTTATAACATGCTGTATGGTGAGTGAGTGAGTGAGTGAGTGAGTGGATGACAGAGGGAGTGAGTGAGTGAGTAAGTCAGTAAATGACTAATGAAAGGGTGTAAGAATAGATGGTATGGGTGACTGGCTGAGCGAATGACTAAGTGGACGGCAGAGTGAGGGAGTGAGTGGACAAACGATTGAGTGAGTAGAATGATTGAGTGACTAATGAAAGAGTGAATGACTAGTTGGTTTGGGTGACTGGCTGAGCAACTGAGTTGGCGAACGACAAAGTGAGGTAGTGAGTGAGTAAGTGGACGACAGAATCAGTGAATGAGTGAGTGAACGACAGAGTGAGTGAATGAGTGAGGGTCTAATGAAAGAGTGAATGAGTAGTTGGTATGGGTGACTGGCTGAGCGAGTGAGTATATGGATTTACACCATTTAAGAAAGTGAACGACAGAGTCACGGATTGAGCGAGTGGACAATAGATTGCGTGAGTGAGTGAGTGACTAATAAAAGAGTGAATGAGTAGTTGGTTTGGGTGACTGGCTGAGCAACTGAGTTGGCGAACGACAAAGTGAGGTAGTGAGTGAGTAAGTGGACGACAGAATCAGTGAATGAGTGAGTGAACGACAGAGTGAGTGAATGAGTGAGTGACTAATGAAAGAGTGACTGTATGAGTCACAATATGAGTCATAATGTAAGAGTAGTTGGTATGGGTTTCTGGCTGAGCGAGTGAGTATATGGATTTACTCCATTTAAGTAAGTGAAGGACAGAGTCACGGATTGAGCGAGTGGACAATAGATTGACTGAGTGCGTGAGTGAGTGAGTGACAAATGAAAGAGTGAATGAGTAGTTGGTGTAGATGACTGACTGAGCGAGTGAGTTAGTGCACGACAGAGTGAATGAGTGAGTGGACGACAGAGTCAGAGTGAGTAAGTGGATGTTAGAGTGAGTGAAAAAGTAAGTGGATGACAGAGTGAGTGAGTGAGTGGACGACAGAGTCAGAGTGAGTAAGTGGATGACAAAGTGAGTGGGTGAGTGAGTGGGTGAGTGAGTGAGTGAGTGAGTGGGAGGGTGAGTGAGTGAGTGAGTGAGTGGGAGGGTGAGTGAGTGAGTGAGTGAGTGGGAGGGTGAGTGAGTGAGTGAGTGAGTGGGAGAGTGAGTGAGTGAGTGAGTG
>MU204427.1:393363-398363 GCA_017309775.1 Paedocypris sp. Pulau Singkep
ATCTATCTATCTATCTATCTATCTATCTATCTCTCTCTCTCTCTCTCTCTCTCTCTCTCTCTCTCTCTCTCTCTCTCTCTCTCTCTCTCTCTCTCTCTCTCTCTCTCTCTCTCTCTCTCTCTCTCTCTCTCTCTCTCTCTCTCTCTCTCTCTCTCTCTCTCTCTCTCTCTCTCTCTCTCTCTCTCTCTCTCTCTCTCTCCCTCTCTCCATCCATCCATCCATCCGACTGTCTATCTAATGACCATAGATAATAATTGTGCATTTGTTGTCCATTTCTTTCAGATTCAGTAGCTTCGGCTTCTGGTCCTCTGCTGGTGGAGGTTGCCAAGTCGATGGGCTCCAGTTTGGGCCTAGCTCTCTCCACGTCCATGTACAGCAACAAACAGGTCATCATTATCGACAAGGTCAAGCCAGCCAGCATCGCTGATAGGTAATTACAGCCTGAAAAGGAAGCTTTTTTTTTTTTTTTTTTACAGGAAGAAGCGTTTCTCATCACATTTCCATTGTTCAGTGTTTTTCTGATTAGTTGATTGAAGAGATGTGCGATTGCGTTTTTAATCATTTATTCTAAATACAGGCGTGAAGCTTAGCAACTAATTATAGAATTTCAATAACTCATCTGGCCCTCCTGTCGGCAGAACGGCCGGGGAAAATAATAAGGATGCTGCGGTGCTGAGCTTGTGCAAAATCTCTCTATCAGAACAGATTAATTCTTTCAAGATAATTCAAAAGTTTGCTCCTGGCAGAAACATTAAGTATGAATTTATATATCGTATGCCACACTGAAGTACAAAGCCGCTTCTAGTGCCTGGCCGGCTCTGTGTTTAGCAGGTTTAAAGGAGATGTAAAGATTATAGAAGATTGGATACATGAGTCTAGTTATGAAAGCAATTCATTCGAAAGCTAAAAATGTATAACACTTATAATGCCTGAGAAAATTCCCTGAAAAAAAAATTGTATAGACAATACATACATTTGAATACATAAAAGTTGTTTATTTGATTTTTTGTTTTATAAAATTGCATTTAAACCATAAACATGTAATTAAAAAAATAAATATTATGTAATTTAAAAAGGAAATGTATTCTGTATTTAATGTACTGCCTTTGTTGTTATTAGATAAAAATGTATAAACATTTTGTACATTTTTTGTTGTTTATATTTTTTTGTTGTGTTAGTTTAAATTACATTTTAAATAATTAATTGTGAATAATAATTACATATATGAAAAAAATTAAATAATTCATTCATTTTAAATAAATCATTACATTATCAATATTTTTTTATATTTTAAAAACAGAAATATATACTTTGTATAATGTGTAATTTTTTTATACTAAAAAAATTATAATAATACAACTAGAAACTAAATAATTTCAGAATAATTTTATTTTATTTCAGTTTATTTTTTTATTTAATAAAAAAAATATTTCTTTTAAATAGCCCTTTTTAAACACACTAAATTGTTCTCGCCATTCGCAGGTGTGGTGCGTTGCATGCAGGCGATCACATCCTGTCGGTGGACGGCACTAGTATGGAGTATTGCACACTGGCCGAAGCCACGCAGCTGCTGGCCAGCGCCTCGGAACACGTCAAGATGGAGATCTTACCTCACCACCAAACCAGACTAGCACTCAAAGGCCCTGAGCATGGTAGGAAAAACCCCCAAATGATTACGTAATTTCAACATTAAGGTGGAAATATATTATCAATAGTAATAATTCAATAGTAATAGTGACATTTTGACGCACTATTGTTAAGTGTATAATTTCGAGTTTATTTTCCACTAATAATGCACATTTTTTTTTGTGGAATTTAAGTTACAATGTCTAAACATTTTGTATTAGATTTTAAGTCACACAGTCTAAACAAAAAAAATACAGCATGTTGTCATTTTTTTGTGGCACATCGCTCATGACGACAATTTTCCCGACAGTGGCATTCATGGCACGCAAGATGATTCATTGATGATGTGCATAATTCATAACACTCATCGTTCCTGATACGCATCATTTACGACATCCGTGACATTTTCAACGTAGCGCCAAACTGCTATATTTCGCAAATTGAGCTATTGCACGTTTCACGTTTTCTTGGCTGTTTGCCAATTGGTCCTTTCCGTCGCTTTTGTGGGTGCATAATGTGAGTTTTTAATAAAAAGGTTTTTTAAAAATATAAAAAAAACACTAATTACTTAACAATAAAACAATCAAAATAATTTCCTGAAGATGTTTTGGGTAAAAAGTGACTGCAATAGCGGTAAAAGTAATTGTCGTATATTTGCAGGGAATGCGTTTTCGAACACAATCTGCACAAAATAACTAAGAAATGGAGTCAATAAAGTCAATGTTTAGGTTCAAACAATTCAAACTCCTGCAGTGACTTTGATACTTTTCATCCGTCTTTTGATCAGAACTGAAATGTAATTCCTTCTCAAGCTCGTCTTTTGGGAATATGAGGATTATTTGACCACCAGGGGATTATGATCATCAGAGCTCCATTAATTCATGCATCATATTACACTTTGCCTCACATGTTCATCCAAAACTACATGAACAGCGTTAGGTTTTCTACAGCCAAAAAAACTCTTCCAGGCTTTGAATTTGGAATTGTGCTTTTTTTTTTAGGGACCCACTATTTTTCTAATTTGGTTTTTATTGCTTGGAGGCGTCTGCATATTAAGTCGTATCCAAAACGTATTTAGCTTTTTTAATAAGCTGCTTTTTTGTGTTCAAGCCATCTTGCAAAACATGTCTGGTAATTCTAAATGTATTTAAAGAAGCTGGTATTTTCCTAACTCAGCATTTTATTTCTGTCATGTTTGTTAATGAGACCCGCAGCAAATACTCCGACCGAGCCGAGACATCCCAGAACTAGTTAATCGATAGTAAGCGTGATAACGCGTGCATAAATAACGACACACGCGATTCCTGTCAGATAAAAGTTTCAGGTCAGACTTTTTTGTGCGTCCATGTCAAGGTTACATCGTTTTTTCTGTTACTACAATGACTTTAGTTACCATCAAAATTTCAATTTTCTAACGTAGTATTTACATTACTTTTCCACTTGTAAGTAATAAATGTAAGGTTATTAAATATTTTTTTTTAAAATCTTGTTATAAAGGAATATGTTTGAAAGCAAAGCTGAAATACACAATAAATATGTATTTGTAGCTTTTTGTTTATGTTACTTTACAGTCATTTAGCAGATGATATGGCTTTATGATTAAAAATTCTGCATTTACGCCAATATAAGCGCCCAGAGAATATAACACCTGTATAGTGTAGTTTGTTTTATTACTATTAATTTTATAATTATTATCTAAAAAAAAAATATAAAGTAAAATGACTTTATGGTAAGTACCATTGAAATTACCTGAATAATGTTTACACTGAACTGAAAAAGATATGAAAATATTAAATTTAGATATGATAAAAAAAAAAATATGAGTTGAAATTTAGTTTGAAAAAAATACTTAATTTACTTAAATGGTAAAAAAAAACATATCATAGAAACTAAATAATATAAAATGTAATTAGTATAATCTAACAATATATCATTTATTGAATGATACAGACGGAGCTCAGACAGCGAGGCAGCGCGTGTTATTATCACCTGACAAGCTCCACAACACCCAACGACACGATAAGTTTAGTGCGGCGATGATTCTCCCAGAGAGCCGCATATATTCTCATGACATCCAGTGTTTGTCCCGTCACTTCTTATCAGCAAGATGCTGGTCCAAGCCACAAGGGACAAATGCCTGGTTAGTGTCAGATCCCAACAATAAAGCTGTGAAAAGTCACACTATCAGAATCTGGCTGCGACCGCCTTATATAGTCCCTATGGATTTCAAACAATAACGTGATTGGTGATTTCCACCGCCTTCTGATTGCAAAGAAAAGTGCTGAAAAATGCTCTGTAGCGATTTGAATGAACCCAAAGTAAAATGCACCTTCTATAATCTAAAGTAAAACTCATTTTCTAGAATTATAGCAGAAATTGTGACTGGATGAAAGGATAGTTTTTCATTTTAGAAATTTTCTGTTTATTTATAAGGTGTTTGCTCATTTTTGCTTATGGTAGGTGTCTCTACAAATGCAAAGATTCAATACATTCATTATTGTTTCTTCAAAGTCAAAGTTTCAAAAAATTCGAACATGTACTCTCTTTATTATCAAATGGATGAATTATTCAAATTATTATCATTATTTCTACTTGTATTCTCATAAATTTAGTCTTGTAAGATATTGTGGGCCCTAGCCGGCACGCTTCTTTTTAATACATTTTTCTATTAAAAAACTACGCATTTTTCTCTGTATTTTTTCACGTGAGCTCCCACGGAACCACCTTTTGGAACTTTGACTAAAACAACGTGTTCACAACGCTTTTGGAATGTACTGTAAATGAGGCTGTAACAGCGCCCCCGGTGGCCGTACAACGTTCAGTGCATTTTATTTTTACAAAGTAAAAGTAAAAAAAAAATACTTCAGTCACTTCTAATACACTTGTGTTTAACTTTAGGCCCGAGATTGTTTTAGGAAGAAATCTTAATAAATTTAAAACTGATCATCACTTCTTGAATTAAATAAAAAAGGCTTTATAAGAGCAACACTGATTCAAATAATTCATCACATGTTTTTTTTTTTTTACTTGATTTTATTATGATTCAAACCTTTATTCCAATAACTTTGTGCAGTTACCCCAGCAACGGTTTAGTTCCCAGAAAAGTGGTGCGCTGCACATGCTTTCAACCAGATTACACACACTTTATGAACAAAGCACTGAGACTTCCAGCATCAGCATCTTTCCATCTCCATTCATCTTCTCTGTTGGTTTGCTTGTCCTTCATTGTTTCCTCTTTGTCGTTTTTCCTCTTTTGCTGATATCCGTAATCAGTCTCAGTCTAACTCAAACGAGTAAAAAAGTGCTACTGCTAATTCACATTCGTGTAATCTAGCTGATAAAAAGCATCCAGTACCTTCAGCATCCTGCAGATG
>MU204427.1:400863-432685 GCA_017309775.1 Paedocypris sp. Pulau Singkep
ATAGATAGATAGATAGATAGATAGATAGATAGATAGATAGATAGATAGATAGATGGATAGATGGATAGATAGATGCAAGATGGACAGACAGACGAATAGATTGGTAGATAAGTGGAGCAGAATAGCATGTTCCTGTGCTCTTCTGTGATTCCTGAATCATCTGCTCATTATCCCACACACACATAATTGTGGAATAAATGGCTGTGATCCACCCGGGTCTGATTATCTCTCAGCAGCGTGTTGTTGTGTGGCGTCATCATGATGATGGACCTCGAAAACACTCCTCGCTCACCTTTCACCACCATCCCCTCCGCCTCTCCGCTCTCGGCCTTTTCTGAGGCTGCTTTTCTAATCGCTCTCTCCAGACCGCGTGCGAAAGAAAGGGAAAAAAACGGTAGAAGCTAAAATAGAACATGATCAATGCGGGAGTGGGTTGCCATGTTGAGTCTTCTCCTGCAGGAAGCCCTCGCCACGTCTCTGCTCGGCTTTTATCTCTCCATGCCTGCGAGATACAGAACAGTCAGCACTAAAACACTTAGCGCCACAAAAGCTGCTTTTTACAGCATGTGCGAATCTTCCCTGCTGGATTTGCCCGTTAGCTTTCGTTGTTTGATAAGTCGTTTTTACTTTATGCTGTGGTTTTTGTTTACATGTTGTTTATAAGCAGAGGTGTACAGAGTAGCTGAAAACCATACTTGAGAACAACTGCGGATACCTTGCTGTAAAAAGTACTCCGTTAAAAGTCACAAGTCGTAAAGTATCCAATTTTAAAGAAACTTGAGTATTTTACTTGTGCTAAATTTGAAAAAAAATTGGAAAAACAAGAAACTTTTTTAAACGTGGGTTTTACAAAATAGATGAAAAAAGAGCAAAAAGTCAGTCTCAGTCCAACTCAATTATAACAAATAAATAGCATCCAGTACCTTCAGCATCCTGCAGATGGCGATATCACCTCATCTGTCCAAGAAATGTAATCGTGGTAGAAAAAGATGCCAACTTGTCGCGCACAATCGAGTAACGGCACGTGTAACGAGTAACGGTAAGTGTTCATTGAAGTAGTAGTCAATAGTCATTAGTCATTGTAGTAGCACATAATAGTAGTCAAGTAGAGAGTAAAAGTCGCTTACATTTTTGACGCTCAGTACAAGTAAAGAGTAGCCAAAATGAGACAGTTAAACTGTGAAAAGCGCCTTACAAATACTCATTATTATTATTATTATTATTATTATTATTATAAAATACTATAATGAAATACATTTACTTTACACCACTTAGTATAAAGGTTTTCTACTTCATTTATGTAAATTTTTCATTATATGAATCTTATTTATTTTATCTCTGACAAATGCCATTAACATTTTTTTTCTTTTCAACTTTGTCATCCAATGAAGAGAGAGTCGGATGTTATGACGAGTCAAATTATAAAAAAAAAAAAAAAAAGCAAATTTTGGTTCATTTTCACAAGCGTATTGTTTTCTCATGAAAATAAGCCCTACCTGACTATAAGCCATGTACAGTAAGTACAGTTATGAATGTTGCGTGTCATGAATGATGTCATGGAAAACATGTAATCTTTTGCAAACTGTATTTTTCGGACTATAAGGTGCGCTTAAAAACTGCAGCTCTTAATAAAGAAAACCTGCGTGTGCCTCTCGGGAAAATGAGAGATCACAAACGAACATTTATTAATCCCGTCTGAAAAAGCACAGTGAGTGATTACAATTGTCCGATATCTGGTGGACAAAGGTGTCAAGTAACGAAGTAGTACTACTTTTTTAGAGTATTAATTTTTCCGCTTACTTTCTACTTCTACTTCTTATTTTTTCAAGCAAATATCGGTACTTTCTATCCGTTACTTTTTCAAAACCAGCCGCGTTACCGGATAGTTTTATTTCCGTGTTGAATCGATGTAAAAAAAACATCCGGACAAATCACGCGGGTAAATGATTGTGGTTGGATGAGACGTATAAACACGTATCATTCCGACGCCCTATTGGTTTTCGTAAGGTCCGTCACACCTGCGCATTGCGCTTTGTCGGCGAAAGAATGACGGAGAGGAGAGGAGAGGAGAGGAGAGGAGAGGAGAGGAGAGGAGAGGAGAGGAGAGGCGGCTTTATGGATTCGATTAGTGTCAATATGGTTAGAGCAAAAACGGCGCCGCGCGCGCGCACACACACACCAACACCGTTAGAACAGACGCGAAGATGCGGGTAAAACGGCAAACGAATGTTCGACATGTGTGAGTCTCAAAGCGCACAAAAGCTCACGTGAACACTGATAAACATTTTAGTTAGTGTTTTTGTGAGACTTTAAGATATATTATTTATCTTATACTAGATATAACGGAGATAATGTAATGTGGAAGCTAGATTTTCAAACATAAGAGTTCAAATTTAGGCCATTATTTCATAACATGTACGTATTTGAAAATAATCAATTTTGTTACAAGTTTTTACAGATTTATCAGCCTCCTGTGTGATTTAGTCTCTTGAGGCCACGCAGATTTGTAATTTGTAGCCAGCACAGAAGCTTTGTAATAAAATGCATTAATTTTCAATGTAATTACAACAATTTAATAGAACAATATAGTTCTATAATGCTGTTTTTTGTCCTCGCATTACTTCTACTTTTATACTTAAAAGTAGTTTCATCAGTATCAGTAACGCTACTTTTACTTTAGTAGAATATTGGGCATTTTACTTTTACTTTCAGAGAAGTACTTTTTGACTCTAGTATTTCTACTTCTAATCAAGTAACAAAAGTGACTACTATTGACAGCTGTGCTGATGGATGATTGCCATGTTTCAAAGGCCTATGTTCTTTCCTCTGCTCACCTCCTCCATCTCTCTCCTCTCCGTATCCCCAGTCAAGGTGCAGAGAAGTAACCGGCCGTTGCCATGGGAATCCGGAACCAACAACAACAGCAACTTCCTCCCCTACCAACACTATAACACCTACCACCCCGACCAGTCCCGCAGCCAGGCCAAGCAGAAAACCTCTCCAAGCAACCCCCGTAATGTTCCTACCCTTTTCCTACATCCTTCTCCTCTTCTCCTCTCAGTGTCTGTGTGAACATCCTCGCTCCTCCATTTCACGAGAGACACCATTCGTCAAGATATGGCCGCTTGATGGATGCCGTCTTTGAATTATTTTTTGTCATCCCAACGTTAGGGACGTGAACTGATTGAGGCTGATGAGCATTTTGTGGTCAATTTTTAAGCTGGTTGGTTTTGCTTTGGTTGGAAATCAGAGCAGAACTCATTTGACTTTCAGCCTGATTCTCAGTCTCTGAACTCTGCTCCAGCTACATCCTTGTTCTGCCTCTTGCTCCTTCTCCGTTCTTTCTCTCTTTGTCTTTCTTTACTTGTCTCCCTTCACTGTATACATCAGTTCATGGACGGATGAGTTTATGTATGAGGGAGATGATGGATGGATGTATGTAAAGTGTATGGACTCTAAATGGATGGATGGATGGATGGATGGATGGATGGATGGATGGATGGATGGATGGATGGATGGAT
Organism: Paedocypris sp. Pulau Singkep; assembly: GCA_017309775.1. Lineage (NCBI taxonomy): Eukaryota > Metazoa > Chordata > Actinopteri > Cypriniformes > Paedocypris > Paedocypris sp. Pulau Singkep. The sequence goes on from MU204427.1 coordinate 404,385, forward strand.
GGATGGATGGATGGATGGATGGATGGATAGATAGATAGATAGATAGATAGATAGATAGATAGATAGATAGATAGATAGATAGATAGATAGATAGATAGATAGATAGATAGATGGATGGATGTATGGATGGATTGGTGGGTCAATTGATGGATGGATCGGTGGATGGATGGATGGAAAAATGGATGGAAAAATGTGTACGGACTATTAAGAATGGATGGGTGGATGGATGGAAATGTGGGTGAATGGATGGACTGATGGATGAATGGGTGGATGGACGTAAAGTGTATGGACTGTAAAAAATGCATGGATGGATGGATTGGTGGGACAATGGATTGATGGATGTAAAGTGTATGGACTATAAAGAACGGAAGGATGCATGAATGGATAGGTGGGTGGGTGGATGGATGAGTTGATGAAAGGTAGGGTGGTAGGATTTATGGGTGGATGGATGGATCGATAGGTGGGTCTGTGGATGCATGATTGTATGGATGTATGAATATGTGGGCGGGTAGAAAGAAAGGTGGATGGACAAGTTAATGAATGGATGAGATGATGAATTGATGAGTTGATGTATGGAGGAGTTAAAGGATGGGTTGGTTGGTTGGTTGATTAACAGATGGATTATTTTCACTCTCTCTCTCTCTCTCTCTCTCTCTCTCTCTCTGTCTCTCTCTCTCTCTCTCTCTCTCTCTCAGTTTATTATGTATTTTATTAGTCTCAGTTTCTCCCTCTCTCCTTTAATTTCTAGGGGTTTGACAATATCTCATGGTACGAGATCTCGCGAGATCCGTTGCTTCTCGCAAGATGCAATTGCATCTCTTGATATCGTGAGAATTTGGCGCCATCTTTGCTACTGTGTGTGGAATCAAATTCTTTTAAAGGATTCGTGCACGAGCGTCCAGATTTTTGTGCACGGATCTTCTGCATCGACTTAAACGTGCGGTCCACCGAAATAGAAAACATTTTAGAATAGAATTCAGAACAAAAAAGTCACAAGCAAAAGCTCTTCACATCTCATGCTGGTTTCTCTCTCTCTCGCGCTTTTCGTTCGCATTTCTCTTAAAGGGGCAGGGCACTTTTCACACAAATTTAGAACATAATAATGCAACCACACCAATAACAAATTAAACCTCAAACATAAATAACAATAACTGAAGTAGATCATTAACAACCTTGGATTTTACAGTGTGCTTCTTTTACCACCAAGAATGTCGGAATAGTTTTGTCATTTCTATAGGATTAAAGAGCATCTGAACAGGCCGTTTAAGTTGTGAAAAAATAAAGTGATGATATTTTAAGGGTTACTTCTCGTGCCCGGCGCTTTATAGTTCCGATGGACCCCAAATAACCGGAATCGACTTTATATGAAACACAAAACTGGGTTTCTACTCGTTTCTATCTATTCACTTTTCTCTCATTTCTTTCACCCCCGTCTTATAAGCGGATAAGTCAATTTGGTATGTTTATAATGGGTCTGTTTTGTCTAGTCCCATCTAGACGAGCACAGAACTATTGATTGCAATCCAATTTTGTGGTTTGGGGTTTTGGTTTTGGAATAGATGGAGGAGACTAATATCTACCCATGTTAGGAAAGTAGATTGTCATGATAACAAATATAGTCAGAAGGTTCTGGTTGGGAAGTCGTGGCACGCGGAATCAAAGACAATCTCGGTCTTTGGCTGATAAGAACGGCTGAGGATTACCACGCAACATCATCGACTTCTTGAACGGTTAATCTGGATTAGATTGACAAAGTAGGTCTTGTCTGCATATAGTGGTAATCATAGTCGCATCGTTAATCTTGAGACTGCTGGAACAACTTAAACGTAAAAAGAAAAAGGAGAATAAAAGACTCTTTGTTATGTGTGTGTGCTACACAATAACAATATTAATAAAAGTATATTTGTTATACATATTATATAAAAAATATTAATAATAATATTTTTATAGCCCGTCAGAATTCAAACTACAACAGTCTTTTGATTTGTGCTAAAGTACCATATACAATTTTTTTGATTTTGTACTCCCCTTAATGTTATTTTGGTTATTTCCATTGGTAAAGAAAAAAGAAAAAAGAAAAAAGAAAAATGAGAATAAAAGACTCTTTGTTATGTGTGTGTGCTACACAAAAACAATATTAATTAAAGTATATTTGTTATACATATTATATAAAAATATTAATAATAATATTTCTTAGCCCGTCAGAACAGTCTTTTGATTTATGCTAAAGTACCTCATACAATTTTTTTGATTTCGTACTCCCCTTAATGTTATTTTTGTTATTTCCATTACCAAGCGTGTTCTCCATTTAAGAACATATTCATAGCCACGAATGTTGGAAAGCACTTTCTCTTATGAAATAAAGGACAAAGGCTTACGTTAATGTACAGTATAACCACATAATGCCGGTAACGTGACATAAAAGGTGAGGTTTTACTTAAGCTCCTCTGGACCGCACACAAATTAGTCACTTTTGCCCGCATATTAACTTGTTAATGGCTGGATTAGGAAGCGCTCATCCTATATAATACGCAAATGGATGGTAGGGCCTCAGTGTGGCCCTTAAATCCATACTTTTTGCCGCGTATTAATACATAGATACACATGCCAAAAGCGGACAGCTTGTTCGGACGCAAAAAAACAGCATAATCCTCACTAATCCGGCCTGTTTTCAGGCGTCACCCGTGACCCTGCCGAATAAAGCATATTTCTCTCCCCAGCTTTCTGCTGTTTGGATTTTTTCATATCGATTTCGAAGGATTGAGTCTGGAAAGCATTGATTATAGGGAACCGAGCGGCTCTGCAGGGGCTTTCTGGCCGTTGGGAATATTTCTAGTGATGAAGACTCACACGGTGTCATGCGCCGGGGCCGGTCTTCAGTGTTTTAATGAGCTGTTTGGTGCTTTCCCTCCATTGCGTTGACCCCGCGCTCTCATTTTCTCAGTCTGTTTTTAGAAAGTCAACAGAGTGGGTGAAGAAGTTGAAATCGAGAATCCGCACGATTCCACTGAAACCTGCAGATTATCAACGATAACGTTGCACACATAGACGTTTGTGGCTTTTTTTTTTTTTTTTTTGCATTACAGTTTTGCATTGAAATTGCATCAAGGTTTTTCTGGGAGTCAAACCCATGACCTTTGCTGGGACAAACACCAAAATCTGTTGCTTGAGGGTGAACTTAAACACTAGCGCTGCACGATTCTGGATAAAATGAGAATTCACGATTACGATTCAAGATCATGATTCATTCTATGATTCTGGATATTTTTTTATTTGAAATATTTAACCCTGAAATTCATGATGTCAAACAACAATATAATACCACCTGTTTACTTTAAATGTAAAAAAAAAATGGAATGAAAAACAATGTAATGTAATGTAAAGGTAATGTTGTAAATAAACAAAATCACTATTAAACATGATAAAAATATGCTCACTGCGAATGTGCAGCGTTTCCCCTAAGACAGAGTTCCCCATTGTCTTTAATTAATTTAGTTTTATTTCTTCCAGTGTTAATCAGCCACTGCTAAGTCAAGTTCATGGATAAGGTTTCTTTAATAATAATAATAATAATAATTGAACCTTTATTAGTCCCTCAGTGGGGAAATTTTTTCTCTGCATTTAATTTGTGTTATTCAGACCAATAAAAGCATATATGAATGTCTTCCTCCAGATCCATTATTTAAAGAAAGAAAAAAAACGCAAAAATTTAACGCTGCATAAAGACGGCATATTTTTTTTTTTTTGGTGATTATTTATGAAATGTGTAAAACGGGTGCTTATATTTTTGCGCATATTTGAAATATGCACATATAAGCCAAGTATTTTAAATTCTACATTTGAAAAAAGGGGGTGCTTATATTTGTGTAAATACGGTAATTCGTTTTTTTTTTTCCATCTTTGAGTCGATGCCTAGTCATCGTCCATCCGGCTGCTGGTATTACACACTTTCTTCACCGTTAAACTCTCCATTCCACTTTCACTGTGAAAACGAACAGATTGAAGTGGGTCTCCAGCATGAGCTCTGCTTTTGTGTCTGATGTTCCGCTCTTTCTCTCGCAGCTCTGGGCTCGTCCTTCTCTCCCACCTCCATGAGTGCCTACAGTCTCAGCTCGCTCAACATGAACACTGTTCCGCGCACCGCGTATCCCACAAGCCCCCGCGGCACCATGATGAGACGCAAACTGAAGAAGAAGGACTACAAGAGCTCAAGTACGTCGCTTTGTTTTCAGCCATGCACAGATACAAACATAAAGTCATTGTATGTTTTAAACATTTATACATATGTAAATGTAGTTATATATACATCTTGAAAGAGGATGGATGGAGAGATGGGTGGGTGAGGGAGTGAGTGAATGAGTGATTGTGTGGGTCTATGGATGGATGAATGTTGGAATGGATGGCGGTATAAATGGGTGGGTGTGCTGATGGATGGATGTGTAGGTGTGTGTATGGATGATGGAATGGATGGTGGGATAGATGGGTTGGCTGGTGCTTGGGATAGGTGGGTGGGTGATGGATGAGTGGGTGATGGATGGAATGGATGGCGGTATAAATGGGTGGGTGTGCTGATGGATGGATGTGTAGGTGTGTGTATGGTGGGTGGAATGTATGGTGGGATAGATGGGTTGGCTGGTGCTTGGGATAGGTGGGTGGGTGATGGATGAGTGGGTGATGGATGGAATGGATGGTGGGAAAGATGGGTTGGCTGGTGCTTGGGATAGGTGGGTGGTTGATGGATGAGTGGGTGATGGATGGAATGGATGGTGGGATAAATGACTAGGAGTGTTAATGGGTGTTAATTTTGTTGACAAATAACTCTCGCTCAGGGACGAAAACTTTAACCACAATTATTGACACTTCCGTCAACGAATAAAAACTAAACGAAAATGCCTTTCGTGACGACATAATACAAAAATACAACAAACCTTGCCTAGACATAGCAACAAGTAAACATTTAGAATATATAGCACCTATTTTTTTGTTGACATCCTATACTGTAATTTAGTCGACTAAAATGTTGTGGTGTTTAGTCGACTGAAATTAAAATAAAACAAATAAAAAAATAAGACTTTCCTTTGGGATTAGTACAATTAGTAAAGATTTAAGACTACTTTGGGACTAAAATTAAACATTTTAGTCAAAAGACTATGACTTAAGCTAAAAATTAAAAATCTTTGTCAAAATTAATGTTGATGATGGATGGAAAGGTTGAACGAGTGGAAGGATGGATAGTATGTAGGATGGATGGATTTGGGGGGGATCTGTGTTGGGGGGGATCAAATACTGATTACAACATCCATCTGATTCCCGTTATTGGCTTGTAACTTGTTTTTCCGTCCCTTTTTTTTTCTTGGACCACATCCAAAAGATCAAAATAAACCAAAATGTCTTGGATATTGATTTCCTGTAAAGCTTATCTAATAATCCCAGCCTAGATGGAAAATGCCGTCTTCAGTGAAGAACTGATCGCTGATGGCGAAATTCATTAGAAGGAAGGATGGCTAAGACAAAGCTGGCAGTAGTCAGCCATAGACGCGGACTCAACGTATGGAAACAATAGCTACGGTCGCCATCTTCTTCCCGTCATGCTTGCGTGAGGGAAGACCCTAGAAATGAATACGATTGTTCGGCGATACGACGCTCACCTGGAGTTACGCGCCTGGTATCTGAAGCCCGCAGGTGAAAGAAGGAAATGACACCTCTGGCTTCCCAGTAATTAGATCCTGAAGGATCTTTCATATCCCTCCATGCAGAAGCGCCGGCGCCTGTCGCCCAAGATAATTACCCAATGCGCTTTCATATGGCGCGGAGGTGGGGGTCTTATCTGCAGACTTCCTTGACAGCACCAATAAACAAACACCACGACTAAAAAATACCAGTTAATCAGCTGCCCACATCATTGGTAGCGTAATTCAGTCGGCGAAGTCGCTCTTTTCCGCTTTTGTTTCCGCTGCCGTGCCTGTTAGAGGAGAAGGAACAGCAAGCGGTGACAGAATTGAAGATTGTCTGCCTCTTTGCTCTATTCGTTTTTGCTTTAAAATTGTTTCCCGAAGACAAAAAGTTTGAGCCAGAAATCCTCCGAAGCCTTAAGTGGTGCATCTGCTGATTTATTTCTTTAGGTTTTGATCGGAGGTATAAAAAGTACCTGAAAGCCATGCTTGAGTAATAATATGAATACCTTAGTGTTAGAATTACTTCTTTACGAGTTACAAGTCACCAATTCCAAAAAGATTTGAGTAAAAGTTGTATGGCATACAAATTTATACTTTTTCTCATAAATATCATCCAGTACCTTCAGCCTCCTAAAGATGGCGATATCTCCTCATCTGCCCAAAAAATGAACCGTGGTGGTAAAAGCCGACTTGTTGCGCACAATCACAATTTAACGAGAATGTAGTGGAGTAAAGAGTACATACACCCTCGCTACTTCGCGGTTCGACCATCGCGGATTCACGACATCGCAGACTTTTTTCCATTACGGATGTTTGTATCATGAAAGAAATATATCGCAGATTATCCAGAAATTTAGAAAATAGCCGCAAAATATTATACGTAGTAATATCGAAATAATTGCATAGTAATATCGAAAATAGCCCTGTACTACGTAAAGGGATGGTTTTAAAAGTCTGAATAAATGGATTTAAAAGTCTGAATGTTAAATCAAAAAGTAAATATGGTGTCCGAGTTTGGAAACTATATACCACGATAAACGAGGGTTCACTGTATACTCAATCATAAATGTAAAGTGTGTACGTAAAGTAACGGAGCAAAGTCCATAGGACGCTCGTGATTTATCAGCAGCGGAAGGTTGAAATTCTGATAGCACTGCAATCATGAATGTTTTTGTCTGTAAGTCTGCAGTTTTACAGACAAATCTTTAAAAATACATAATAATGTAAAACATTTAAAACGTTCTCCGGTATTTCAATTCATTAATTTCCTGGTTGCCTACGATAGAGCCAATCACAGCTTTCCTCCGGACAACACCATGTTTTCTATTGGATAATGCGTAACGTTGTCGTGACGTCAGGACGTTAACTTCCCTGCCCTACTTTTAATATTCAGTAGTTCGCTACCTAATAGCGGAAACCGTTGCGTTCCAGTCGCGTGCACGCGCGGTAACTGCTGTTGCGCTGTACAAACACCGGGCTTCGCGTGTGTTTGCTAGACGTGTTTCTTTTGCAGTTTTCCAAGCCGCGTGTTTGCGGGGGATGAGTTAATCGCTTAACGTGGGGTAAAATAAGTTAAAAGTTGTAAAATAAATTCAAGTGTAAATGGACGCCCTCCAGATTTTAAATGCATTTTATTTGTGTTTGATTTATTGGAAATGTATTTGTATATGTCTGAGTTTATTTGATCCTGAAAGAGTGAAACAGCCGATGTGCACCGTGTTTCTGGTCTCGAGCGCACGTTTGTTTTGTCAGAATTAAAAGTCACACGAGTATGAAGACATTTTACATATAATAACAGCGTTATCAAAACGAGTTGAAAGACTTGTTGTCCTGCGTTTCATATTGGTTTTGCAAATATGCATAGATTTACTTGTATTTAGTTTTTATTTGATATGGGAAAAACAACTTTAAATTCAACTTTCAAAAAACAACCTTAGTTATTTACTGTAGAGATTGCCATTCTATATAAGCATATATACATGCGTGTGTGTGTGTGTGTGTGTGTGTGTGTGTGTGTGTTTGGATTAACATTTGGGACATTAACATACAAATGCGGGTTTAATTAAATTGAGATTAAAGATGGCAATTAACCGTAGAAAGGCCCCTCACCTTTCAACTTGTTTAAAGTGCTTCATTATCATTTTAATTTATTCCGCACTTGGTCTGAACATCACGTTTAATTTTTTTCTGATTTGTTTTACAAATTTGAACATGGTCCCCTTCTGCCAACAGTTTTTCGCAGGAAATAATCATGATGATACGGTTAGAATTCTATTAAAATTCACCTAATGAAACAAGCCATACTGGTTTAGTACTTAACGTGTCATTACCCGCATATAGATTTGGTGTAAACGCTCAAGTTCTGTTTTTTTTTTTTATATATATATATATATTTTTTTTTTTTCAATACACTTTATTTGATAGATTAACGTGTTTAATTGTAATGTGTGTTCTATATGTAGAAAATCTATTCAATTACTATCAACGGCCACAAATCATGGACAATTTCATATATTCAAATAACAAATGCAATACTTCCAGTGCTTTCATAATAGAAATGAATTATTGAAAGATTACTAACAAATTACAATGTGAGAAAATCAAAGAAATAAGTTTGCTGAACAACAATGAACAACATTTTATTTAATTTTTTTAGCTGACTGTATTTTCTAATTTTTGAACACAGGTGAGCAATGGACATTTTTCTTCTTTAAAGACTATATATTTTTTCCCTATTTCCGTAAAGCGACTTTGCGTTGGTCTTGAACTAACTCTTGAACTATTTAAATAAACTTGAACTTGATCATGAACTTGCCGTAATGACGTATTAATTTTTTCCCAGTGCTGGTCAAAGGCATTAAAATAAAACCATGTAAAACGTTAAAAAAAATAATTCTAATAAAAGCGTAGTGACATTGCAATAATACCTTTCATATTTCCACAAATCAAAACACATGTGAATGATATTATTTGAGAACATAAATGAACTTAATCTATATACTTAATAAAATCACTTTCCGGGTTCAATTTTTCGACAGGTTTTCCTTCAATCAATTTGCATTGAAATTCACGTGTTGGGAACAGGAAACAGCGTGACAGTCTGGTAAATAGTGAGTAGTAGTTGCTCATCAGCAGTCGCCTCTGGTCCTGTGGTGCTGATGCTGCGCCCCAGGCAGGAAGAGAAGCAAATTGTGCGTCGCATCACCGGGCTGATTTGAAAGCAAAATTAACCTCATTTACTCCTTCTCCAAATGAGTCCAATTTGCATAGCACCTTGAGTCCGGCCTGTGGATCTCTACTCGCTCAGGGTGAGACTGACGCTGTCTTATCTCTGACAAACTTGACGGGCGGAAAAGATGCTCTGTTCGGTTCTGCATGAGTGACATCCATGGTCGCTAGATTGTTCCTCAGAGGCCTTCACTGTCAACGGCTCAAAGGGACGAAAGAAGAAAGAGAGTGAGAGAGAGAGGTGTGAAGGAGAAGGATCGCGATCAGACATCAGTTCTGGATGTCTCTTCACAGGGAGATAATGGAGAAGGTCAGAGATCTGCGGCTGTATTAAGATACGCCATGTACAGACTCTTTCATATCGTTTGGTATTCTGAAAATGTTGAGTTTGTTTTGTGTCAGCACACGACGTAGATTTGGTGTCTGGATTTGAGTGTCTAGACTTGGCAAAATCAAAAGAATCATGTTGATTTTAATATACATTGAGCGAGACACTGACACCCGGCATCACGGCTTAAAACTGCCCACTGCTCCAGGTTTGTGTGTGTCACTTCATTGTGCGTAACTTCTGATACAATTTTGATGTTGAGTCACTTGACTTGTCCTTCTAGATGTGTATGAGGTGTTGTATCCTGCTAATTGGGGCCGTACCGAAACAAATCCAATTGCTGAAGTTTAATATTGCGTACTTTTTACGCAAAACATTTTTTAATACTGCATAATTTTAATAAAATTCCACTTTATTGGGACACAGAATGAGTGAGTTCATAGAGACAGAAACTCGCGCTGACTTTCTGCGATTTTTGTGGAATTGTGGAATCGTGCAAACGTTAGTTTTGAACTCGTTTTATGTTCACGCCTGCACCATTTCCCCCTCTCACTGCGGTTTTATTTCTATTTAATAAAATCACCATCTCAGGAATATTTAATTTCTACTCTCAATATGACACACCTTAACCAGTGTCGTTAGTACCAGAAAACCATTCTTACTGAGTAAAAGTACAGATTCCTTACTGTAGAAATTACTCCATTACAAGTCACCAATTCCAAGAAGACTTGAATGAAAGTCATAACATATCTAATTTTAATAGAACTTACGTATTTTACTCTGAATACTATTTTACTCATTACTTATCGTAATGAATTTAGGCTCGAAAAACACAAATAAATGTTGAAAACTAGAAACTATATGAGGGTTTTTTTTTCTTATATTGAAATGAAATTTAACTCCTCAGTATTTCAAAATGGCAGAACAAAACCGATAAAAAAGAACAAAAAGTCAGTCTTCATTCACGTTCACGTGATTTAGCTCATAAATAGCATCAAGTACCTTCAGCATCCTGCAGATGGCGATATTGCCTCTTCCGCTTAAAAAATTAATCGCGGTTGAAAAAAAATACCACCATACCAACTTGCACAATCACAATGTAACGAGTAACGGTAAGTAGTACAGAGTAAAGAATACAGATACGTACTCAGTCACAAATATAGTCAAGTAGAGAGTAAAAGTTGCTTATGCACTGTATTTGATCCATGCAAAAAAAAAATGTAAGTAACAACGTCCATTTACTCAAGTACTTTACAGGACTTAACAGTCACGACATTAAAAGTTAGCAAATCCAGCACCAGTTTTAACATTTTATTTAAAAAGCACTTTCTTCGAGTTATTCCGTGGATACGCTTTTTGTTTCCGAAGGTTAACGAAGTTGAATGTCATTTGCTTGCTCCCGCACTGCGAACACAAACACAGTTGGAGATGTAGTCTTTATTTTCTCTGAGAGGTCTTTACACAACTTGTTTGCTCTCGATGGAACCAGCGTCATGCTAATTTTAGCGTTCTTTTATGTGTCTGAGAACAAACCGTGCTGAGTTTAATGTGCGCTGACCAAGCTGCCACCGTGCATTCTCACCAGGAGAATATTAGCATAATTTAATTGTCGACTAATGTACAGTCCTCATTCAGAATTTTTCACGCGGTTGTCATTTGCCGTGCTAATGTGTTTTGCCAACAGGAAGCATGACTGTGTTAAAGGACACCACTGAGGACAAAAAGGCTCTGGAAAAAGAACCTTTTGTGTGTTTATTTAACAAAACATATTATTTTATGTAAATATTTTAAATAATTATTCATTTACCATAATGAACATTACGATTGATTCAAGTCGTCACTGATATTGATAACTTTCATTCTGTCGAGATGTGATGAAACGCAGATGAAACATACATTGAAAAAAGTGTCTTGTTGGAGTAAAAAAAAAGTAACAGCTTATCACATCTATTCACTTTACTTTGGATCAACTTAACAGTTTTACTTTGAAAGGAATTAACTATCCACTACTTAGCCAATGCAAAAAACATCTTTGAATCAAATTAAGTTTTTAAGTATAGTGAAATCTCAAATGATACTTTTTCTTTTGTTTTCTCTTCGGAAGGGTTGAAAAACTGACCACCACCCTAATATATGCATATATTCGCATCCTTTGTTGATTGGGGCTTGTGTACTAATGGGTTACATTTAAATAATAATAATGATGTGTATAAAAAAATCGAATGAATTATTATTATTATTATTATTATAAGAGCATCTAAAATTACATCATAAAATCTGAACAGAAACCCATGTGTCTTGACCACTAAGGTGTAATGTGGTTGAACAACAACAAACTCAAATATGTTGACTCATAAAGAGATTCCAATCAGTGGAAAATCTGCTCTATTGGTCCATTTAACAGACAGGCAGCAACAGCGCCTCCTGTTATAGGAATGGCAAACAGGTAGAAATGCAGCCGAGTGTCTGCTCACATAACGAGACACATTGATAGTTTTTTACCTTTTTTTTTTTTTTTTTAAACATTTATTGTCTCTTTTTAAGACATCGCTTCAATTGCTCCTTCTTTCAACCAAACAAGATCATGTAAACATGTTTATGATTTATTTGAAAGTTTAAAAGAGTTGTTTTGCATACAGCACATGCAAGCTTCTCATTGGCTCAAAGGTTGTGTGAGTGAGCGAGATTTGTCAATATGGCCACTAGGGACAGTGTCGAAATTGCTCTCTGCGATTAATCATCAATTGAAATGACACACACCAACCCGGAGCAGTGGGCTGAAACCCATCAAACCTTCACCGCTTTGTGGCATGTCCAACTCCGTCCCGACAAGAACAGATACGTCAGAAGTATGTTGCCATATGTTTCCGTTTGTTTTCAACCAATTAAAAATAAACTATTATTTTTGTCAGCAAAGCAAGTGTAAAAACTATTTTAAAAGGCAGCTAATGCTACCAAAATATAATGAAATAAATATGTTGATTTAAAAGCTTTCCATGTAAAACTCTAGACCAAGTTAAAGATAATTTTGGACAAATATAGCTAATTCAAGGCACAATAAACAGTGTGAAATTTTTGTAATATTTAATACTTAGTATTTCTTTTATTGCTCTCAATATTTGTGACATCCCTTATGAATGTCCATGCCGAATCAGGGCACGTTTAAACAAGATGCCATGCCACTTTAATGAACGAAACCAGAATCTTCCATTGACGATTATTAATTCGACGCCGTAAAACCATCCGCGATGTGCTTCAGGTCAACCTCGCCATTTCAGGTCATTGCGTCTCATTGACTAGAATTCGTCTGTCGCAAGGTCGGGGAAAAAAACTTTTTCCACTTCTGTCGGCGCCTGTTCATTCCATCGAACATCCTCCACGTAAAACGCACCCGTAAGCAAGACAGAAAGGAGCACAAAGCCTCCACGGGGTCAGTTTAATGTCTGCAGCTTCTAAACGCTCCAAGCCATCTGTAAAAAGGCCGACAAGTGCGTATCAATTTTTGACGGTGTTCCAGCGTCGATCGATGTGCAGTTCGGAAACGATCCGCAGTCTCGTCCATTGTGCTCCCGACGCTCCGTATTTTACATCTACGTCACCGCAATCTACCTCTTCCATCGTTCGCCCCTTTTGTAAAAAGAAAGGTCACTGCTTTTCAAACAATAAAGGTGTCTGGTGCGGTAAATCTAGCCTTTGAGCTGGGCCATCAATCTCCCACTGAGTGGCTGTGAAGCCCCAGAAGAGATCCAGGGAGCGTAGCAGGCCGTGTTAAGATGCAGGAAGCCTGGATCTGCATCGATCGATAACCCGGAGGCAGATTTCCTCTCTCCTGGTGAAGAGAATGGCTGCCTGGGAAAAGGAAGCACGGATCTTTGATCTGCTGGTGGTCGGGGAGGCTTGGGAAGACGGATGGGCTGGAGCGGTGGAGGGTGTGATGGGCTCTTCTGCATCCGTTTCCCATCAAGTGGGAGAGAACATCTCAGCGCTGTTGTCAATAAACGTGATGCGGAGAATTGGTTGTCGTAGCTGCTGATGCGGCGGTCGGTTATTACCAAGGCGAGGCTTTGAAATTGAGACGTTTCCTCTCGAGACTGTATTGATACAGACGATAGTAAATGCGAGCCAGTGCGGTGGAAAATATAACATTGATTATGCGGATGGTTCTTGTGTGTTAGTGGCTTGGTCTTTTTTTTTTTTTTTCCAGTGCTTTTATAATAGAAATTAATTATTGAAAGATTACTAACAAATTACAATGTAAATCAAAGAATAAATCAAAGAAATAAGATGGACACAATTATGTTATTTCATACATTTCAAATTCACTGAATGGACATGATGAGCAATGAGCAATGGGCATTGTTCTTCTTTAAAGACTATAGTTTTCTCAGCGGCCAATAGAAAAAGAATAGACCAAGATAGAACAAAAAAATGTACAAAAAATTATAAACTGAAACAAAAAAAAAAATGCAGTAACTGCTTATAATTGACTACAGTAAATTGCATGTTACATGTATAATTGTATTGTTATTCTTTCAACCTATGCAGGAATATCTGACACATTTATGCACACAGACACACATATATACTTATACGTGTGTGTTTGTTTGTTCATGTTGTTTATATTTATTCAATTATGCATATATAAGAAAGAAAATAAAAAACACCCATTAAATATAATATGTAAATTAAATGTATATATTTATTAAGCTTACAAACTTACCTGGAATTACATAACAAGATTCTATAAAATGTATTTGTTTTAATAGATATTCAAAATTCTAGTATTTATGTTTGTTTTTATTGTGTTTATATATAGAATAAAAAAATTATTTGTTAAACATACACTTTTACATGAAAACTATATAATAGGTTTATATAATAAGTATATATAACATGTATATATTTCAATATATATTCAAAATTATCAAATTATGTTTATTTTTTATAATTGTGTTTATATATTCAAATATGTACGACTAAGAAACAAATAAAAAAACACATTATAAATAATATGTAAATGGGATTTACATATTTGTTAAACATAAACATTTACAGTATTTTAATTGATTTCCTTTTTAGTAATATAATAATAATAATAATAGTAATAGTAATAATTACAGTAACAATATAACATATGTAATAATGTCTATCATATGTATATGAAATTTCTCCAGTGGTTGATATGGATCGTTTTTGATAAACCTAGAGTCACATCTCATGCAGACGAGCAGAGATAAACCTTCATCCAATGTCTCTTCTCTCCTTGTAGTGTCTCTGGCCTCCAGCACCGTGGGACTGGCTGGGCAGGTGGTCCACACAGAGACCACCGATGTCACCCTCATCAGCGACTCCATCATGGGCTTTGGAATCCAGCTGCAGGGGGGCGTCTTTGCCACCGAAACCCTGTCTTCGCCACCACTGATCGCCTACATAGACCCCGACAGCCCGGCGGAGCGGTGAGACCCCCAACCACAGCTTATATTCATCTCCAATGCCCCAAACCACCTAGTTATCTCTGGGTTTTAATATTCCAGGCGCCCTGTTCCGACCAGAGCACTCAGCCCGACTTAATTGTTTGCGTTATCAGAGAAATGTGAATTTCCCTTTGGGAATCTTTAATATTTAATCTTGAATCTAATTTTCATTATATGAACACATCCCAAACCTCGCAGTTATTACATCACAGTGCTCATAAGTCGTCCTTCGCCGTCCCTCGCACAGAGCCGGGGCTTTAATCAATGATTTAATGATATGTAACTAGCCGCCATTGATGATGGAGCAGAGCACTTAACAATAATTACCTGGGCCACCGCTGGAATGTAAATGGGCTACCGGGGGATTTACACCTACACTAAAGGTGCCTCCATGTTGTGAAGAGAGTATTGATTTACACCTCTCACGTAAGTCCGCAAATAGATTGTGAGTGGTTTGTGCGTACCTAACTGGGAGGTGCTTAAGCTTGGCCACTCCCACACGTCAAATGAGCCAATCAATCACTCCAGTGAGTCTCTGCGCTGCGATGTTAGTCCATTTTTCACATATATACACTAATACGTTTTGGTTCATGAATTTTATGGAATTTTAGTTTTGCGTAGATTACCAGGATGCGTACCTAACTAGGTGGGTAGTTAAGAGAGATGTGCACTTGACCAACGGCGACTGTATAGATGGGTGGATGATGCAACATTTTGTGAAGTGTAGTTTATTAATTAACGTTGTTTTCTTTGTTAGACTCCTTCCCCCATATTTGATAGATTTATATTTGTATTTTTTGTACTATAAGACAAACTTTTTTGTATTATATGCCGACTTTTTAACTTTTTTTGGGGATTGTAAAAAAGAAAAAAAAAAAAAGATAGAGCTACTTAGCATTAGTTTTTCAACTAGCATTAGAATGTGCCTTGTAAAAGACTGTTACACTGTTATGTCAACACTGTTACTCTGTCACACTTATTATACTCTGTAAACATGGCCTTATTTTCAGCAAAATGTTGTTTTTTTGTGCTTTGTTTAGTTTTTTTCTTTACATTTTTAATCCCTCGTGGGTAAATTATCTCGTTACTTGACCCATCCGAAGTGAGAAGCTCAGTGTCTTGCTCAAGGTCAAATTGTGAAACCCACCGGACCACACTTGGGTAGCAGGTTCAAATCCCCACTGCTGGACCACAACACCCAATAGCTCAAATATGTCAAACTCTTTGACGCACAGTGCGATTTAATCCATAATGTCCCATCACAGCTTTTAAATGGAAAACGTAATGCTTTTAATCTTTGGATGAAAGCATCAGCCAAATGACCATAAAGTAAATAATCACAAATGCCAGTTTATCTCTGTCTTTTTTCACATCTTGGCTCATTGCAAAGTGACCTTTCATACCAGTGTCGTCGCTACTCTGGAACAAACTGATTTCGGACTCAATCGATGGAGTCTTTTGTTCCCTCAGCTGCTATAAAGAGACATTGATCTGACCTTAAAGCTCCAGCTAAGAGGACGTTTGTCTGTTTGGCAAAAGTGTCACATTCGCTCACTAATGTCCGTTTAACGCTGCCAGCTGGCGTAGAGTGCCCGCCTGGCACAGGGGCCGTCAACGGGCAAGTTTTATTTTCAGACGTTCATTCAGTTGTGTTCTTTTCCGACTACAGTTGCGGCATCCTGCAGATCGGCGACCGCATCCTATCAATAAACGGCATCCCCACCGAGGACAGCACGCTGGAGGAGACCAATCAGCTGCTGAGGGACTCCAGCATCACCAGCAAAGTCACGCTAGAGATCGAGTTTGACGTAGCAGGTAGATGCGCACGTTCATCCATCAGTCGAACACTAATACTCATCCTGCTCTCACAACAAGGTTTGGTTTAAAAGCCTCATCCATAATTTCGAGAGCCCGGCCATCTGGCGTTTGTTAAACGCTCATTCACGAGTGCCATGATAAAACGGCCACGAGCGATGTTTTTGCGTCCTCCTGGAGAATCGTTCGTCTTTCGGTGTGAGGTTAGCGTTAGCGTGGACCGCGGCTTGTCGTCCTCCAGACTGGCGGTAATTAGCTTGTCACGTCTCTGTTTGGCCCTGTTTAACGTGGCTTGATGTTTAATGAGTTTCTTTTGTTTCGCCCATCACAAGTCTTTGAAAATGGCGAATGAGCGGACATAATTCTGGCCTGTTTTTACTTGATAGTTAAACACTGTCAGGCTTTAACCATTGCAGTGCCTAAGGATTGTGGGCCTGAGCGTGTATGGTAATGGTTATACCTAGATCGTTATACCACAGTGAAAAATACCCATGTGAAAACATAAGGAAAAAAAAAAAAGCAGTAAAAAAAATTTAATCTAGTAAAATGATCTGCTAATGGGGTGAGAAACTTTTACTTTTTAAGACAGCTTGAAACGAGACAAAAAGAAATCGTGTTACACGGTAGATTCGTTTCTGCATTTCAGACTCGCTCTCATTGGCTTTAATATGGAAATGTAGCTAGTTTCTTAAATTGAGAAGCATTGTGTTCTTAAAAGGAAAACATTTCGATTCCTAATTTCAAGATTCTTTAGCTTGTCAAGAATACATTTTCAACAAGTTTACACAATTATCCAAGCTTATAGAATCTAATGTGTGTTTCGGTTTTTGACGAATACTTAAACGCTTAGTCAAGTTGGCCAGAAAAAGTCAGATGTGTGTTCAAAATGCTTTCCACAACTTTGAAGACCTTTTGAGTTTTGCTTTAGGTTTAGAGTAAAGATTAAATTATGGTCTGCATTAGTCTATTAAAGAAGAAATGAATAGGTTGAAGGTGATTAGAAGTAAATCTTTCCAATTTTAGAAGCTCAAAAACTTCAAGGGTGCT
Source organism: Paedocypris sp. Pulau Singkep (assembly GCA_017309775.1). Lineage (NCBI taxonomy): Eukaryota > Metazoa > Chordata > Actinopteri > Cypriniformes > Paedocypris > Paedocypris sp. Pulau Singkep. Next base: position 421,952 of record MU204427.1, read on the forward strand.
TATATACAAATATTATAAATATGCATAAACATATAAGCAACCCTATTTCTTCATTTCGAGTCCAGAGCGTTCACAAATAAAGGGAAATACGTCGTCTTTATGTAACGGTGCATTTCTGCAATGTGTCCTCTTTTCTACATGGACATAGTAAGTGGAATCATTAAGAAAAATGTACAATTATTAATATTTTTTTTTTTGCCATTGTATCACAGGGTTACAATGAAATTAGTATTGCTTTTACGTTTAGTGCAAAAAGAAAGATGAGATAATGCTAAAATATACACACAGAATAACCAATATTAATAACTACATTGTGATAAAATACGATCCAAGATATAGAAGGCAAGAAACTATTTAAATATACACATTATTCAAGTTAAAGAGTCACAAACACAGAAGTATAGAACGTTTAGAAGTTTAGCCAGAATTTTAGGTTTCTGGAAAGTCAGAACACCAAGAAAATAAACAGATGCTTATGTTCGCCTATTAATTGAATTTTTATCTTGTGCCTGAAAAATCATGGCGTGCTTACATTTTCAGAAACACGGTAAATCTGTTTGGTGCCACGTTCACGATCTCCGTCACGTCCCTTGGTGGTTTTACAAAAAACTGAAATTGCCAATAAGTTCCAAGTGAATAAGAGCAGATTTGCACACTAAACTCAAGCTGCCCATCAGAGAGACATTTAGTGGAAAGTGTCGATTAACAATATCATTCTTGCCATCACAAAAGCTGTCTGCTAGTAGAAATGACTCCATTTTAACATACATCTCAGGTTCTTTTATCGCTTTGTATTGAGCCCTCAATTATAAACCAGTAGGCCGCTTAGAGTTTTAGGCCTAAAAACCTAGATCATTGGCTTTTCCTTTCCGAGAAAGAATATCAGAAGCTTCATGATAAATGTTCCAGACCGCAAGTGTATTTAGATGATACCGGATAGAGCAAGGTCTGAAAGTTTGATGTTATTTTACTGATGAAGAGCAGCTACTTCGGTTTTGTTTTTATTCGTTTTATAGTCGCAGTAAGACATGCATCTATTTTTTGTTGATTTAGCTCGATATTTTCACTTCCTTAAGCATCAGGAGTTTGTTTGAAGCTGAAAAGTCTTTCTAGAGCAGTTAAATTACATTTCAAATACATTTCAATTTTACAAAAAGTACATAAAAAAATTGAGAAACTGACGAGAAAAAATCCCTCTCTGTGTGATCAGGAGTTTGAGTCGGATTTTGCTTTTAGTTTCACGTTCGCTCGCTTCCCGAGAACCCACTGAAAAATGGCCACGCTCATGTACAACTTTTCAAATAAAAGTCTTCTAAGCGGAATTGGCATCCCCTACACTGCAAAAAATAAACTTAAAAAGATAAATCTTCGAATTAAGTTAAAGATTAACTTGCGTGTTTCAAGAAAATAGGACTTGTTTCAAGCCGTCTAACCAAGTTTAATTTTCAAGCCCATTGGCAGATCATTTTACTTTGATTTACTGTAAGTCATTTTGTTTTTCATTTTCCGATGTGTTTCTTTTTTTTACATTGAGACATTTTACAAAACGTATATTATTAATGAATATTTCATTCCAATACTCTACGCATTACAATTTTTGGTTTTTACTCGGAGCAATATTTATTTTTTGCTTGCATTTGTTAAATGAATAAATGTATGAAATGTTATAGTATTGGTAGCATGATCATTTTTTGTTTTTTACGTGATGCATAAAACAACAAAACACTTACTGTTTTATTGCTTGGCATTCGTTCAGTTGTACTGTATGTATCTGCTTAACAATCTTTCGTTTTTTTTTATGTTATGTCAAGTATGTAAACTTACTTGCCATTATCACTAGACTGTATATATTAGTGCTATCTGTTCCTGTGACTTTTGTACTGATATGTTTGTTAACATTACTTTAATAAAGAATACTGCGTGAAAAAAGATTGTTTTAAAAGTCTGAATAAGTGTTAAATAAATACGTAAATGCGGTAAAATGTACATGTATGTAACTAATTATATCCTTTCCTAACCTGTATTTTAACACCAGCAACTTTGCTGAATAAAACTTATAAAAATGATATATGCTTAGAGCGGCCCTAGCGGCGGAAAAAATCCGCAGAATAGCCGCACCTTTGTATAAGCCGCATGGTTCAACACATATGAAAAAAGTAGCGGCTTATAGTCCGGAAAATACGGTAATAATATAATCTAATAGTATAATTTAAGTTTTTTATACTCATTTAGTTTTTTTATTTCCTTGTTTTTTCATGTGCATTTTTAGCAGTGCACATGAACACATCTTGTATGAAAAGAAAAAACAAGATTTGTTGTGTAGTTTCAAGATTTTTTTGGCTCGTCAAGAATACATTTTTGTGTGGATCTTACGTGTGCGGATCCATCTTGAGGTGCCATCTTTGTTTTCATTCTTCTTTCAGAATCAGTCATCCCCAGTAGCGGAACCTTCCACGTGAAGCTACCAAAGAAGCCTGGTGTGGAGTTGGGCATCACCATCAGCTGTAAGTCTTTCTCGCTTCTTTGGCTCTCATTAATAACCAATGCCGCCTGTCTTCTTGAGCTCTACTATTAGCATGTAATAACACTCTGGCTTGCTCTTAAACATTATGTTCAAACAATGTGAAAATGGAGGGAAGAACACTGTGAGAGCTCGATGATTGCATATAATTTCCTTTATTCGGGAATGCTTTGTGTGAAGTAACCATCAAAAGAAGCTAAAATGAACACTTTATTTCTTTCAACCACTCCCGAGATGCCATTTTTAATGTCCCTTCTTCTTGTTGTTGTGTGTTTGTTCGAGCAATTATTATCTGCACTTAGAAAACCGTGGTGCTGATGGACGTGTGTGTTCTCGACGGGCTTAGAGATCTTCCAGTCCAATGCTGGTGTAGATGATACTGTTCTACTTTCACATTTTGTGTCTTTAAAAAAAACATTATGGCATTAAGTATTGAATTGATTGATTGGTTGATTGATTGGTTGATTTGATTTGATTTGATTTGATTTGATTGATTTGATTGATTTGATTGATTTGATTGATTTGATTGATTGATTGATTGATTGATTGATTGGTTGGTTGGTCGGTTGATTGATTGATTGATTGATTGATTGATTGATTGATTGGTCGGTTGATTGATTGGTTGATTGATTGATTGATTGATTGATTGATTGATTGATTGATTGATTGATTGATTGATTGATTGATTGATAGTGAGGTAGGTAGAATGGTTGGTTGGTTGGTTGGTTTCTTGTTTGCTTGCTTGTTTGGTTAGGTTGCTTGCTCGGTGTTGTTTGGTCGGTTGGTTGGTCATGTGGTTGGCGGGTTTCTTGGTTGGTTGGTTGATTAATTGATTGGTTGGTTGCTTGCTTGCTTGCTCTCTAGGTTTTAGTCAGTTGGTTGGTTGGCTTTGTTTGGTTGGTTGGTTGCTTGATTAATTGGTTAGTTGCTTTCTCGCTTGCTTGCTTGGTTTTTGTAAGTTGGCTAGTTGGTTGGTTGGTTGGTTTAGTGATTGGCTGGTTTCTTGGTTGGATGGTTTTGTTTGGTTGGTTGCTTGATTAATTGATTAATTGGTCAGCTGCTTTCTCGCTTGCTTGCTTGCTTGGTTTTAGTTAGTTGGCTGGTTGGTTGGTTGTTTGGTTGGTTGGTGGAGTGGTTTGCTGGTGGAGTGGTTTAACCAATGAAGTTTTGTTGGTCGTTGGTTTTGTTCGCTTAGTTGGTTGAATGCTTGAATGGTTCATTTGTTGATTGATTGATTGATTGATTTAGTGATTGATTTGTTGGTAGGTTGGTTAGTTGCTTGGTTTTGGTTGGTTGGTTGATTTTCAGCATCGATTGTTTGTTTGTTTGGTTAATTGGTTGTTATCAGCATTGTTGGGTTAATTGCTTGTTTGATTGAACAGTTCTTTTTTTGGTTTGTTAATTATTAGCAGTGTTTTCCAATAATTCTCAAAAATTTTAATATTAGTATCAGCAGTGCGGAACTACACTACCGCTAATGAACACCCAACACTTAAACGAGTGGCAAGACAAACACATTAAATCCTGCATTAATAACAAGAGCAACTTCAAAATCAGCGTATGAGACAAGAAACATCGACTGTACAACTGAAAGCACTTCAAATCCACAAGCCGCGCTGTAAAGATTAATTGGGAGGCAGGATGAAATATTAAAGCATAATCCTGAGCTGAGAAATAACTCTGTACTGACTCAACTCATTATTCTTCACCATCAGCGCAGTCAGATGTTGATAATCTGGGTGTTTGTCGTCTCTTTAATGTCTCCAAGCCAAATTGGGAGAGTCAAAAAAATAAGGAATCTCGGACGACAACGTTGCTCGATCATTAGGCCCATTATTGGACTGAAGCTTTGAAATTTTGTAACTACCATATTACAACGTTCTTCTCAACGTGTTTGATGTGGACTTGTTGGTAACGAAGAAAGAGTCCTAGTTTGAATCTAAGACCTGGGAAAATTTGTACATGTTGTATAAAGAAGTATTCTGTATTTTCAGAACACATTGTTAAACAAAAATGCGCAAATATATGTTGTGCATCAGATAAAACAGATGTCAATGTGATCACACATGTAATGGATAAAACATGAATAAAAATGTTTAAAGCGTTTTTCAACATTATTATTTAACTGCAAGGAAAAGACACGAATAAAAATGGTTAAACAGTTAAAAAAATATAACGAAATTTTAACGAAAATAGATTTGAATGGTTTTTCAATGGTCTTATTGTACAAATAAACACATTTTGGCTCAGGTAAGTGACGACTTAATTTAATCAGGAAACAGCAGTTTTAATCAAAAGAGACCCAGGAATTCATAACTCATTTGCACATATTTGTGACGTCACGTTCTTCCTGGTATCTGCGAGAACTTTGAGTGGCCATCATTCCTTCTCCATTTTCTCCATATAAACGGTCTATAAGTTTGACTGCTGTTTCAGGTCACTTCCTATAAAGCAGATCCTTTATCACTCTTCCATCTCACGAAGACTCATAAACAGAGCTGAACGAAATGCCAACCTACTCCTCGCTCTGGCTTTATCTCTCCACTCGCTGGAAGAACACGAAGGTGCGGATTAGAGCTGGAAAGCAGAAGTCACAGTGGTCTGCTCTTGAACTGCTGGTCCATCACTCATCTCTACCTCCGTTTAGTCTCCTCCGCCGTCCTCCTCATTAAAACACCATTAGACTTGTGTGGAACGCTAAAGAGCTGCTGCACAATAATTGCTTCTGTCCAATAATTGCTTCATCTGAACGTGTGGAGTTGTTTCCCAGAAAAACAATTTCTGCTCATTTTGTTTCCCAACACTTCCTAAAGAGACGTATTTATGGCAGAGTTTGCGGACGCAGCATTCGCTAGCAGAGTGTCTGTTGCTAATTTGATGGGACTATTTCTTCTACCAAGTGTTGATTTGATCAACAGCGCTGAAGATAAAAGGAAAGTTTCCGGTGGAATTTTCAGCCTTTCCAACTTCACTGTTGGATGCAAGTTATAATGTCTACTGAAGTAACACTTTCCTATCATTACAGAAATTCCTTCACCACATCTCCTCAAATCTTGTTATGTTGACTGAAGGAAGACCATTACGTGAAGCTTTGTAGACCTACTAAAAGACGACTTTTTATTTTCACGCATGGAAATATTGATTGATCAGTTAAGTAATAAAAAGTGTTTACTGTTTTCTTGACAAACAATCCAGATAACGTACAAGTTTATTTTCCATTTAATTTGTTGAATTAAAAATTTCACATTTAAAAAATTTGTATTAATTTGTCTAATAAAAAAGATCATTATGTCAGTGTAAATTTTTTTGTATTAAATTGCTTTTTTTTCTTTTTCATTTGATTTTTATTTTCCTGTTTTGCATTATTATAAAGTCATGGGTTTTTTTTTTTTTGTTTCGTTTTTTTTTAACGTAATTATTTATGTCAGTAATTTTCAGGTAGTTATCAGATGTTCATATGTGTGACAGATATTCCTATTTAAATACAGAAATACAATTTTTTTAATAGGAGAATATTTATTCTAAAAATTGGAAGTGGAAAAAATACATTTAAATGGTTTTGCACTGAATATTAGTTAACAAATCAACACGCTTGTGTGACAAAATATTTAATCCGAAAACAGAGCAGTTTAAAAAAATATATTCTAATAAGATTCATAAATCAAGGAATGCATAACACATTCGCACATTTTTTGTCATTTCACATTCTTTCTGGAATCTGCGAATACTTTGACTGCCATAGTTCCATCTCGTTCCATCAATAAACAGACAGACAGGCACATTTGTATTTTTAGTGTCATTTAATCAAGGTTTTAATGCTCGGGGAAAGGCTCCATCTTTGGAAGACATTTGCATCTAAATCTCGGCAGAGATCCTGGCTTATGCAGCCAATGGGTGGAACGCTTGTTTTAAAGAAATGGAGACACAGTGTTCGCCACAGTAGCGCTCTATTAAAGCCCCTCTCCCGTATCCCACAAGGCCGTGCGTCATATGCTAAGAAGTCTGCTCAATTATGCTTGTGCTTGGCTGACGTCCAGTAGGATCTCCGAGAGCGTCCGGTTTTATGACTCTGGAAGAGGAAGAGCGAGCAGCAGACCGTCCTATCTGCTTTACGATTTATGGAAGTGGGCGAGCTCTCGTGGCACTGCGGACGACTTTAATGGCGTTTAGCTTTGTGTTTTGGCGTAGACTGTAGATCACTGACTCTGATAATGCCAGAGAGGAACATAAGTATACGTAGATTTTTTTTGTTCTACTTAAAGATTAGCACCTCTTTGTTTCGTGTGGGTGTGTGTGTGTGTGTTTTACTCACCATACTTGAGTAAAAGTAAAACTGTGAAAATTACTCCATTACAAGTCACAAGACACCGATTCCAAGAAGACTTGAGTAAAAGTCATATAGTGTCCAGTTTTAAAAGACCTTGCTTAACTCGCTTTACTCGCACTGAATAAAGGCTCAAAAAAGGTTTGAAAATCAATGAACTTTTATTTTCTAATATAGAAATGAAATTTAATACCTCAGTGTTTCAAAATAGCAAAACAAAATAAAGAACAAAAACTCAAACGTGAACAAAATTGCAACCGCTAATTAACTTTCACTGGATTTAGCTGATAAATAGAATCCAGTTCCATCAGCATCCTGCAGATGGCGATATCGCCTCATCCGCCCGAGAAATGAACCGCGGTAGAAAAAGACGGCGACTTTTCGCGCACAATCACAGTATAACAAGTAACAGTGTCCATTCAAATGTAGTGGAGTAAAGAGTACAGGTACTACAGATCAAATAGGTAGTCAAGAAGAGCGTAAAAGTTGCTTTTTGATACTGAGTACAAGTACAAACTACAAAGTAGCCAAAAATACTTAGGTAATAATGTCCATTTCCACAATCTAGCTTGTTCTTCTGCACTTAGCCCATAGTCTGAACACCGATGAACAATGAACATTTTTCTTTTTTTACTGAATCTTTTTCCTAATTTTTGAACACAGATAAACAATGAACATTTTTCTTCTTTAAAGACAATTTTTCCCCCCCTAATTCCGCAAAAGCGCTCTATAAATAAACTTGAACTTAAGTACTTTACACCACTGCACAATTTAAATTGTTCTGATTTAGAGATTAATCTAGATTAATTGTGTGTGTGTGTGTGTGTGTGTGTGTGTGTGTGTGTGTGTGTGTGTGTGTGTGTGTATATGTATATACGGTTGAAGAGAGCGAGAGCAAAGACATCTCGCCATATGCGGCATTACAGCAAACTCGTGTCACCTTCACAAGCTGCACATCAAAGCTCGGCCTTCCATCCGCTACATTCTCGGCGCCGCACATAAATTTTGCAGCCACTTTCCGAGAGCGCACTCAGTCTTTCAAAGAAATCTGACTTGCTACATAAATAGACACTTTAATTTAAAATGTAGTTCAGGAAATCGGGCTTCAGGAGGATCTTGAGGAAGACGAGGCATGTCAGGCAGAACGAGCCAGGATTTCCAGCACTTTTTTTTTTTTTTTTTTTTTTTTTTGCCACATCTGCTCTCAGTCTGTTCTGGGGACGGCTCAAGAGCTTACTGGTTTCTGTCTGCTGCCATGAAGCTGATTTGTCATAGTTTCCCGCTTCAGCTTGCACTGCTATTTAGTTTAATCGTGATAAATGGTTTGGCACATTGGTAATCTCTGCACCCGGCTGCTCATTTTAGCATTTCGCACATGGCTTCGCCCGGTGAACTCTTAAGCAAAGCTGGAACAACAGCTGGAGCCACAGGTTTGACATTTATATTCACCATCCACTCCGCTATGACTGCATTGAGAAGGTCAAGCTGGAATTTCTAACGGAACTAACGGAAATGCTTCACATTTTTGTTTTTTTTTTTGACATTTTTTGTTTGCAATCTTCAGTATTTTTCTTGCATTTGAATTTTTCGTTGACTTTCACGTGGGGGCAGGCCTTACTCTGATTGGCTGGTGAGAATGTGATTGGCAGCAAACAAAATGTGATTTTGTTTTTTTTATTTCAATAAATCCTTTGTTTGGATCATGACCTTACGGAACCTTCTCTTCTCTTCACAGACAGTTTCATAAAATTGTATGTTTAAAGACATACCGTATTTTCTGCACTATAAGGCGCACCTGTATATAAGCCGCATCCGCTCTTTTTTTTTTATTTAAATTACAAACATAAACAAGCCGCACCTACATACAAGGGTTTCAGTAAAACCTGCAGAGTTTTGCAAGCCACAGATATGTATGTTCTTGGATTAGATACAGTGTTCCCTCGCTACTTCAAGGTTCGACTATCGAGGTTCGAGGATTCACGGCTTTGCGGATTTTTTTTCTTTATTAGGTATGTTCACGGATTCACGGATGTCAAAATATTCGTGCGCCATCGCGACTCGCGCGCAAACGACCGGGCGTGTCTCGGCGGAGGATGCTCGTAGAGGTTCGAGAAGGGCGTCGGCGGACGCGTCTCGGCGTAGAGATGCGAATCGCTATGTTGTGCACTTACTGTTTTATACTTGACATCTGTTCCAGTGATTTTTGTACTGAGATGTTTGTTAACATTACTTTAATAAAGAATACTACGTGGAATAAAGTGTTTTAAAAGTCTGAATAAGTGTTAAATAAATACGTAAATGTTGTGCCTCTACTTAGCGGATTTTCACCTATCGAGGTCGGGGCTTTGAATTGTAAATGTACATGTATGTAACTAAATAGATCCTTTTCTAACCTGTATTTTAACACCGCAGCAACTTAGCTGATTAAAACGTATAAAAATAATATCTGCCTATCCCCTAGCGGTGGAAAAAAATTACTAAATCCGCAGAATAGCCGCACCTTTGTTTAAGCCGCATGGTTCAAAACCAATGAAAAAAGTAGCGGCTTATAGTCCGGAAAATACGGTAAATGTCTATCGTGTGTGTAGAGAACAAAATTGTCCCACACTTCCAGGTCTGAGGCTGCCAATCACATTCTCACCGGCCAATCAGAGTAAGAGAAACTCAACATGAAACTAGTGCCAAAAGTGAAGCGGAAAAAAAAAATTTGAACAAAAATGTGAAGTTTGCAAGCCAAAAAAAAAAACTTTATGTGAAGCTTGAACTACATTTGATATTTTTGACCACTAATCTGATTCCATATAAAACTGGGCTTATTAGTAGGAGGCTGATTTGACGATCAAATTAAAGATGATGACTACTAGTATTCAAATACGATATGATAATACATTAACATATATTGAAACCAGTGAAGTTACACACAGTGAATGGGACGCACACAAAACCAGAGCAGTGGGCAAACTGACATTTTGCTCTTCACCATCATCTTGGACTGGATGAGTGTGTGTCGTTACTCGGTGGTTCAATCTGAAGCACTTTCTTCTCTGGGCGTCTAAGAACATTTAACAAAAGGTTGAAGTAAATCTAGTATTTTAACTCGGCGAGCTGAAAATGAGGCCTGAGTCTCTTCTGCTGCTTTTTCATGTCTTATCACACCGAGCGAAGAAAAGGAGAGATAGTGAAGTGTATATTTTTTTAAGCTCAGTCTTTAAAAAGCTTTACATCCTTAAGCCAAACTGACTCACCGAAAGATAATTGATTTCTTTTGCCTACGCAGAAGGGACGAGATAGTGGGATTAAACAGGTATTTTGTTTTCTCTCCGTGCAGCTCCTTCCAGCAGGAAGCCTGGGGATTCGCTCATCATCTCTGACATTAAGAAAGGCAGTGTTGCCCACAGGTACCGCTTTCTGTTATTCTGTCTTGTTAAACGTACTAGTGTGTATCACATCTCGCACAAATCAACATTTGCTCCGTCGAATACCAAATCAACACTGGATAAAGTCAATGTAGTACACACTCATACACAATCCACGTGCTCCATGGGATACGCTTTTAAAAAACAACTCCAATGATTTACCTTTAAATTCACCCATTGTGAATGTATTGCATACAGATGATGGCAGTTTGTCAATGTGGCCACTAGGGGCAGTCTTGCCTCTTATCTCGCCAGAGGCAAAGCTTTTCTTCAGGACAAGCGCAGGTGTTCCTATCGATATCGAGGCGTTTGCATTAAATCAGGCTCCTCGTCGTAGGCTCGATGAGAATTAGCATTTTGGCGCATGAGGACGTTTTAAAAGTTTTTTTAAAAAGCCGACATATTTTGTTGGTAATACCATTTAAAACACAGATTATGAAAACAAGTCTCTCTCTCTCTCTCTCTCTCTCTCT
>MU204427.1:442843-473596 GCA_017309775.1 Paedocypris sp. Pulau Singkep
TCGTTTGCGAGCAGGTTAAAGGCACCTTTTCGTTCCAAATCGGACTTATCTTTAAAAGAATGAAGTGGCACAGCGCATCATTGCTGGCACATTGAGTGCCGTAATAACATGACTAGAAGCGCAACAAAAACGTGTCTCTTTTTCGCACGCGCTGCTATTCAGCAGATTTTACTGTTAATGTTTCTTGTGATGCTGAAGATGGTTCAGAGTTTAAAAATGATTATTGATATCATGCCTTTTTCGTCTTCTAAGCAGTAGAACTTTATTCTTATAAACGAGGGAACTATAATTTTGTCATTTTAAAAAGTTGTTTAATAAGTATTAAAAAAAAACAAATTGATAATATGTAATTGAATATTTGGATATTAAAAGAAAATTCTAATATCATAATGGACCTTCCTGGTGAGTTAAAATGCTAAATCACTTTATTTGTATTTTAGTATTAGATCTGTTTTTTAGTTTGTTTGTTTGTTTGTTTTTTATCTTGAATGCATTTTAAAATACAAATAAACACTATTTAAAGTTAAATACTAAATTAAATACAAAAAACTTTATATCCTAAAATGTGTATTTTTTCCCCGAGCCCGGTCCGGCCCCTTTGTCAAATGTTAGAACCCAATGTGGCCCGCGAGTCAAAAAGTTTGCCCACCCCTGGTCTAACACGTGTCCTTTTGTCCAACTCCTCGTTTATATATACAGTATGTATATATATATAGGATTCTGAATATAAGCACCCGCCTGATTTTTCAGGCACAAAATTTAAAAAACATTTTTTGTTTGTTTCTGGCAAAATTACGTTAATTTTCTCTTTAAAATACAATTAAAATAACCTATCTTGTGACTCATCACTTCAATGTTGTTTTACTTTAAAATAATAAAACAATAATTTATTCTAGTGGTCGAAACTACACCTCCCATCATGCTTTGCTGTTCACTGGTTCCCATGAGCCTTTGCGCTGAAAGAGCAGAGCGTAAAGCTGACTGAGCTCGGTTTTTGTTGGACGTAAATATTAGAACAGTCACGTTTTCCTCTGTGTAGCTGACAGAGCGTTTTGATTCGTTGCTTCGCAGTTTTCTGTTTTCTCCGAAGCTTTTGCAGCTGCTGGTCTTGTTTTCAAGCGCTAGCCTGTTAGCCATTAGCACGGCGATCTACCGGACGCGATATGGTCTGTCTGTTCAAATATTATTGATTGTTTTTCAATTAGTCTTACTTCTTTCAATGTTTTTTTTTGTCTCTGTTAAGTGTCGCAACAATTCTAATGTTTCTTTATTTCGGTTATTGAGTAAAGAAATTAGCGTTTATATTTACGTGAATATACTATGGACTTTGAACTTGAACTTTGGACACTTGAAACCGCTCAAAACCTAAATACCTTTATTAGCATTAACTAATAGAAAAGGCGCACGAGAAAATACTTAAAACATCACTTTGCCTGATATAGACAAATAATGTCTAGTAAATAAAGTGCACTGCAGTCCTTCATCTTCTTCTTCTTCATGGTTTTTGTTGACTTGCCAGAGTCCAAAGTTTTTCTAGCGCAGAAAACAAAGAGCTCACTACCACCACCTAGTGCATTTCACATCTGGTGGCGCAAAAGCATGTTCTTTGGTGTCTTTAGGTTTTTTTTGGAGTTTTTTTTTTTAAGGAAGCAGTTTTCTACACTCATGACTAGATGGATGTTCTTGCTCTTTTCAATTAACTACATTAATTTTAATCGTTGACTTCATTCCGTGCCATTTGTTCTGGAGGAATTGGTTAAAACAGATATCGACGTACATTTCAAGCTTAGAAAGACTTAGTGCCATTTGTCCATTATTTTCGAACTAGAATATTTTCCCTCAGTGCCAATGTCGCCTCTTCCCGATGGTTTTATGTGGATAACAGACGCATCTGCTCCATTTAAACCACCAAACCAAGTCGTTCTGAATGTTCTTTTCTCTGTGTCCTTTTGTATTTTTTTTGTGGAAGCGTGGGAAGCATCAGCTTGAGAAATATGGCTTATATATAGCATTATTTAACACATCCAACTTTGTGTTCAAAAGGAGGACGGCGCACTGAAATAGCTACGAGGAGGATTCCACAGTAGGAAGCTTTGTTGAGGATTCCTTCACCTTCTCAAGCCCAGAGGCTCCTACAAATCTCATGCTTTAATCCTTATTGAGTAGTTGGAGGATCTAAACGGCCTGCCTTGTAATGGCTTGTGGTTCTTGGCAGTGACCACCATCAGAATGTCAGGCCAAAGCTGCAGAGACGCAATGCGCTGATGCTCTTCTGAGATGTTATTCAACAGATGAAGACAAGTCTGGTCTTTCTACAGTATTTTTGCATTTAGACAGTATGTTCCGAAATTAGCTGTCCAAAATTAAACGGCAAATTCTGCTGTAATGTATATTAATGACATGGTTAAACAGTCATCCTGCTATATACAAACCACAGACCGAATGAAGATTTTTTGGAATTTGTCCTTTGGATTCCATATCGGAAAGAATTCTCTGAACTTCTTAAGGATTGAGCGGATGAAGCTATAGGAGTGAGACAGCCTGTTAAAGTGTCTTGGCTGTTAGAAAGTTGCTACTTTCAACTTCCCTAATTGATTGAAATTGGATATTGTTTTTTTTTTTTTTTTTTACATTCCTGTTACATTTTAAAACGTGTTGCATCTTTCACAATTTTGTCACAAAAAGCTGGGAAAAGAAAAAGCTTGTCGTGATTTTTGTCAAAAGCAAAGACTGTCAAATGTTTGCGATGGACGGATGGATGGATGGTCATAAGGATGGATGGATATGGATGGATGGATCGACGGATTGAGTGAATGATTGATTGATTGGTTGATTTTTTTTATCTAATGGGTTGATGGAAGGTTGGTTGGTCGGATGGATGGATGGATGGATGTATTGGATTGGATGGGTTGTTTGGATGGATGGATGAACTGGATGAATGCATGGTTGGATAGACGTTTTGATGGATGGTTATGTGGATGGATAGAATATCCAAAAGTGGTGATATTCCTTAATCTGGCTCAGAATTGGCCACTTAAACCTGTTTAATATTCTTTGCAAATAATGTGCATTTCAACAACTTCATTATATTTGATGCTTCTTCAAATATGCTTCAGACCTTATCCATTACAGTCACGGTTCACCATCTCGCTCACTCACAGCATAACTGGTACAAAAGTAGATCTTAAAATAAAACCATCCGGCTAATATCCGGGGTATTAAGTGCTTCGCTTGCACAGCTAAAGTAGTAAAACGCCCTTTGAAAAGAACACAAACACCATCTGGATCATTTGCCGTGAGACGGAAAAGCACCTTGCAGATGTGGACACGGTGACCCAAGAGCTTTTTACTTCCACAGGGACACAGACTGTGATGTGCAGTAATGCCTGTTGTGTTGGTTTCAGCTCCTCCGGTTTTCCAGGCGTCGGGATACAGTTTTCACAGCCACGAGTGGAGGAACGCCAAGCCGAGCCGGGGAAGCCTTTCTCCGGGGAACAGCAGCCGGCAGAGGAACAACATCCTTCCGGATTTCGAACTGGGCGTGGAGGACTGGGACCGGCCCAACGCCAGCGGGTATGTGGCACTCACAGATTCCACCGTTCTCTTTTCCTCACACTTTCGAAGACGTAGTTGGTCTTTACGCGACATGTCAGTGCGTCTCTCGTGGAAATTCCATCTATCTGATTTGTTTGGGGGTTTTTTAATCATAGTCAACAGATTTGTGTAACGGGAACAGGATTTCATTTTTACTTGAGGCGAAAATGTGAATTTAAAGGATTGTTTTTTCTTGACTTAACCACTGATTGAATGAACAATTGAACGGATGAATGAACGAGTAAATGAACAAGTGAAATGGAAGAATGCTTGAATGAATGAACTAACGAACGTTATTTGATCCCATTTCATTTTAAATTTCAATTATTGGAACAACAACAGAAAAACATTAGGAAAATGTGCTCTATATTAATAGATATAATCAAGATTAAAAAAGGATAAAGATAAATAAAGAAATGCAACATATATACATATTTACATTTTAAGGGTTCTACTGACGCCTCAGATTAAGAAATATCGGCGTTTTCCCCTCACGTTTTCCGATCAATTCTGAACCTTTTCAAATGTTTTAAATAAGTTCAGCTTTGACGATCAACTCATTAACCCTCCTATTATGTTTTGGTCAAATAGACCCGTTTTCAAAACTTGACACTTTGGCACTTTAGCTGTAGTCGTCATATAAAAAATATTACGATTCATTTCACATATTTGTAACACCACGCTACATGTTTATACTACAAAGATACTGTTCGGGTCAATTTGACCCATGTTTATAGTTTAAAAATAAAAATAAAAAAAATTTAACTTAAAAGAAGTTGTTTCACATTGAAAAGTTAGTGTGACCTACTACTACGAATTTGTAACACCCGCTACATAATGTTAATGTTCGGGTCAGTTTGACACTTCTGACAAAATGGAAGCAAAAAAAAGAGTCGGAAAGATTTTATTATATTTATTATATTATTATTGTTATTACTATTTGATACTATACTACGCTGTCTCATACTCACACACTCTCTCTCTCTTACACACTGTTTTATAAAACTTTTTCGTTTCACACACTTGTATGCATAATAAAAGGCCTCCAGGTCAAATTGAACAATATTAACGTTCCTCTCAAACGAACATAATAGTAGGGTTAAAATGAGGTTTGGCCTGACTGTTCAGATTCATTCACATCAAGACAATCTAATCTAAACTCACCAGAACGGCACATAGCCTCTGAATGTCGTCGGAGGCCGGTCTTTATGAATCTTACGTGGCATTTCATCTCTATTTAAACCTCAAATCTCTCAGCACTAAATCTTTGTGAGCCGTGACGCTCATTGTGGAGTCAAGCAGGCCGTTGCCGGCTTTGATGGAGGCTTTCTGGCCTGGTTTGCTTTATTCTCCTTCAAGTCTCGATAGACGTTTGTAATTGGCATTCATTGTGCTGTAGATAAGGCTGGTGAAGAGCCCGTACTGTACGTGTTGTAACGGAGACGGCGCGCAGGAACACTCCTCAAGTGACGTACTGTACTGCAGTTACTGTACGGAAAACACAGGAATGATGCGTTTCTCAGCATCTCCTGTTGTTTCCTGCCATGTTCTATGGAATTTGGGATTATTTTTGCTGATGCTTCTGAAATCGCTAACCGCACTTGAATTATTTTATTCGTCTTCAGATTTACTCAAATCTACATGATGTGAAAAAGCATAAACGTGTCTGTTTTCATGATCCATTCTGCTCTAGATTTGCAAAGCTATTTTTTGTTTTTGCGCTGTTAAATACAGAATACTGTATTTACACAAATATAGAGCACTGTATTTACAGAAATGTAAACAAAAATAATTTTGTAATATTGTAAATTGTAATATTTTGTTGTAATTTAGAAGCTCAAAAACCTGTTTTTATTTGCCGATTTGAAATACAGTGGTCCCTGACTTTGTAAATCAGGAGTAACGACATGTGTTGCCTAAATTACGTCACAAGTTCCGAAATAGTTTTGGTATACGAAAGGAATGCGTCTTTTTCCTACCGCTACCATGCATGGAGATGACAGAAAAAGCAACCTTCACTCACGTCAAATAAACAAAAAACAACAAAAACGCTAGTTGGTTTCAGAGATCTTGCTTCCAAAACGTAAAATAAGCTTGTATTCTCCCTAAATGGCGATTTTTTTTTTCTCTCTCCCGTCTGCGTCACAAGTGCTGTAACGTTATAGTGAGATTGTCCTCTGTATCATTATATACTGTTGATTTTTTTTAACTCGACAACTGCTTTGTAACATGGTCTTATTACATTTAATACCAATATTTTGTATATTTAAATAAAAGCCGCCATTTTTCACCAATCACAAATAAGCGGAAATATGTTGTCTTTATGCAGCGGTGCACACTTCTTTTTTTTTTCTTTAAATAATGATATGGCTCAATAACCGGGGCGCTTATATTCATGCCAATTCGGCAGGTTGTGGTTGTGGTTTTCGTTTTAATCTTCCGCACGTACTGTAATGTTCACGAACAGAAGCCTGCACGGAAAGCACTTTTCAGCTTTCAACATTTTACAGCGCGGGAGAATACATATCTAATGATAAATTATTGTGCAGCTTCGCCCACCGTGTCTTTCCCAAAATAGGAGCCACTATCCAACTGTGCTCTGCCAAAAATGGATTCCTGACAGTCAAAAAATATTGAAATTACACAATAAACCTTGTTGTTTTTTTTCAGAAAAGATAAAACAAACTAGCTTGGAATTAAGAGTAAAAGATGAATTTGCTTGTTTCAAGAAATCAGGTCTTGCTTCAAGTACAATTTTCCCACTTGATTTTACTTGATTTAAGTGTTTTTTTACTCGTTTTGTTTTTAATTTTTTCATGGGCATTTTTCGCAGTGTGGATCAAGTTGGATGTTCCCTCACATCCGGATTAGCACCGATTTTCAATGTTGCCAACTCCTCAGCAAGGAAAGTCGCCATTGGCTGTCGCTAAAAGTCGCTAGATGACGTCATGTCGTAATTTGCATACTAATTTGCATACGTATTACGTAACACGTATTAAATACAGCATTTGTCAAATATTGCTGATTTACACGGTGTGTGTGTGTGCGTGTGTGTGTGTGTGTGTGTGTGTGTACATGACCAAAATAAATAATAATAGTAGTAGTAATTATTATAATATAAAGTAAATATTATTATAATTTTATATTTAATTAAAAAAAAAATTCATCTAGCCAGCTTGTCACAGAGTACACACACAAAGTAGTAAGTGACTGAGGAAGTTCGAGTCATCCATTTGTGTGCAGTTACTGTGCTTATTTTAGACAAAGAACATTTTACATTTACTGTGCATCTTTACAAGCCACGGCGGAGTTAGCAAGCGGCGGCTGCGCATCAGGTGCATCAAGCGATCAGTGCGACGGCAAATTGAGAAGTGTATGAACAGTACGGACAAATCAAAGTCTCCAAAAGTCGCCAGTCACAGCAAAAAAAACTCGCTAGATTTGTCGCTAGTCGCTTTTTCAAAAAAAAGTCGCTAGTGGGGTCTGAAAAGTCGCTAAGTTGGCAACACTGCCGATTTTGCAACTGATTTGATCTGCGCTAGAAATAAAACCAAATATGGCAGTCAATTGGTGAAGCTGCAGAGCCGTAACGAGACTATCAGCTGACGTTGAACAAGCCATTTCCAGTCTTTATTCTCAGGCAAACGGTCTTGTCGGCCTGATCTGTCAGATGGACAAATGCGTTTTAATGAAACCTCTACGGCCGGGGAGGGAAAACAGTGGCAGACGGACGCAATCTGTTGAAGTGAACTCTGCGCGGGCTTGTCAGTTGTACTGATTGAGGCTGATCTCCCATTACAGAGAACCCACGCTGCCCACCGGTTTAATCTCAGACAGCAGGTGAGGTCCAGTGCCATGCGCCTGCCACCCGCACTGCTTCCCCAAACCAGTCCGGCCCTTTCACTTCATGTTCAAAGCCCCACCTGGACATCACCGTCCATCCCAGTGTGTCCGACCACGCCGGGTGTGTCTGTGTGTGTCTCTACCCCGAGAGTCCCGCCATAGCTTGCATTGGTCACCATCTCCGTGATGCCTGCCTGACCGTCGCCTGGGCTTTGTGTCTTCTACCGATGGCTGAAAGGTGCTTTTGTGTTTCGAGCAGGTTCACCGTGGGCCACGACGGGACCGAGCCGGATCAGGAGGAGAACTTTTGGTCGCAAGCTCTCGAAGACCTGGAGACGTGTGGGCAGTCTGGAATTCTGCGAGAGCTGGAGGTGTGGCATGGCCGTTTCCTTCCATCCGTTTGGTGGCATCATTTTGTGTAACAGCTCCTTCTCTTCCCAGGACGAGCCAGACAGGCTTCTGAATAAGAGAAATGTGGTACTTTTTTTTTAAACTTTTTGGGTGGCGGCTTCTTGGCTTGCTGCGCTCTTCTCGTCCTGATTGGCTCTAATTGGGAGCTGCTTAAAAAAAAATAACATCATCAGCATTCAGAGCTCATTGTGTAATTGCTTTGTGTGAACTGTAGAGGGAGCATCGGTGCTTTGCGCGTAGCAGTGTGCTTCATTTTCGTAATGTTTCTGAACCATTCTAAAAATCCAATCTCCATCGTTGCATGAATGGAATGTAAGGTGGTTTCCGAGGAATGAATGTCATTCTACTAACTAATACGTTTAACGGATTTCTAGCCTTACTACTTGCCACATTCCATGCTGTTTGTGTGTGTGGCTTTTAGTTAAACGCATGATTTGTGAACCAAATCAAATTTTCGTTAAAGAGCGCCGAAATGACAGCAATTCTGACCCTCGCTACACAAAATCATCCAAGCATTACAGAGATCGAAACCAAATTAAACTTTATAGATTACATATATCAATAACATACTTCGTAATGTGCCGCTCAATTCTTGATCCGACAGCAAAGCGTTTGACTCCATTTATAGTGCTGTTAAACGTTTTTATTAGTCTCGCGTAAAACTTTCCCCCGCTTGATCTATTTGACATGCCTTGTGGCAAACCATCTTTGGTGAAAGCATTTTCCCCGTGTTCGTTTTGTTAGGTGCGTCAATTTAAATGAGCGCGAGGTGTTGCCATCGGCAAAGTGAAGCTTTTAGTGCTCGACTATAGGGATCGTTCCACAAGCCTCTGGTTTTCCATCTCCAATCTGTGGAAAAAACGATAAAACCCAAGCCTTTTGTTCCGAACGTTCCCTTTAGCTCTAATTGAATCGGATGAAAGGTTCGCCTCTGGTTTGTGTCAACAGAATGAGAGATTTGTTTTGAAACTGTGTGTTCAAAGCCTTTGCCAAAACAGGCAGTGGTTGCGTTCTCATGTCGGATTAATTGCGCGTGTCGAGCCGCATGACGGAACATCTCTTTGCAGTTTTACGCTTCCACCAGGTGAGAGACGTGTCCAACAAACAGCCAAACGACGGTGAAATAGAGCCATCGGGGCTTCTGCAATGCATGATGGGAGTGTTCTTTCAATGAATACATTCCAGCAACTAACAAATAATGTATCTAAAGGTCAAGATGGTTCATCACTTTCATGACGTGTGGGTTTAAATTTATAGTTTGAAAGCTGAAGGCGTTTAATTAAAAGGCATGTGAGAAACCATAGGAATCGACTTTAGTTTATTATTAATGGCTATAGGGTAACTCTACATATTTTCTACTTTTATAAACTGATTTTCTCTGTGATATTTATTTAATATTTTGATTTTAATTCATTGTCAACTTCCTTCATACTTTTACTTATAACTTTTTAGCTATTCTAATTTGAATGTATGTATATGATAATACAAAGTATGTGGTAGTTCGGTTGTTGGTGTGTAATTCAAACTCTTGATGCTTTGAACAGAAGTTTCAATATGTCAGAATAAATAATCTAATGTATGGAAAAATTACCATTCAAACATGTTATAACAGATTATAAAACTGCATTGTATTTTTAACAAATACACTTTCGACATCGACTCGGATTATGTCCGGTTATACAGTAAGTTTTGGCCCATTTATTCCTTTTCTCCATTCTATTTCGACACAATAAGGAAGCAAACAATTACAAACAATGTGTATGTGCGGTAATGTAGATGTTCTGGGCAACTCTGGAAATAAGGAATCATTGCCTTCCCCCTTCAGGCCACAATAATGTCGGGCAGCTCTCTGAGTCTCAACCATGACCCTTCACCAAGCCGAAGTCAACTGGGCCGTCAGGCCAGCTTTCAAGAGCGGAGCAACAACAAGCCGCAGTACACCCAGACCAACCGCAGCAACACGCTGCCCAACGACGTTGGCAGGAAAGCCTTCGCCATGCGGAGGATGAAGCAAGAGATCAAAGACATCATGTCGCCCACCCCTGTTGAACTCCACAAGGTCTCCATTCTGAAAAGTGGCTTCTCCCCGCGTCACTTCATCTGATGCCTGTTTTGGCTCTCCTAGGTGAGTCTTTCAAAGGACTCGGACCTTGAGGACTTTGGCTTCAGCGTGTCGGATGGCGTCCTGGAGAAGGGCGTTTACGTGAACAACATCCGGCCGGGTGGTCCCGCTGAAGCTGGAGGCCTGAAGCCGTACGACAGATTGCTGCAGGTGAGTCACAGCCAAAGAGTTTCATCGAGTCACGAAACAGTGCGGAGGAAACAAAGCACGTTATTAAAGCCATAGTTCTTCTATAAACGACAATACTACGTTTTCTGAAAATGTGTTACTCCTATTTCAATTCCAGTTGGTTTTATTTCCGTGGTGTTATGGATCGAAAAAAATCATCCAGGTCGATCGCGTCATCCAGTTACGTAAACTTGATTCTGGTTGGATGAGACGAATAAACGCGTGCAATTGTGACACGCTATTTGTTTGTACGTGGTCCATCACGCCTGTGCTGTACATCAGACAGTGAAACGTCTCTACCAAGCATCAACCAAGAGGTTGGTAACCTGGATGAGTCTAACGCTTAGGACTTTAAATCCTTAGCCGTATGTAAAAAATATTTTTAAACGGTACCAAAATTTATGTTTCCCTTATTTCATGCCATTGTTTTTATTTTCCCTTTTCTTGTTTCTTTCTTTTTCTTTTTATTTATATATTTATGTTTATATTTTCGAAAGAGGGGCAAAGACGGAGTCAGTCAAACTCAATTCCCTGTTGTCATCGCAACTTGGCCAATAAAGTTTTCTGATTCTGATTCCGATTCTGAAATAAGTTTTAAACTCTTTTCGCACTGGTAATAAAATGCATTAATTTTCAATGTAATTATATACGGCAACATTTTTATATAACAATATAGTCCGATACTTATTAATATAGCAATTGGTGTCCGTTTTTAGGTAACCTTTAAAAAGTTATCAATTCATTAAAGTAATTACTTTAAAATAAGTAAAAACTAATTATCAATTACAAATGTGTAACTAAATTACTTTTCTAATTACCGAGTTCTGAAAACCAACTTAGTTACGAAGTATTTAGTTACTTAATGTAACTAAATACTTCTTGAAATTGCCGTATCGGTGCTATTATTGAGAGTGCTTCAGTATTATGTTTTCTCCGCACAACGTATTTCACAAATTACTGTAATGTTCTTACCTGCTTGTTTCAGAACAGCGAAGATGACTTGAACATAAAACAGCCACTAGCTTTAAATGTGACGGTCTCAAACTGTCGCGAATCACGAACACAACGATTTTGAAGTGGAAAACTGAACTTTTACCGAAAGAAAATAAATCAATAAAATGAAATGATGATATTCAGCGAGTTTAATTATTTTACAATGTGATGCAAATACACCGTAAGTAACTGCAATGAAATGACCTAAAAATGAACAGTGATCCATTACATAACTTTTTCAGTGAAACAGTATTTTAGTCACAAATGTAATGCAGACAAATGTAAAAAAAAAAAAAAAAGTAATGCGTTACACCCAACAAGATATAGTTTTTCCTTTGTAGTTTTAGCTTTACTCTTAGTAGTTGTCTGTTTTACTTAACGTTTTTAGTAGTTATCAAAGCAGTACTACTTGAGTAAAAAGATGGAGTTGATATTTGTACTAGTCTTTTTTTAGGCTGTGATGACATTCTTTCTCCGCGTTCCAGATCAACCATGTCCGCACGAGAGACTTTGACTGCTGCTTGGTGGTTCCGCTCATCGCCGAGTCTGCGAACAAGCTGGACCTGGTGATCAGCCGAAACCCAGTTCCCTCCCAGTCCTCAGAACTCAACCCGTTGTCCCGGGAGGAGCCCGTGAACTGGACTGACCCCGGGGACTCACTCGCTCAGCCCATTGCAGGCCAGCACAACACCACACTAGCTGATCTGGAAGACCCGACCAAGACGTTATAGCAGAACTTCCTGCCGAGGAATCCTCATGGTGCTAAAGCAACCCTCATCCCTCTCTCCCTTTAGTCAAGTGACTCGTTCCTCATAGTCCGATCCCACTCGTACCCAAGTCAGAGCATGAGACGACACCTCCGGGATGTCCTGTCCTGACGGGGTCGACCTTGTGAGATTTACGGAAGACCGCACTGACCTCTTGGAAAAAACCAAAACGGGGGGTAAAAAAAAAAATAGCAAGACGAAAAAAAAATACTCCAGTGCCATCACTCGTTTTTATTGCCAACGAACTCCCAGTTTGAGGAGGAGAATACGGAGCAGATGATGCTCACCAACGAAACTCTCACAATGCGTGGGTCACTTTGCGAACCATGAAGTCCCAAGCGTCCCAACAGACCCTTATATTTTGTGATACGGAGCAAAACGTGTGTGTGTGTGTGTGTGTGTATAGTGTGTGTGTGTGTTTTCCCTTTGGTCTGATGCCAAGGTCAGAGAGTTCTTCATTTTCTCACGCGACCGGTGGAGAACGATAATCAGCACAACGAATCCGCTAGCCATTTTCCGATTGTGTCTGAATGTGGGCTGTCGTGTAATGCATGAGATCTTTTCTGAGCTGTTTTGTATCGATCGACCGAAGAGACGAGAAAAGCGCAAGCGTCTACACGTGTACACTGAGAAGGCCGCGCGAAACGTGACGGGTCTATTTTTATGCCTAGAAATGATTTATTAAAGACGTGTGCAACGCGAGTTCCGATGGATCGATGGCGCTCAAGGTCGTTCGGTCGGAAAACTCACAGTTTGAGTCCCAGATTGGCCACAGATTGAATCCGACACGGACTTTCGCCCAAATTTAGGAAAATCACTAGCCTAGAGGATAAAAGCGCTCTTTATTTAATCCAATGCAACATCGCTCAACAAACACAACAGCGCTTCTGATTCGCCGAAGACGAAGCTTTGAGAACGATTGATTGCACAAGTCATTTTGAATCTTGTTTGATGTTTTCTGGTGTTGAAGCGAAACATACGCCAATGGTTTTATAGGTCACCTGTTATCCATCTTGTTTCCGATGATCAATCTGGTTTTTTGACGATGTTCTAAGACGTCGGAGGAGAACAAAAGCTCTACATGCGTTTGGGAAGAAAATGGAAAGATCTTAAGTTGAACGTCACCAAACTTTGGATCTGAACGTGCGTTCTTGAGCGACCTCAAGATCTTGTCTCTTCACCTCCAATGGGACGCCACTGTTGAATAAACAGACAGAACACAAACTTCGCCCAACTTGGCGAGGGTTTGACAGAAGAGTATATTTCTTCTTGAGTCGTCGCAATTTGGCAATGACATTGATGGCTCGAGCGCATGCACTGGCTTCAGTTCCAGTCTGTTTTCACGTCGGGCTTCTTTAAAAAAAAAAAAAAAGAAAAACAACACATCGACCTGGTCCTGTGTGTGTGTCACGCCGTGTTCTTGCGGATTCACGCCGGCTTTTTTCGTTCCATGCACCATCGTGACGACATGTAGTGAAGTCAAGCACTGCCATTTGAGACCGTGGTTGTCCGTTTTCCAGATCGTATGAATTCAACCATTCAATGTCACAGTTATGTTTCCAGAAATATTGTATTTTTATTTCCAATGGACGGGTATTATGAGCTGTAAAGTATTTTTGTACAAATTTAATACTTTGTTAGCATGATGTTTCTTGTCTATGTAAAAATCTGGGGATTCCTACAGCTGTAATGACCTTTGTATGGCCAAACACACACACAAAAGAAAAAGAACGAATAAAGGAACATACAGAGTGGAGCACTGAGGAGATGTTTGTCTGAAACGCTTGCTTGTTGGATGGATTCTACTTGCTTGTTGGACTGAGCACAATTTTGATACGGTCCCTAGTGGCCATTTTGAAAATGCAAGTTAAGATTAATTTTGCAGGAGTTTGCAGGAGATGTCTGTATTTTAACATTAACAGAAATATTGCTCTTAGACTAAGCCAACCTTTATGTTTTTATTTTTTTCATTAATAATATTTTGTTGAATTGAGAAGAAAAAAAAGGTACGGTATTTTGGGAAATTTTTTATTCGTAATTTTTTGAAAGTGTCATAGAAGGCTTACAGAAGAACGACAGATTGAGGTGGACATTGCAGGCGTC
Source organism: Paedocypris sp. Pulau Singkep (assembly GCA_017309775.1). Lineage (NCBI taxonomy): Eukaryota > Metazoa > Chordata > Actinopteri > Cypriniformes > Paedocypris > Paedocypris sp. Pulau Singkep. The sequence continues at coordinate 456,845 of MU204427.1, forward strand.
TGAAGGTAGTGATGTGTCTTTATAGAATGTTTCATTATTTTTAAACACGTTTTTAAATGAATTGAGAATGGGAAGTCCTTTCAGAGTGACTTTTATTTTGTGTTTACTGCACATTAATACATTACTATTTGCGAATTGCTTTAACGCTTCAGTTCCGAACCAACCAATCCACGAACCAGATTTTACTGCAATAAAAGCTCAAAAGAACCTTTTGAAAAGAAGATCAGATTTTTGCAATGCTATGTGACATCAGAATCCTCTAACCTGCTGCAAAATCTACTGACTGATTAAAATTGTGTCACAAAAAAAACCAGCAGTCTTTGAAACACAATAAAGACCACTATAAGTCTTAGACGTAGAATTTAGATAACTAAGACAGAATCACTAGACCTTTACACTATGGTGAACGAGGGTTTGAAAGCTGTGAGAAATAGATTGTTATTTTTTTCTACCTCTTCTTTCTTTTCTGTGTCACGTTTCTGTAGCCAATCACGGCACCTCTGAGCCTGAGGTGGGACACACCCTCTGGATTGGTAGCCAACCATTCGCAGTTGTGACACATACATTTTAATAGTAAACTAAATTTTACATGATACTAAATCCCTGGTAGTTTTGCTCCTGGCAGACACAGCGTCACCTTGTGGCCAATAGCGACATTGCAGCACCTCATAATTTGATGATTTATTTCTTTTTTATTTCTAATTATGTATGTGTAAACAATCATCTCGTGTAACTAATCTTCAAATGTTGGCCTTGTCCTGAAAAAGTGGGTGAAAATGAATCTATGTATTTAGGGGGGAAAATATATAATGAGAGGGGAAAAAAACTCAATTTCTTACCTGATTTATTTTATGTTACATAAAGTAAATAGGATTTTTTATTTGCAGATTTCCATTCCAAATAGCATATTTCTCTTTTGAAGTGGGCGGGGAAAAAGCAGCGTTCCGAGTGACGTGTGTAACACGAAGGAAAGCCGCAAGGTTATTCCCAATCATCTGGTAATGGACACGGGATGTGAATTATGAGGCCTTGTCCCTGAGGCCAGCTGTAAATGAAATGCCGGACCCAGTAAAGCACCGCATCCCTTCTCGAGATCCAGAGGGAAACGATGTTCGCTGCCTCGTTTCCTTAAGAAAATCCCACGAGAGGCTGTGGAGAAACCATCTCAACGCCACAGGCCTTTCCTTTATGCTGCCACCAGAAGACCAAGCAACCTATAGAATAAAGCCCATCTTATTCTAGACCGGTTTGTAATTAAGCTCATGGGGGCTGGTTTCGGACCCCAGATGGTTCGCTAAAACAAGTGGAAAATGACAAATATCTGAATAAATTGACTGAGAGCGAACGTGTGCTGGGAGAAGATGTAGTGGAAACGCCACGGGATGCTCTACAGACTTGGTGGAGCTGATTAGCAGCATAAAGAACGGAGAGAACAAACGGACCAGGTGAAGACAAGCCTCTGGAGGCTGGAAAGAGGAACGACAAGAAGTCACTGGCTCCTTTGGACAGATGGCGGGAGAATGACAATGAGGGTCAGGACATTCACAGGCATGCTCATGAATTATGCATAACTTTGCTCCCAGTGGACCAATCTTGGGTAATTTCATGATAAAATGTGTTGATTAAATGCGACAGAATATATATGACATATTGTGGTGATTTACAATTCACACCCCGTTACAAAATGTGTTTTTACACTAATGCAGTTTAGACTAACACTAAACGCACATTTTACGTATAAAGCTTTAAAGAAATCTAAAGAAGTGTCTACATTTTCTACTGAAAGACAACGTTTTTCTTATTACCTTGTGGTGTAAATTACTTGGGTGAATGGACTTTGTTACTTGTGAGTATTTTCTGGCTACTTTGTACTTATATAAGCAACGTGGGAATATAAGCAACTTTTACTCTCTACTTGACTACATTTGTGATTGGGTATATGACAAATTGTAATCTTTCTTGGAGGCTTCATAATAATTTAAATCCGCATTAAGGTCATAATAAAGATCAGGAAATGCGGATCTTTTATACCTTAAATGACGTCATATATCGCGTGACTATCGGCAGGATGCGAGATTTGTCAGAGGACGGAAGCATTAATTTGTTTGTAATAGTTGTATTAATATGTATTAATCAAAACATAGATAGGTGTCGGCATGGTGATACGAAAAATTACACGTAACAGATCACCATTTGGCCTTCAAAGGTCTCAAAATGAGAAGAGTGAGAATAACATTATTAAATACTTAATTATACATTTTTATAGCATAAATATTACCTTTGGTCAATAATAAATGAATATAAGTTCTGAGTTCGAGTTCCGAGTTATTTTAAAGAGCTTTTCACAGTTTTAACTGTCTCAAAGCACACTATGTAAATCTGTAAAAGAATTATCACTTTCTATTCATCGGATTGTCCGGTTATTGGTGTTAATTAAATTGCTATGATTAGAACAAGAATGTATTCATATAAATTGAATAAATAATCAAGCAACTGTCAGTATTCCTTAGTTAAAACGTTTGTTAACCTTCAGTATCCTTGTTCTTGATTAGACAACAGACGTGTCAGTTACCGGAATTTAAATTTACGTCAGGATCAAATTGTCCTGTATGGAAATCTTCACCGCACATACGCAGAGAAGAATAAGTCAAAACAAATTCTAGATAGTCACGTACACGAATATACAATTCATGTTCAATCACACAGTCAGAGGGGCGTCTGGCTGTGCGGCGTTTTATATAAGATTAATATTATAAGATTGAAGTTAGAAATAAGATTTAAGTTATTAAATATTACAAATATCTAACAGTGTATGTACTCTTTATTCCAATACATTTGAATGGACACTTACAGTTTCTCATTACATTGTGACTGTGCGAAGTCGGCATCTTTTTCTACCGCAATTAATGTCTTGGGCGGACAAGGCGATATCGCCATCTGCAGGATGATGAAGGTTCTGGATGTTATTTATGAGCTAAATCGCATGAACGTGAATTAGCAGTTTAACTTTTTGCACCTTTGAGTTTGACTGAGACTGACTTTTATTTAATTTTTTTATCCATTTTGTACTGCCATTTTGAAACTATTTGAAATTTCATTTCTACATTACAAAAATTAAATTAGTAATGTTTTTCACATGTCTTAGTGTTTTGGTGGTCTTAGTAATATACTTAAGTTCTTTTAAAATTGGATACTTAGCTACTTTTACTCTGGTCTTCTTGGAAGTGGTGACTTGAAACTTGTAATGGAATAATTTTGACAGTAATGTTGTATATGTACGATCAACCAAGTTCAGGTATTTTTTACCCCTCTGCTTTTACATTTATTTCACTTTATATGCCTTAAGATATAATGAATCATAACATAAGCATGAATCAAAATTTAGGTAGGTTATTTTTCAACCTTGTTATGACAGTTTGAGTTTGAAATTTAGACGGAAAAATACGGCACAGAGAAAATGTATAAATAATCAAAAAAATAAGCCATTTATTCCAGTTCAGTGGAGCATGAACAGTGGAGGTTATTTAAGTGAAACTCTAAATTAACAATTATATATGCAATTCATGCACTGCATAAATATTTTACCGACAGCAATTTATTTTCCATTTTTCTGCTTTAAAATTGTATTGGATTTGACTTGATGGGTTTGTAGAGTTTGCTTGATTGTTTTACCTCAGTGAAATCATGAACTTAAATGCATAATTAAGTGTAATAAACTTACTAAACCACTTTTCCGAATCTGCATCACCAGGAGCTGAACCGATTTCAGCAACTCTGAATGGATTTTGAACCACAAATGAGTCTTTCTCGCTTTGAGGCACCAATGCTACCCACTATGCCGCCATAACACGATCTTTAAATAAAGATATCTATTGTAAAAATATAATATACAGTATTTATTGTTTACCAGATGTATTGCAGGGTGAGTCCAATTCTGTCCTTTTTACAGAATCAAAACAGACACTACAGCAAATTCACACACAAAGAGATGCACAATGAGCCTGATTGGTCTCTGATCATTCAAAAATTCGATGCGGAAACCCCAATTGACTGCATGAGTTTGCATTTTACCTCAGATATCTCCCCTAAAAGAAACCTATACATGTATCTAGAAAGTTAGGGTTCATTTTTACTAGGTCATTTTTTTCCTTTGTGAAATGAAAAAATGCCCCGTTCGCATATGCCTAAAACCGCCACTGGAGGGAATCTGTGGACTGTGGGATCAACCAACTAGACAGCGGGAAATCCTCACTAGGTACTGTGAGGATACCATAGAGATGCTCATTACATTGTGACTGTGCGCAACAAGTTGGCATCTGTTTCTACTGTAATTAATGTCTTGGCCGGACGAGGCAATATCACCATCTGCAGGATGCTGAAGGTAGTGGATACTTTTTATGAGCTAAAAAACATGAACGTGAATTAGCAGTTGCACCTTTTGCTAATGAGTTTGACTGATACTGACTTTTTATTTTGATTTAATCCATTGCAGGTTCAATTCCCCCTATGGCTGGTTCTGTGTTCTTGTTCTTGGGCAAGACACCAAACCCCACATGACAAGAAGGATCGTGATGGGGGGCTGTGCCAGATGCCCTGGCCTCCATAGTCATCGGGCCAAAACCCCATAGAGATGATTTGGGGCGAGCTGGACTGCAAAGTGAAGGCAAACTGGTCAACAAGTGTTATGCATCTTGGGAAACTCCTTCAAGACTGTTTCAGGTGACAACCTCATAAAATTAATCAAGAGAATGCCAAGAGTGACCCAATAGAGAGTGCCAAGATCCTGGAATATTGCACACTTTTTAGTTATTTACTGTAAATTCCACATGTTAATTCATAATTGTGATGCCTTCAGTGTGAATCTACAATTCTCGTCGTCATGAGAATAAAAGAAGCTCTGAATTAGCCCAAACATTAGGTCTGCACTGTACTTCCCAAGCATGTGAATGAAAAGGATGAGTTGTGAGCTGGCACACTTGAGAGTAAAACCCTCTGTACCAGTCAGTCTGAGAGACAGGGAAACACAGAAATCGCCATGCGAAGACTCCGACCAACCTTGCTTGTTCACCTTGGGGGAAACGGTGGCATGTGTCTAGGGATTTGTAGCTCTGTGTTATTTACCGTTGCATGGTGCTGGACTAGGGCGAGAGCGAGAGCCCCCCTTACAAGGTTTACAACCCTCGAATGCAGAGTAGAAATGCTCTGTGTCGTGGGGCTGAGACATGACAGAATGCGTAATATTATTCTGCTGCAAACCAGCCCAGTGGATAGACCACCGTCAGTTTTCCAGTACGAATTCTGAAAAGGAAAACTCTGCCAACGTTCTGAACGTGCCTGATAACGCTCGGTCAGTCATAGGCAGTGGTGTAAAGAGTACCGGACGGCCATACTTGAGTAAAAGTACAGATACTTACTGTAAAAATGACTCCAATACAAGTAACAAGTCACCAATTTCAAAAAGACTTGAGACAAAGTAGCAAAGAATCAAATTTTACAAGAACTTAAGTATTAAGAAGTATTTTTATTTGTGCTCAATATAGGCCCAAAAAAAAAAAGAAATGTGAAAACAAACTATTGTTTTCCAAGACAGAAACAGAATTTAACCTCAATGTTTGAAAACTGATAGAACAGAGTAGATAAAAAGAACAAAAAGTCTCAATCACTTAAATTTGCAAGTATATACAAAATAAAATGATTAATCTGATTAGTAAGTAATATATTGAATGTATTATATAAAGTTATATATTATATAATAACATTTGTAAAACACATTTTTACGCCCCTAATTCGCGTTCTTGTGGTTTCTAATTCATAAATAGCGTCCATTACCTTCAGCAGCCTAAAGATGGCGATATTTGCCTCGTCCACCCAAGAAATTAACCGCGATATAAATCGATTATGGTTCGTCGCGCACAATCAAAATGTAACGAGTAACAGTAAGTGTCAATTCAAATGTAGTGGAGTGAAAAGTACTGCTACTCAATCAGAAATGCAGTGGAGTAGAGAGTTAAAGTTGCTTATATTTTTGATACTCAGTGCAAGTACGAAGTAGCCAAAAACATACTTAAGTAAAGTAACCAAGTACATTTACTCAAGTGCCTTACACCCCTGGTCATAGGGAGCAAGAGCTATGCCTCCCCATTACACAAATTCAATTTGTGAGGTCAGTTGGGAAGGCGGGCACACTATGTCACCGAGCCGGCCAATCGGTAGGTGCAAAATATGGCTTGCCTAAAGGAAGCAAATTCGTTAATGAAAAAAATCGCATGGGTTGAAATTTTCCGGACTGCGGTCAGGTCACAATATCCGTGGAGAGCTCTCCATGTGGAGGGACATCACTGAAGGGGCAGTAACGTCACTTGGACAATTTGCTTAATTAATTTCAAATTTATTTAATTTGAATTATCGCAGACTCACACATTTTCTTCCCAAATATCTAAATGTGTAGTCCATTCGTATTGTTTTGCGTTTTCTCACATTTTGTTTTGCTTACAAATCAGTTGATGTTGTAATTAGAAACATTTAATGTGATGCGCAATTATGAGCAAGTATAATAATATTATTAATAATAGGCTTTTTGTGTCTGTGTTTCTCAAATCTCTGTTTGTACTTCTCTAGATTAGTGAGTCTCAATTTTTTTGGGGTGTTGTCTGGTGCCACCTGGTGTCTGTGCTGCTACAGGACTTATTTTTGGTGTTTGGTTTCCATCAGAGCTTTGTTGGTAAAGTAAAGTGAGTGAGAGAATTGTGCTTTTCATTTAACCCATCCAGTGAAGTGCACATACACACCGTGCAGTGTTACGTGTCCAATGATGTCTACTGGGGTTCTGGGCATATAACAGTAAATCAAATGTGCAAAGAGTACCTGAAAATCATACTTGAGTATAAAAATAACTCCAATACAAGGTACAAGTCACCAATTTCAAAAATACTTGAGTAAAAGTCATCCAAGTATTGAATTAAAAAAAAAAAAGCCATTCACACTGAATTTAGGGTCAGAAAACACCAAGAAAGGTGACTTGAAACTCATACAACTCGTTATTTATGAAAATAATGTACCTTTATTTGTTTGTATATTACTGTATAAATTAGTCATGTAGAGCAAAAGTTGCTTATATTTTGATACCCATTATATAGTATATAGTAGAATAGTTAAGCAAAATAACAAAATCCATCAACTCATGTGCTTTACACCACTGCAGTGAACAAAAGAGAGAAATCAACAAAAAAGTAACAAATGGTTGTTGTACTTGTGAGATAACATTTGACTTAAAATAATGATCACACCCTTCCACACAAATAGCTGGCACCAATCTGCGTGAGGTGGTACAGAACAAAACACACTACAAATAAAAGTGAAGAAAGGAAAAAAGTAAATACAATAAAATATGATTTTATCCGATAAGAAAACGAAGTTAAATAAAATTGCGGCCCAACTTTTTGATGGCACTGCTTGGGTGAATGGAAACATGCTACAAACTGGTTCCCTTTCATAGTCAGGTCACTTCGACATCAGTCAGAGACTATGGGATAACGGATGCTCCGCCATTCGCGATCACTCTAGCAACCGGCCAATGAACGGTCAAGTTCAATGGCTGCATTATTTGCATGCCACCTTTGACCCGTACCAGCTGGTATAAAAGGGTGGTGGCGTACCACATGCAAATACCTTTCAGATGATTGAAGCGTTCGGTGGTTTCATCTCTTCAACCAAACTCGATAAGGCTCTTTGTTGGAACAGGCAGTACTCCTGGCTAGCTTCGATCTCCCGAAAAGACCCGGAAGCAGACGAAGCTCCCAGTTAGGTCGATGAAAGTCTTATCTGAGAAGCTCCTTAAAACGGTAGAAACGTTCTCATTCTACGAATCCCGTTTGTAGATGGCGGCGGCCGGCGAGCGGGCACGGTTGCATTTCCTCTGTCTAGGTGGAAACAAACAAAACAAACAAACAAAATGGCGGCGCCGCGCAGTGATCTCTGCGGATTTTCCACGGAAGATCGCCCCCTTTCCGGTCTCCCAGCAGGTTTCGGACAGCTTCGCTCCGCACCACGGCAGGTTGAGACGCAGGGGCTGAATCTAGAGGTATTTCCATCTCGATTTCTACGCATGCGTGAGTCCAGCGGAGTCCCGATCGCGGGCGCATTACCGGATCCGCTCGGCGGTTAGCGGCCATCAGTGTTGACATCGGTGAACGCCGCACACTGAAGACGCTGGTGTGCTCTGAGGTAAGAGTGGATGCTGTCTCTGTGTGGTTACGTTTCTCGGTCCGCGCGTACGTTAAGACTTAGTGAATAGTCCGTTGACGTCACGTTTTAGATCCTTGGGGTGCAGTTCTGCTAAACACCGACTGCCCCATTGTTGATCCAGAGAATTCATAAGTAGCTGTTGAGAACGTTGCGCTTGTCAGTGCGCACTCGATTTCTCCAGCGAAAGTTCCTAGCTTCCAAGTGCGGTGGGCTTAGTTCTCCAGTTATAAGTATCTTCCGCTGTGGTGGACAGAACTAATACTGGTGGGACTGTAGTGGGACTGCCGGCCGGGGTGAGTAGAGTGAGTTCATCTCCCACCCACTCACCGGTCAGACCGCCACCACACTTCGCGCTGTGACCTTAGCTTCTGACAGGCAAGCTGTCGAAGGACTGTGAAGGAAGTGCGCCCCAGCTAGGTTAGCTGGTGCCCAAAGTGTCGACTGTGGTGGCCTGGAGCACCACCAATGGGTCGACCTAGCAGACACGCCGCGCACTGACAGGAACTAGTTCCTGCACGTGCCTTCTCTCGGTCGGGCCTCTTCGGCGATACGGTGGATTAACTGTGCTACAGTTCTCCACCCTCCAGCTGTAGACTTAGCTCTTCGCATGTCTTTCCTAGGCTATGGCGAAAGCATCCAGCGGGAAGACGCCGGCGACGCCCAGTGACTGCGGCTTAGGTCCCTCAGCCCCCGGCACCACCACCGCCGCAGCAGAGGAGCAGATCTCGCCGCAAGAGGGCGGCACACTCCGAGGCCAAACGGCCTCCCTTGCGATCCTGATGTGTTCGGAGTGGAGGGAGCAGAGCAGGGAGTATGGTTGAGCTCTGACGATCGAGCCACCACTGTCGAAGTCCATCCACAGGTGAACACATAAGTGGGGCTACCACCTATGGTGTTAGCCAACTTTTACTGTAAAGACAGATGCACCCACACTCACACTCCCTCCACTCCTACCGTGGGTCGAGACATCCGTTATCACCGGATACTTCTGCGCGGTAGAAGACCGGAGCTCCCGGTCGGAGGGTCCCGGCCCGACAGAGATCCAGGTTCGGGGTCACACTCTCCTCTGTGGGGGGAGAGAGACCCCCAGCTCACCAAGTTGGTCGAGAAGCAGGCTCCTGCCGGCACCTCCCGATGTTGAGAGGTCGGTTGTCAGGTGCCCCTCGGCAGGACGGGATGCAGAACTCTCTCGCCTCACGGCTAGGAGTCACCTGCCCCAAGTTCTCCCTAGTGGAGACTTCTGTCAGAGCGCCGGCCTCCCCAGACCCCGGTCTCGGGGACCCCACGACTTCGTTGATCCCCCTCAGACGGTACTTGATGGAATGGTGCGCCCTTCCTCGTCTGTCCCCTTCAGGTGATCCGAACTGTGAGACTCGGAGAAGCACTCGTATTAAGGGCAGAGGTCTCCTCGCTGCAGCCGAGACGAGGAGCGGGCTTTACCACCCGTACTTCGTGGTCCCCAAGAAGACCGGTGGTATGCGGCCCATTTTGGATCTGAGGTCCCTGAACGACTACCCTCACATGGTCTCGTCACTATTCTGACTCAGAGGGACATTCTGAGGGCAGTTCAGCCCCAGGATTGGTTCGCCGCTATCGACCTTCAAGACGCGTACTTTCATGTCTCGATCCTGCCCCGGCACAAGCCTTTCTGCGCTTTGCTTTCGAGGGCCGAGCATATCAGTACAAGGTCCTGCCCTTCGGCCTCTCTCTGTCGCCGCGAGTCTTCACGAAGATAGCGCAGGCTGCCCTCTCTTCACTGAGAGTGCGCGGCTTCAGGATCCTGAACTTCCTGGACGATTGGCTTCTGTTAGCCAGATCGAGGAGTCAGTTGATCGCGCAGAGAGACGCAGTGCTCAGGCACTTAAGCCGGCTGGGTTACGCGTCAACCGAAAGTAGAGTACTCTGACCACGTGTCAGCGGATCTCCTTTCTCGGGCTCAACTTGCTAGGCAAGTTACACATGCGGCCCCTTCAGTTCTGGATCCAGGACAAGGTCCCAAAACGAGCCTAGTGGCTGGGGAGATACCGGGTCTTAGTCACACCCGAGTGTCTCCACCTGCTCCACCCTTGGTCAGAGACGAGCTTCCTACGAACAGGCGTCCCATTAGGAACCCTCTCCCGTCGTGTTCTGGTATCCACCGATGCATCCGGGGTGGGGAGCAGTGTGCAACGGCCGCGGAGTTTCTGGTCGTTGGTCGGGTCCTCGCTACCAGTGGCACGTCAACATGCTCAAGCTACTAGCCGTGCACCTCGGGTTGATACACTTGCTCAGGTAAGTCCGAGGAAAGCATGTGCTGCTCAAGTCAGACAGCGTAGTTGCAGTAGCTTACTTCAACCCTGATTCCCCAGCTACTGGGTCAAGTCAGGAAGGAGGGTCATCAGGTTCTCTTGGTCGCCCCTTACTGGCCCGACAAGACCTGGACGTCAGATCTCATGGATCTGGTCACGTCCCCTCCGAGGCAGTTACCTCTGAGAGCGGACCTCCTCTCACAAGCCCAGGGCTCGCTCTGGCACCCACGACCAGACCTCTGGAACCTCAATGTCTGGCCGCTGGACGGGTCACCTCGTTAGACGATCTGCCACGGTCGGTTCAGGACACTATCGCTCAGGCACGTACACCGTTCACGAGACGGTTGTACGACCTGAAGTGGCAGACCTTCGTCACCTGGTGCCGCCAGAAAAACGAAAACCCACTGAGTTGCCCCGTCGGTACGGTTCTCTCGTTTCTCCAGCAGAAGCTTGAGGAAAGACAGACAGTAGGCTGTACGACAGGAACTGGGCTTCCTTGACGAGTCTCTACGCAACACGTTGCACTATGTGAGGTGTTCTCCGTCAACCCTGGCGAGGGTCCCCCACGCACGGGTCGAGAGCCAACAAGTTTCTTGGTTGCCCCGGTGGAGGTGAGTGCTACTACCCTTCGGGCTAGGCCCACCTCAAGATGCTGTGGAAGATCCACTAAAGGTTCCTCGGCTAAGCAGACGGAGGGGTCTTTTCGGTAGGACACTGCCCTGGATGTGGCCTGTTGTATTATCCCATAGTCAGGTCTCTGACTGACGTCGAAGTGACCTGACTATGAAAGGGAAGGTCTTGGTTACTTGCGTAACATCTGTTCCCTGAATAGGTCACATTTTCTTCATTCATTTTTTTCTTATAGAATTATACATATCATTCATAGTTTACTTAAAACAATTTAATTATAAAATGTTCTTCTACATCATGAGGTCCACATTTTGCTTATGCCACGATTGTATAATTCAGTGTACTGTACTTTATACTGTTTTGTTAAGTCACTAATTGCATCCTTTTTCTCACCACATCTAAATAAATGAAATTTAGAGAAAACAATGGTAAATATCGGTATGTAAACACATCCCATCATTACTTTTGAGACTTCGTTGTTCCACAAGATGGCGGTATTGTACCACCACAGCATCAGTGTGGCATAATTGCACATGAAACTGAAAAGTGTTTTAAAAGTGAAAAGATTTCAGTTGCATTAATATTCTACTGATTCATTTAGCAGGGTTGGTTTTGATGACTGGGAAAACCACTATTTGCAAACCACAATTTCAATTGCGAAGTTTTCAGTGACAATTTTAAAAGTATCCGCGGCCAAAAAAAATTATTTTACAAGTCATAAAACAGATATTTTTGAAAATGTGCATATTTGTTTCCTTGTTTTTTTTTTTCTTGTTAAATCTATTTGTTAGAGAATAACCTAGAAATCACTTTTAAAGACCCTATTTACTTTTTAAAAATCATTTAAATTCCCATTCCTCCATCCATCCGATTTCCAATAATATTCTATTTCTTGGTCACAGTGAGCTGGAGATAATCAGAGAAACTCTGGGCTGATATTGCCGTGTATAAATACAAATCAAACTCCAAAAAGTTGGGACTTTGCACATATTGTGAATACAAATAGAATGCAATGAAGCGGAGGTTTTAAATATCTATGTTTTATTCAGAATACTACATAGATGACTGTTTGAATGTTTACATTGATAAATGTATAATTTTAGGGAGGAAAATAAGTTGACTACAACTTATTCCTGTTCCTCAAGGGTTCATTTATCTTTTTTGGCCTCGTATTGCAACCTGTCCCATCTTTTTTGGAATGTGTAGCTCTAAAGAAAAGGCAACTTTTGGCCAAAATTGTAAAAAAAAAAAAACTTTCAACATTTGATATGTTTTCTGCACTTTACAGTGAAACAAGTTTATGATATTTGTAACAGCATTTCTTTTTTATTCATAATGTCTACGGTGTCCCTAACTTTTTTGAATTTTGGTTTGTATATACGGATCAAGATGTAACAATCTTTTTTTTTTTTGGTCAATTGTTTGACATCTACTAAATTGCTAATTTTCAAGATACAAAAATTCAGAAAATTACTGTCAAGGTAATTAAGGGTCCGAGATGAGTTGAAGCTTTGCTCGTTTCTTTTTTCGTTTCATATGTAGACAACACGGATCAGATGGCATTACACAATATGTTTAGGTGAAGAATTTGTAGTTTGTAAGCCGAATAATGCAATTACACTCTGGACTTTTGTGTCTCTGTGGTGCGTCTCACATTGCATGTCACATCATTTCTTGTCAGTGGGTCCTGACTTAGGAGAAAAGTCTCGTTTTTGGAAACTCCCTTCCTCTCTTTAGATCCTTGTTTCGTCTGAAAAGGCCTTTCAACGTTTTCACGCCAACATCCAAGTCTTTACTCTAAACCAAACCAAAAGTCAAACCTTCAATCATCAATAATCCTCAATATGGTTTCTGTGTGTGTGTGTGTGTGTGTGTGTGTGTGCGTGTGTGTGTGTGTGTGTGTGTGTGTGCATGTGTACTTTCAGACATTTGTTTCTTGTTCACTGATTATTTAATTATGAATTATTATTTATTATTTGATAAGCATTTTAATAAAAAAATGTTATAAAAACAACTTTTATTGTAGATCTAATAATACACAGTAATGATTTGTTAGGAATTTAAAAAATAATTATTAAATATTTGAAAAAACAAAACTATCAAATACCTGAAATGAAAAAAATGTATCTACATTTCTATCTGACTACAGTTTTCTTATTATGATAATTAATTACAGCCTGAATGTGATTATTAGTTTAAATAGTGATAACAGAAAAGCTTGTGTGTATACCAACACACACACACACACACACACACACACACACACACACACATATACGTATACAGTACAGTTCATATACTAATATACAGTATGTATACATGAATGATTATGTAAAATGTCGTTCAAAAGTTTGGGATCAAAATCTTCAGCTTATTGGCAATTTCTCCCATGGAATAGCCTACATTTCTAAGAACAAGAACAGACTGTGAAGTTTCACGTGAAAGTTCTGTATTTCTAGCCATTTTGAGTGTTTGATTGAGCCACAAACGTGATGCTCAGATTCTCAACCTGCTCAAAGGAAGGTGAGTTTTATATCTTCTTTAACCAGCTAAACAGTTTCCAGCAGTGCTAACATTTACAATCATCTATTACCATTAAAACCATTAAATGGTACCAAAAATTACCATTAAATTACCATAAATCATTAGCAATGTATAGAGTGCATTTCTGATTATTTTACAGTTATACTCATTGACCTAAACAGTGATGTTCTTTCAAAAAATAGGGGAATTTCAAGTGACCCCAAACATCTGAACGGTAGTGTGTATTTTATGCACTACTTTTCAATCCAGCGGATAGATTTGGCCTTAACGTCAAGAGGAGCCTGACTCATCAGTGTTTTCCAATCCCCTCTTCAAACTTTTTCTCCTAAGCAAACCCAAATGATGCATTCATCCCATTGGTTAGGGACAGTCCTATAGCAAAACGTGTGTGGGGGGGGGGGGGTGGATTCATCAGTTTTGGCTCAATCAAATGTTTCCAGCTCCTACTGAAAGGCCAGAACTTACCTGTAGGCACCATAAACATGGTCTGGTTCTGTCACTGCTCGAGTTTATTTTCTTGACTCCCACGTGTTTGCAACCACAAAACATGCAGAAGATCTGAGCATGAACAGGAAGTCTGACGCAGTCTGAAATGACAGCTCATGGAAACGAAAGCTCTCCTGCCCGTTTTATGCAAATGACTAAACCATACATTGCCAGCCGTATAAGTATAAGCCAAGGCGGTATTAATCCAGATCGTTGCATCAAATTGCAGCGTGGATGAATTTCAGTGTCTTGTTGCTTCAGATGTTTCAAATGGTCCGGACAGTTTGACACCATCTGTTTGTGGTCGCTGCTAGGAATAATTTTGAATAATTATCATTAAAGTGGAGTTTAGGCATCGGTGTAAAGTGCACGTGTAAAGTGTAAAGTGCAAAGTGCATGATTTTGTTTGTCCTACTTAAGTACTTTTGGCTTAAAAATGCTTAAGTAAATAAGTGCTACCGCTAAATCATGTCATAAATATCATCCGGTACCTTCAGCATCCTGCAGATGGCGATATCACATTGTCCACTCAAGAATATTAACCGCGGCAGAAAAAAAAGCTAGCTTGCCGGGTACAATCGCAATTGTAATGGTAAGTGTCCATTCAAATGTAGTGGAGTAAACTGATGGAGTGGAGTACTGATACTCAATCAAAAATGTAGTCAATTAGAGAGTAAAAGTTGCTTGGATTTTTGATACTATACTATTTTTTAAGTACAAAGGGGCCAAAAAACTTTAGTTAACAAAGTCCTTTTACTCATGTACTTTAGACCACTGGTCTTCAGTTAAGAGAGTCCTTTGTGTGTGTGTGTGTGTGTGTGTGTGTGTGTGTGTGTGTGTGTGTGTGTGTGTGTGTGCGTGTGTGTGTGCGTGTGCGTGTGCGTGTGTGCATGTGCTTCTACAAACTACAACACAAAAATCCTTGGCTTATCTATTAATCAATACATTCTGTGTCGTCTTGGGTTCAAGATTTGGTTTCGGCAAAAAGTCTCGTTGAACTTTCTGATCCTTATCTTCAAACCGTAGATCTTGCATTTCCACATAATCGCTTGCAAGAGAACAGCAGTTTGTCTGCGTCTGAAACCCACACAAATCTGGTCTTCTTGCTGAAGCGAGACGTTAAATCAGTATTTTGGTGGCTCAGCTCGTGCCAACAATTGTGGGTTAGAATACCAAGAAAATAACAAAAGGGCTTCAAATTCAAATTAGGATTTAATGTCAGCCACGTCAGATAAAAGCGTTTGACAATTGCAGAAATTCAAAATGCAGTCGAAAATTTTCATTAAGTCGCAATTGTAATTTGGAATTTGGAAAAAAGGTAAAGACAAAAGCATGAAGGTGATAGGTTTGCGTCCCATTGCGTAGAAAACAAGAGGAAACAGTTTAGTAAACTAGTACTACACGCACTAGTAAAGGTTAACGACAACACACACGATTTAACACGCTGTCACATTTTCCCAAAGCTTTCCACATTTTCCCAAAATTCACAGTTACCACTAGAGGAACATGAGCTGGTTAACTTGAGTTTGTTTTTGAGTTTGTGCATAGATGTCCTGTCGAAATACTCAAATGTTAAGCGTTTAATGTTAGATATGCATAGAAAAAATTTGAATAATGTCAATGTTTTCACACTTGGCGATGATCTGTGTTTTTTTTTGTAATTTAAAGACCAGGATTCGGGATCGAGCTGTGCATATATCAATAGCGTTTGCCCAAGCCGCTACAACATTGCAAAAGAAGTATAGAAGCGGATCATAGCGTTTGTGTAAACCTACATCAAATAATGCAAACAGAGCTTGATTTTACAGTCCAACTGAAAATGTAAAGTTCTTTTAAAGTGAAGTGAAAATTCTTGTACCGGTTACAGTTGCTATAAGAAAAAAGTCTCCATCATTTCCGCACATACTGGACCACTTTTATTCCTTTTGCAATTCTAATCATAATAGTCTTTGCACTTTTCCCACTTCTTTTTACTTTCTTACTTATTGTCTGTTGTTGTTCCGGTATTGATTATGTGCATAATTGTATTTGCTGCGCACTTTTGGGCTTGAACTCCTGTTATTGTAGTAAAACTTGTACAGAAATGTTAATTTGTTGCATTTTTTAGATTAGATCTGATTAACTTTCAACTTTATTGTCATTGGCAAGTACAGGTACAAGACAACAAGATGCAGTTAGGTCTAACCAGAAGTGCAGAAGTAGTGATAATGAATTATAAAGGGCATAATGGTGAGAAATGAAAAGTCTAAACATGTTATTACATAAAAGGAGGCTATGACAGAAAACTTTTTGTGTGTGTGTGTGTGGGGGGGGGGTGGGTGGGGGGGTTCTTGGTGATTGATAATAGTTTTACTATTTAAACTTTGCTAAATTAACATTTTGAAGCCACAAGCTGTATGTGGTCCATGTCTGTTTTGTGTGAATTCATGCTTTGTCTTTTTTAATCTTGTCTTTTTTAAAGTCAATGAGTCTCCAGTGTTAAGAACCCGGCTCAACTTGAAATATGATGTGCAAAGTTCCAAAGTTTTAAGTTCAAAGTTCTCTAAAGTTTTTCAATTTT
>MU204427.1:483663-508663 GCA_017309775.1 Paedocypris sp. Pulau Singkep
TTATACAGAGTGCCTTTATAGTATTATATTATGAAATTAATCTCAACATTGCTGCTTGCAGCTATATTTTATTGTTTGTTTTTTTTTACTGTAAAAAGGATATTAATTTTCATTTATTTTTTTCAAAATATGATCTGCATTCACTGCAGTACATTCAATCTTTCACCGAAAGTAACTACATATTTGCCTTTTTACATGTTTAATGCTATTAAAAATACTTCTGAAGCATGTATGTTTATAAGGCCTATTAAAAACATTTTAAAAACAAAACGTTGCGCTAAAACAGAGGCGTTAAAAGACATAGACATGTTTGGCGGTGCGTTGACGGAGTGTCCGGTCTGTGGTTAAACATCTTCCGTTTTCCTGAAGCCTTTTCCTGGGATGTACAGATGCAGGGACTTCAGCTCATCCATTATCCTGTTCTGAATATTCACATCGTGAAGCTGTCAATTGCAAAAAAAAAAGTCAAGTTTATGAAATGAACATTCAAAACAAGGCTAAAATGATTAGCATCCCTGACTAACCTTCTCTCTGGCGTTCTTGAGTTTCTGTATCTGTAAGATTGCTGCTTGGTTTGGTTTCATTTTAGACTCGGATATCTGTAGAAAGGGGCAAAAAAAAGTGCGTAAAAGTTGATGTTTGTGTCACAATTACCTTAAAACCTCTAGTAGAAAGCCACCTCTAATAGAAGGCCACTTTTATACACGTTTGCTTTCTACAGCGCCACCTCTGGTAGAAGCTCACCATGACGGAAGAATAAAAAATGGCACATTTTATTTAAACAAAAGCTTTTACCTTTAAAGTCGAGGCTGTTTCTGCTTTTTTATACAGCTTGTCACATCCATGTTTAGTCTGGGGAAGAGAGCAAAACTGTTGTCACGTTAAGTTGGCTTTATTTCCATTAAGTTAATTTATTTGATTTCATTTATTTCAATGTAATTAAGAGTTTCTATATATTTATATATCTATGTTTTTATTGTCAACATACAGTATATCATACATTTCATTCTTTCTCTAATTTGTTTGTAAAAGAAGCTTTGAACAAGTACTTTTATAGTAACACTTGTGTAATACATGGTCCCGACTTTTATAGATTATTTATCAATCTATACACAGTTTACTACTATTTACATTTATTTCGTTCTATAAATTGTGTGTAAAAAGAACTTTGAATGGGTACTTGTACAGTAATACTTCCTGAACGGGTACTTGTACAGTAAAATAGTTCCTGACCTCATAGACACAATTCCTCAGATGCTCCATTATAGGTATAAGAGCCTCATGAGGGTCAATCTCCAGCCTGTCATGGTCAGTCTGCTTCTTCTCCGTACTGTCTAGAACATGCTCAAAGAGGTCCAGGATCTTCAGCAGGACACAGCTGTGGAGATGTTTCTGAAAAATGAAGACATTGAGTTCGAGTTCGAGTTTAGATTAGATTAGATGTAGAAATCTTAGATTTAGTTTTCCTCAGTCCCAGAGCAATACAAAGCAACTACGCGGAAATTAGAAAGAACAGATTCATTATAAAAGAAAAGTGTTCATTGTTCATACTTGTTAAGAATTTGGAAAAAAAAAAAAGATAAATGTCCATTGTTCATTGTTGTTCAGACTATGGGCTATGACCAGAAGAGCATGCTCAGGGGGGGTTCAAGTTCAAGTTTAAGTTCTGAGCATTAGTAAGCCACTTTTCACAGTTTTAACTATCTCAAAGCGCACGCGTGATTTTTATTCATTAATAGTTGGTGTTAAAATATGGCTATGAACATCACTATGACAAAGACAAAGACCCGTGAGCAAGCACATATATAATATTTTAAAATTAACATGGACAACAACGGACATAAATATTATTTCATAATAAACACACTTAATCTTTAAAAAAGTATTTAGCCCTCCATAAAAATATTTTTATAAATGTAAATTGTACAAGGTTTAAACTTGTTAATAGGTACTTTATAGGCAAGGCAGCTAAAGCACTGCATCATGGGACCTGTACTTTCAGATGAGTTTGACCCAGGCTACTTGCTAAACACTTATTTTAAGATTATTCTAAGTTTTATTTTGTGCTTAATTAGGATAAAATATTTCGATATTTCGTGTTACAATATTTAAAGCTACGGGCGTCTTTAACTCAAATAGCCAAATTTACGTAAATGTTTCGACTAAGGTGCTTATCACAAACCGCCTTTGAGCAGATTCATGAAATAAATTGAACATTTATTTATTTGTAGAGCACTATTCCCCAGGTACGCACCATGAAGCTGCCCACTGCTCCAGGTTTGTGTGAGTTCACTGTTCGGCTGGGTCAAATGCAAAGGCAAAATTGCCCACTGAGAGATAATAATAATAAATAAATTATATATAATAATATAATAAATTATTGAAACACTATCTAACATGTTATATTATATTGAACTCTCGGACGGAACTGAGGAAATTCTAGTTTGCAAGAAGCCCATTTCAGGCCTCGTTGCCAAACACACTTTTGTTAAGTACTTGTTAATTACAAATGAGAATCAGTGGCGCTGAAATCATGATTTCCCAATGTGCTTTACCTTTTTGCGAATCTTGTCAAAGGTATTGTGCTTCAGGAGGATATTTTCACCATCGGCCGCTGTCTGAGAAATGAAGCTCCAGTCACCCAGGGAATTTGAAGAAGGTCAACTTACGTATTGTAACATATCAGGCTACAGCTTTTTTTTATCACAGTGTATCAGTAGTTAACTCTTTAATCACATTTTACTACTTGACTGGTATCTAGAAAGCCTACGTTGGGGACTAACAAAGGCCAATCCTACTCACCACATCCTTGCTTGCGCGCAAAGCCATGTTTGCCATCACACTCAGATCGAAACAAGGAATGTCGGTGCTGCAGCGGGGATCCTGGAATTTCGCGGCACATTCACACAACGGAGCGACGAGAGTCCCGAACAGGAGAACCAGGCACCAAACTCCGGCCATTACTCCTAGTAGTCGGACGTCAGTCTGGCGGAAAACACCTGTCTCATTCCTTTCTCGCGCTCACCTGTGTTTATATACTTGTTTCCTGGTGATGTCATGCAGCTATTTTTGGCTCGGGTCTAATCCTCAACCTGAGTGTCGCTCCTCGCCAAAGTGATGCTACGGAGTGGAGAACAAGTCGAGGCAGATCCTGTCGCGGCTCTTCTAAAGGGTGTTTAAATAAAAGAAAGTCCCCGTGAGATTCTAATACGGCTCCGTAATGAGGTCATGACATTTGAATGAGAATGTGAATTGAGAACGTCCCAGATTCTGCAAACCACAGTCTTGGTCAAGATTTCTGCAGGCGGCGAGGGGGGCGCCATGTTGGGTGGGGATTTGGCGGTACGGCTGAATTTAAAGATTAAATTAACGTTTTTTTTTTTTTTTGCTTGCATGAGCATTGATCAGCGTGGAAACAGGTAGTTGCACAGCAAATAATACATTCTTGACAAGCCAAAAAGTCTTGAAATTAAAAAAATAAATCTTGTTTTTTTTTTTCTTACAAGATAAATTAACTATCTTGGAAACAAGAGCGAAAGATTAATTTGCTTGTTTCAAAAAAATAGGTCTTGCTTCAAGTTGTCTGAAATTTTCTCACTCCATTGGCAAATCATTTTAGTTGATTTAAGATTTATTTTTACTTGTTTTTTAATGTGGATATTTTGCAGTGTGGCTGGTAAGGTGAGAGGTGATGGAAAGATTGTAATCTTGCACCATCTCATCTGATTTTGTTTTGAGGCCAGTAGCATCATAAGTCAAATATTACTTGTTTGTACATTATGGGGATTTTTGTTTAGTCTAGACATTTTTTTTTTACTTCATGTCATGTACCGTTACTAACCCAGTGAATGGGATTAACATACTTTTATACTTTTTATACATTTCAAAAAACGTACTATACAACATAAACTGTATTATACGTGTCAATCAAAAGTGTGATGTGAAAATCCAATGTTGAAAGGCATTTTATACTGTATTAGTCATAGATGAAAAGAAAACATTAAATTAACTTTGTATATCATCTACTGTTTCTGTTTTGGCATTTGAATAGAAACTATTTAAAACAATAGAAAATAATATAGATTCTAGATTCTTACTGTCTTTCATCATTAATTGGCTAATTCTCAAAATAATCAGGTATAGCAAAATGGACCATTTTTGGTGAAAACATTTTTTTTTTAAATATCTCCAAATAAGTTATTTCTTTCACTTTAAATAAAGAAAACAAATTCAGTAAGCAAATTTCATTAATCTGTTAGCAACCTAAAAACTAAAAACAGTCTATCATTGTCTTGAATGTGCTACTTCAACTGAATTCCAGAAATAAGGTTCTATTTAAAAAACAAAATGATATAAATTACAATTTAAATTATTTTATGCTTCAAAATCACTTTTAAACTTTTACTTGAAGATTTAATTGTGTATAAATAAGTTTACTCTGGATTTGTAATCAAAGAAAAAACACCTTAAACTGAAATCTGTTGGAGAACAAAGTGATAATTTGCCACTTTATCCATTTTGTCCATGTAAATGGAGTCCCGTCACCAAGACATAAAGTCAAATATAGAGTCCCACAAGGCTCAGTTCTTGGACCAATCCTGTTGTCTTTATATATGCGTCCTCTAGGACAGTGGTTCTCAAACTTTTTTGGTCGCGCCCCCCTTTAAACGTATGGAAAAACTCTCGCGCCACCCCAACAATGAATGACTCGAAAAGAATCGTTCACTTTACTGCTTGAGAATTAATGAGAGTTAAAAGAATTGAAATTCCAATCCCTAATTTGCAGGTCTGTTTACTGTTTTTTTTTTTTCTGCTAATCTTTCGCGCCCCTCGCAATTTACTCAAATATTGGATTATTTCAGTTATTAGCGACTGGATGAGGAAAAACTGATGCTTAACACAAGCAAAACCAAAGGATTGCTTGTTGACTCTAACCTAAAAATAAAAGACCCTGAATGTAATTTAAATCATAATACACTTAAACTCTCAAACACATCAACAGTGAAAAACTTGGGTATTTGATATTTGATAATAAACTTTCATTTGAGAACCATGTCAACAACGTCTGTAGAACCGCATTTTTACTCCTCATGAATATCTCAAAGCTGCGTCATATGCTCCCTAGGTCGGATGCAGAAAGACTCATACATGCGTTTATGACCTCAAGGTTAGATTACCGTAATGGTCAGATTACTGTAATGGTACTGTAATACTGTAATTACTATAATGGTCTTCTGGGAGGTTACTAATAGATACGTAAACTTCAGGGAGTTCAGAACGCGGCTGCTCAAATACTGACCAGAACAAAAATGCACGACCAAATTAGTTAATGCACGACCAAATTGTTAATGTCGCTACACTGGTTTTCCTCTCAACCCGCCAGAGAGGTTTTGTTTTCCTAGCCACTGTCGCGATCTAGCTTGCTCTTCTGGTCATAGCCCATAATCTGAACACCGATGAACAATGGACATGTGTACTTTTTTAGCTGACTCTTTTTTCCCCTATTTTGAACACAGATGAACAATGTACATGTTTCTTCTTTAAAAAAAATATTTTTATTCCTAATTCTGCATACCGACTTTGCGTTGGTCTGGGACTAAGAAAAGCACTGTATGAATAAACTTGAACTTGAACTTTATATAAGTCAACATCCCAACACACACAGTGAAGTGACACATACAAAACCTGGAGCAGTGGGCAGCTTAAGCCGTGGCGCCTAGGGGGCTCGTGGGGGTCCATGTGTTGAAATGGACTGAAATTTGAACTTGACAGTTGAAGTCTGTTTTTTAGATGCTGTTTTGCATTGTAGTTGTGATATCTACCTCTTATCTGTTTTTATCTCTCCTTTGATCTACTTCTCTTTCGGCTTTTCCCTTATCAGGGGTCGCCACAGCGAATCATCCCTTTCCACCTCATCCTATCCTGAGTATCTTCTACTCTGACCCCAGCCAACCTCATGTCCTCTCTTACAACATCCATAAATCTCCTCCTTGGTCGTCCTCTTGCCCTCTTCCCTGGCAGCTCCATCTCCAACATCCTTCTACCAATATATTCACTCTCCCTCCTCTGCACGTGTCCAAACCATCTCAGTCTGGCCTCTCTGACTTTGTTGCCAACACAAGTAACGTGAGCTGTTCCTCTGATGTGCTCGTTCCTTATTCTGTCCAACCTCGTCACTCCTGAGGAGAACCTCAACATCTTCATCTCTGCTGCCTCCATCTCTGCCTCCTGTCTCTTTCTCACTGCCACTGTCTCTAAGCCGTAGAGCATAGCTGGTCTCACCACTGTCTAGTACACCTTTCCCTTGAGTCTAGCTGACACTCTTCTGTCACACAACACTCCTGACACTCTCCTCCACCCGCTCCACCCTGCCTGCACTCGCCTCTTCACCTCTTTTCCACACTCCCCATCACACTGCACTGTTGATCCCAGGTACTTAAACTCCTGCACCTTCTTCACCTCCACCCCCTGTAACTTCACTCCTCCACCCTGCCCCCTCTCGTTTATACACATGTATTCTGTCTTACTACGACTGACTTTCATGCCTCTTCTTTCCAGAGCAAACCTCCACCTCTCTAGCTCTTCCTCCACCTGCTCTCTACTCTCGCTGCAAATCACAATGTCATCAGCAAACATCATTGTCCAGGGAGATTTCTGTCTGACCTCATCTGTCAACCTGTCCATCAGCATAGCAAACAAAAAGGGACTCTCCTTTCTCTTATCTCTTAAGGGATCTCTTATCTATCCTTTGATCTTGTTCCTAAATACGTGAGGATCAGCTGGAAAAATGGGTGAAATTCCATCATCTTATATTACTGTGATTCATCAGGCTCTAAATAAACAAGCTACTAAATTAAACTATATATAAAAGTAACACCTAAGAAATTGGTTTGGAACTTGTCAGTAATTCCCTACAATTGTTACACTATTGCTATATTAGTATTGTCTAATTGATGTTTCATTCAAAAATTGTTTAATTTCAATTAAAATGTGTCTTAAAATATTTATTTGAACTAAAAAAGTATTTAGGCAATATAATAAAACTGTCCGTCATTCCTACTTCTAAGTGAGCTGTAAATGGTCCAAAAATGATGCAAATGATAACAGCTCCTAAAGCAATTTTTTGGAACTTGTAAATCTATGAACATAAAGAGATAATCCCGGATGTGCTGGATAAAGCTTCCGAAATCCCGGCAATATTCCTAAACATAATGTGTTGTCCATAGAGTGAGGCAAAATGCTTTTCCAACTTTCTGTCTGTTAAAAAAAAAATGTTCTTCAAATTTTCTAAACTGTGCACCAGTTCTCAACACTTAGACGTGGAGATGCTGTACAGTCCCCGTTTGGGATTTCCAGCTTTGGTTGTCACACTCAACGTCTTTATCGAATTAGGGGTGTATCTGAGGAAGGGTAGGGGGGATTTCCAAACCCATGTGCTCTACTTCCTTGAAATGCAGGTCAAAACAAACAGGAAGTTGTCAACACTGTTGTCTGCATTACGTTCAGGAGTAAATGGTTTTACCGTCAACATATGTAACAGAGACGGCAGAATTCCAAGTCATTGCAGGTCAAAGACAAACCAGGAAGTTGTAACATCTTACAACCAGCAGGAAAGTTGACTGTTTATTTAACTCTAACCGGTTTAATGACAAGCTGGTATTCATAACCAGATTGTACTTTTTCTTCAGCTGTCACACGTCACTTCACTTCACTTCACTTTCAGACACCGAATAAACTTGAGGAAGTCCATCCTTGAGTATTATTTTGAACATTTAGAGGTTTGTGTTATCCAACTTTAGGTGGTAGAAACCATCATCCGTCCCTGAAAACCATTATACTGCAAAAATACAGGTGACAAAATAAGAGAGTAAAAAGCAAAATGAGTGAAAAAGACTTAAATCGATTAAAATGATCTGCCAATGGGGTAAGAAAATGTTACTTCGTAAAACATCTTAAAGCAAGTCCCATTTTCTTGAAACAAGCAAATGAATCTGTCACTCTTAATTTCAAGATAGTTAATGTATCTTGTTTAAAAAATACATGATTTATTGTGTAATTTCAAGATTTTTTGGCTTGTCGAGAATGTATTTTTGCAGTGTAGTTTGGAGAGTTATTTTTTTTTTAGGTTTTGGCCAAATACATTTGTTCTGCTCAGTGATGTTTTTTTTTTTCTTTTTTTCTTAGAGTATCTAAAAACCATACTTGAGTAAAAGTACGAATACCTTACTGTAATAATTACTGCATTACACGTTACACGTCACTTGAGTAATAAGACTTGAGTAAAAGTCATAAAGTATCCCATTTTAAAAGATCTTTTCATTGCATTTTACTCGTACTAAATGTAGGCGCAAAACACACCAAGAAATGTGAAAAACAAGAAACTTTGTATTCGTGATATTTTATTTACTAATATAGAAAAGAAACTCATCACAAGTACAAAGTAGCCAAAAAAAAACTAACTCGACAAAGTCCATTTATTCAAGTACTTTACACCACTGCTACAGAGAGCTGGTGGACTCTCCTAGGAACAAATAAGTCACTGCCACAACTCACCCAATAGCTCAAGTGAAAGCAAAAACTCTAGCTGCCAATCAAAGCTCACCCGCATTAACCATTCAACCAATCATCTTTCCTGCCTTTATGGAGCCAATCACTAGAGCCTGAAAAGGACAGAGATCAGGAAGCGTCCTGCTCCCGTGCTGAGATCCAGAAGTCGATATTTTGTAAGTCAGTATGTCACTTTATTTATGCTTTATGCATGTAGTACTATACCAAGTTCTTTGAGTTGTGAGACCTTCATCTTACATTCTCAAGCAAGTGCTCTGGAAAAATGTAAAGCAGAAAGTTGAACTGAGTAAAACATGACGCAATCAAAGCTTTAAATTCAAAGTGAAAGTAAAGTGATTTTAAAATGTGAAGTGGTCCAAACTGGAATTGGTGTTTTGCATTTATCAAATTCCAAATATGAACACACACTCACACACACACAAACGCCCGTAGCAGTGGGCAGTTGCATAATGGGGGAGTTGTCAAGTATTAGGTTGTAAAGTGTTTAGGAATTTTTGTACATTTTGCAAATATACAATATGTATACACACTATGCATAATACAATTGATTGTAAAAAAAAAAATAAAAGTATGACGAACGTGTAAAGGAAACAGAAAAAATTCTTTAGACATTGAAACATTGAGCATAGTATATGTACTTGTATTAGTACTTGTACTTTATTTCTTGTGTGAATTTATTCGGACTGTTTGAATTTAGAAGTTGTTTATATTTTTGATACTCAGGACAAGTACAAAGTAGCCAAAATACCAAAATAAGTAAAGAAAATATTTACAAAAATTCCAAAAAGTCTACTTGAGTACTTTACACCTCAGTCGGGGGTCAGAGGGGAAGCCGTGTTGAAAAGTCAATGGTTACCAGGGGCCACTTTTATACGTTGTGACAAGACAGCAAAAAAACAAAAAGAAAATCCAAAAAATTGTAATCGGAAATAAAGCAAAGCATGTTGTTGAACCAGTTTTTCTTTTCTTTGTTTGAAGCTTGGTGTCATTTTTGTCTTCAACACGACAACAGTCGTGATCTTCTTTCCAGATTGATTTATTTTAATAACCTAAAAAAAACAATTTTCGCCTGCTAAACATTATGAATGTAGATCATTTACTACAATGTAAACAATGTATCCAGTTGATATGTTTTTTTTTTTTATAAATTAGACAAACTGACTGACCCCTATAGATGAGATGGATGGATGGAATAGATTAGACCGGAAGACAGAGAGACCCCAACTGTAAAAGGAATGTCGTTTTGAGAGTGTATAAAAATTATTTTGTATTGGTTATTTTATTGATCACGTAATGCACATTTTGAGTTTGTGTACACTTTCTGTGACTTAAGTGTAAATATACTGTCCTGGGACTTCTTAAAACCAGTGTTTTCCTTTTGTGAAAAATGAAAGTTATGAATGCTTTTGTTTTTAGTCGATTTGTCCTTGACATGCACATACGTGGCATTCTTGACACACATGCGATTCACTCTGTCAATAAAATCAGACAAACTGGGTTAAAAAAATGTTTTATTTTATTTATGAAATTTGAATATACTACCTGGTAAAAACACAGAATTACCCTAGATTTGTAAAATAAATAAATAAATAAATAATCTGTCAGTTTCAATTAGTGCGCCCGGTTTTGCCACACTACTTTTATAAATAGAATAAATAGAACTATGTGTTTCATCTCGAGCCTTTATCCAAAGCGTTTTTTAGATCGGCCCTTGATTTGACGTTTCTTTCGGTCATTATTGTCTTTGTTTTTCAACTCTGTCGCCTTCGTGTAGACCATCTTCAGCTCAAACACTGCTTTCTTCTGGACCAACTGGTCGCTTTCCTGAAATTGCAAAATAACGTCAATTAATAAACATCAACATCAATTTTTTTTCCTGTCAAAAGCTCGCCACACAGTTGCACTGATTAATCGTAAGAGTAAAAAAGAACAGAGTAAAAAAAAAATTCAACATGTCAATTACAACATTTTTGCTGTTTTGGAATTCTTTTAAAAATGCCACTGTATGGAAACTAACCTTAATTGCCCATAAATTTTCTGCGTACTTTTTGAGCTCTGGGCTCAATTCTGAGAAGTAATTTTTCTGCAGGTTTTTCACATGTTCTTGTACATGTAACAGACTATCTCTCGTGTCCTTGTCCAGGGAATCGTTCTGCATTCGGGTGAAGATCCTACTGTAGGTGTCTAGTACGATGCTCATGAGCAACTTCTGTTCACTCGTCTGCAGCAAACACAAGAATTAGAATCTGCATCTGACACAGGATGTTCTCTACAGATGTGTCAAAGTGCAACAACACAACAAGACTTTAACTGCAAAGCGGAAGTTAGAAATCCTGCAACACGGCAGTTGTGAATAATAAGAGGATATTTACCTCCAAGTTCACCTTTAGGTTTTTGAAGAGAGGATGTCCATTGAATATCTCATTGTAGTTCTTTATCTGAAAGAAATCAGAAGCTCAGTGTTAAACTCTGTGGGAAGATCTTTGATATAAAACGTCTCCCTTTAGGTCACATGTGTCATTACAATGGAAACCGAGGCACAACCTACAGACTAGATTTGTTCCACCATGCAAGGTGGGCCACATTTACATCCTTTGTACTTTCCGATTGATGGTATACCTTCTACATCTTCTAGAGACCATCCAGAGCTACAACAAACGATGAATTTAACCTTCAAACCATCTACCTTCCTTTTAGTTTTAGGTGCCATCTACCTATTCTTGTCATGTAGAATTCTACCTTCACTACCATCTGAGGCATCATCATGGACCCTCAGAAGAACATCTTGTAGATATGGACTGACTTGCATGTTCGTGGCATTGATTGTTGTTCTAGAACACAGGAATTGGAAGTCTACTTACATAATGAGCTTTGAGTTTGTTAATGCTGTCCTCCAGGTTTGGAGGTAGATGGGCCTTGGTGCATATCATCCATTCGGAAGCCAGCAAAAATACTCCCCAGCAAAAGCCTGCCATCCATTTTGGAACCATAGTCCTTCTTTAGTCGTTTATTCCCGAGGGTCTTAAAGTCTTGAGGTTGTCTTCAGATCTGTTGTACTTAAGGTCTTGCTGATGGTGTGAATGCATCTGTTTGGGTGAATGGAGTATTTATAGTGACTGCGTGAGCGAGGCTATGATCTAGGTGTGAACTTGTGTGGCTTTTTCTGCCTGAGGTTTCCTTTAAATCACATTGCACCATGATCTGATCAGCTCCGTCAAACCCAGTCGGTTTCTTCTCAGATGGGATCTGGTGGATGTCACTGGGCGGAGGTGTTGGTGGTTAGGCGGTTGGGATCTTTTGTGGTGATTCAGGTACTTGATGATCATCAAAACCATCAACTGTTGTGTTTTTCCAGCTTTATTTATTATTTACTAGATGCAACTGGGAGGAAACCCGTATGTGGGCTCTAGTGGGACTTGAATTCTTCAGAAATTGGTCTTTTCTTGTAAAGCTCTTGCAGCAGAAAAAAAAAAAAACGTGAGGTTCTTTTAATGGTTGAGTTGCTCATTGTTAGATGCACCAAGCTTGAGGTTTTAACACTTCGTCAACTCACCCGAGCCAAGACAGAGAGTGAGAAAGAGATGATGAGGCGCTTGTAATGAGTTGGATGGGTACGCTTTCACAAAAAGCGAAAGCTATGGGATCACCTGAGGTAAAGTAACCAACCTGTGTGAGGAAAACTCCATGTGAAAGATGCAGATGCTGAGTCATCATTCACTACCCACTGAGAGTAAGACTCTCCACAGTAATGCTCAGAACATGTCAACGTAATGTGATTCCAATGTGCATAGGAAAGAAACCTGGAAATGTAGGGGTCATTTGCATATGTCATTTTCCCAGTGTCACAGAAGTGGTGGATTTTCCCGCCGTTGGTTTGATCCTTGGTCTCTTTCACTCCACGCTACAGCTTCAACTCGTCTGAGAAGGCTGTCCACAAGGTTGAGGAGTGTGTTTATATATATTTTCGACCATTCTTCTAAAAGCCAGGTCACATGCGGATGTTTATCGAGAAGGCCTGGCTCCCAGTCTCTGCTCTAATTCATTCCAAAATTGTTCTATAGGGTTGAGGTCAGGACTCTGTGCAGGCCAGTCAAGAAATAATTCATATTATAAGATATAATTATTTATATATATATATATATATATATATATATATATATATATATATATATAATATAGTATTCATATTAATATGTATTATGAATTATATTTAGATATAATTCAAATCCAATAAAAAAATTCAGACTCATGGTTAATTTCAGAATCAAGATAAATCTTGACAGTCACTGTATTGGTATTGGTTCCTGACAGTTAGCAGAAGTGTGGACATCTTCTAGTTTCACAAAGTCCCACCACCCGAGCCAGCGGACGGTCAATCAGCTTCTCAATGTTGTCCGTGTGTCTCTGTTCTTCCTCAGTGGGGGCTGAGATGTTCCTGCTTAGCCCTTCTAGCCGAGGCATTCGCTGGTGGAATCCCGATGTCCTCCAGGGTTTTCTTCAAATTGGTGTTTGGCCGGGCAGCAAAAAAAGCCTCCAGTGACTTTTCCTATCTTGTGATACACCAGAGCAATACCACCACCAACTGGTATCAGTCTCATGAAAAGAGCCCAAAGTTCATCTAGATGTAGAAGCCCATGTCCTTCCTCAGCTGAATGCAAAGGAGTCCAGGTCTTCCTTCCATGTCGCTTTGAGGAATAATGGAGATGACGTCGCTTGGAGAAGTGTCGGTACCTCCAGGATGGTGATGACGTTGCTTTGAGGAGTTTTGATTGGGAGACGCCTTACTTTCCGCCCCGCAAAAGGAAGACACCGTCCGGGACCATCTTCACCAATGACTTTGTAATGTTAGCAAGACAGAGGAGACTGGCACCAGATTGGGGTTCTCACTAGGGTTATTTCCTCTCAACCCGCCAGAGAGGTTTTGTTTTCCTAGACACTGTCGTGATCCGGCTTGCTCTTCTGCTCATAGCCCATAGTCTGAACACTCATTCATAGATGAACAATGGACACCTCTGGATACTCGTGTACTGACTCTGTTTTTCCTAATTCTGAATAGCGGCTTTGCGTTGGTCTGTGACTGAGAAAAGCGCTATACAAATAAGCTTCGACTTCCTCAGCTTCACACAGTGTTGAGCAGTCTGATAGGTCCGGGTACCACTTTCCAGAAGACAGATGACTGGGAAGAGGTACTGGAGCATCCGGACCCTTAGTGGACCACTATCGAAGGGTGTCTTCTAGAGTTTCAGGAGGTAGATGGCATCTGCACCACTGAACGAACGCTGGTCTAGAGCGTCTGATGTGGGATGGCAACACTCTGACTAATTGGAAGTCCTGGAACCTTTTTGCGTCGCTCAATGTTAGAGTACCCGAAGAGACTGGAACCAGTGAGCTGGATCTCCGTAGGTTTACTGTCCTTTTGCCCTTCATCAGAGAAGAATTGTACAATATACTACATCAAACAAATGCTTGACAGTGGAGAAAGAAGTCTAATGCCTAAAGTAATGTCTAATGAAGTCTAAAGTCTAATGCTACTGCCCTGAACTTTGCTAAACACCTCACTTTTGTCTCTCTTTTTGACATATTGAGTCCAAATCATATGTCATAACACAAATGTGTGGTACTTTATTGGGGCAAATTGGTCGTGTACAGATGTGTCACAAGTAACAGGAGTTGAGAGTAAATGACTTTGGACTGGGCAAAAAAAGTTTGATATAAAACTTTAGGTAGAACTTTACTGAGTAAAAAAAAAGTTACGTATATAACTGTAGGTTGGCTAGATGAAAAACAAATACTGATTTTGTGGTAAATTAAAGAAAACACACACATGAACACACAGTGTAAATCACTGTAAGAAATACTGTCTGCCGAAGCACATTCAAGAAATTAGTGCGATTATTCGCGATTAAGCACACAAAAATTACAATTTATTATTATTAATTTATTGATAATAATTAATTTTAATAATAATAAGTATAGGCACTTGTAATATTGAAGTGTAAAATATAAATTAATGAACGTTCAACGCAAAATAAACACCTGTTTAAATACTGTAATATACTGTTTTCGACTAAAGAAAACAATGTGTAAGCCAGTCATAATTTAAAAAAAAAAGATTTTATTGAGGAAAAGAGAACGCAGATATGTATTTGTATATTTGTGTGGGAAAAGTATGGCACTGATAATTAGTCTGGCTGAAAACGCTGATCACACATTTTTAACTGAAGATGATCACATATTCACATCAAAAAGACGACTGAATGTGTGAACGCTGATCACACATTCAAAGGAGAAAACAAAGCTGAAAGTCGATAATAAAATTATAAAATAAATAAAATAAAATTTGACGCGACAAACTAATTTTATTAATTGCACGAGTTAACGCGTTAACTTTGACAGCCCTAATATATATATATATATATATATATATATATATATATATATATATATATATATATATTGCCCGCCATTGCCCTATAGCCCGCAAGAGAAAAGTCTCTCGCACGGGACGTTTGTGGCAGGAGTCCCGAGGTATTTGCGAGCGACTGTGGCCACGCGACGAAATGTGGCCACCGCGAGCAGCAGGGCTAATTTGTGCCTGGACTCGGGGAGCTTCTCCACGGGTGTTGGCGGAGCCGGTTCTTCCTCCTTCACCAGCTCACTTAGCCTCGCCCACACTGGCTTCCTCTCTGCTCGCCTCAGGCACCGTAGGTCTTTAAAACGTGGATCCAAAGCCGCCGCAACCTTGGGTGAATAAACGAGAAGTGAGGAAAAGGAAGAAAAGTACACATCTTCAATGGATGCACTGGTCAGTTTCTAAGAACCTTGAGCCATTCCAGGGTCAGGTCCTTGAGGAAGGCAGCTTTGAACCGACTGATGTAGGCGGGATCATTGTCCGAGATCTCCATGGTGCGCTGGAGGTGGCACAGGGTGGGAAGTGCCACAGAGCAGGAGACGTACTTTTCTCCACCGAGGAGCTCAGTGACGTACCTAGAGGCAGACAGAAGCAGAGCCGTAGTTAACCACCCGCTGGTCCGATCCAGATTGACGCCTGGAGCATACCTGCAAGGCTCCAGCACAGATTCCAGCCTGGACAGCCTCTCATCGGGAGGGTCAGGCAGTGCTTCTGCTGAGACAGTGTTGCCTGGAGCGCTTCCCTGTTACGGAGCACTCGCCTTATCATCTCCAGCGTCGAGTTCCACCTCGTTGGAACGTCTTGCACGAGGGACTCCTGATCCTGCCCGAGCGAGGCTTGCTGGAGGTTCAGCTCATCTGAGTTGGCCGGACTGTGCCTGAAATGTCCCACCACTTTACGGACTCTAGTCAGTGCAGCCTCGAATCCACCTTCCCGGAGGGCGATGACGACAGCCCTGACGCAGCGGATGTGCTGGAAGGGCAGTAGCCTCCCCGCGGCCACCATACTCGGGCTGTCCGTGCCAACTGTGTTAAATTAGTTTAATTAGATTTAGATTAGTTAAATTAAAACCACTTTTGATCATAACTTGCTTACTGTATTGTTTGTATACTTATTAAAAGTGTAAATATAACAAATTATATTCATATTTTTTCCAAATGTATACTGTTGTTAATGTAACTGATTAAAATAACATGTAAATGTATCTGTGTAACTGAATAAAATCACAATTTTGATATTGTATATCCACTTGTATCAGAATGTTTTTATTCAAAACAAGTGTCTACACACTTTATCACACAGAGAAACTTTCAACATAACTTTCTGGAGCACTCAGATGTTCACTCAAAACAGTGAGCCCTGGAAATTTGGAGGATGGCACACAGTCCAGAGCTGATTTACAGAACCAGCCAATGAAAAAGGAATCGCCCAGTCGAAATGTGATATTTCTTCATCCGTCGAATGGCTCGTTCAATGTCGTATAAACGTTCAGTCCAGGCAAACAGACCGGACCGAATTTTCCAACAGTTTTTCTGATTCCAGTCAATGTTCTTGAAAAACACTCCGGCGAGAAATGCTTAGTGCACACTCTTGTGTTCTTCGTAATCCAGACAAAAATTGAGACATTAAGCAGAAAAACAATCACATTGATCTGTATGTAAACAAAGCTGTATATAAACACGCTCACGTTAGAAGTGAGCAATTAGCCACAGGCTAGTATCCTTTTTTAAAATGAATGCAACATGAACCTACCTGAAAGTTAGGTCCTATGTCATCAGACATCAGACTTTAACATTCCATGATTTCTGAAGGTATTTGTCCTGTGTAAACTTGTGAAATTATAGTTTGGCTTTATTTTTACGACTGAACGATCGGCATATCGGTACACAACAATACGCCATAGTGGACGCTATGGACCGCTATCCCTCACAGCCTCGCTTCAATTCAAAATGGCGGAATTGAATAAGGCCGCGGGCTGAATAAGGCGTATGCGCTTCTTCTACTGTATGAGACATGATCAGAAGACACTAACACAGATTTTACTGCTAGACATTCAAGTTTCAAGTTTCAACAACATTCAAGTTTATCTCATCAAGACCAAATGACTTTCAAAAAATTTAGATTGATTTAATGATGTCAGTTACTGTATTGGATGATTAAAAAAATCCTTACGCTTAACTCAAACAAAATAGAAATATTTTTATATAAAACACCAAAAAACGAACTAAACTCACTCAAACTTTTCTCCTTCGCAGTTGGTAAGGATTTCATTAATGAATAGTTTTTTTCAGTTGCTTTAAGAACGTCTAAGACTGGGAAAATTGCTTCATAAATAAACTGAACTTAAGACTTTAAAAACTTCAAACTTTCAACTGTGAAAAGCTTTGTAAATGAAAGACATGAAATTGCATTGAATTTGCATTTGTCATAAGAACAAAGTTTGGGGGCTTGTGCAATACACACTGTTATATATGAAACCAATGGGTTAAAGTTCAAGTTAATTTTATTTATATAGGGCTTATTTCTCGTCACGGATTGTCTCAAAGGACTGGTGCAAGTTTTAAAAAGTGAGCAAGCAACAGATGTGACAGTGGCTAGGCAAACAAAACCTCAGAAATGTAGGGTATTATAAGCTGGTTATGTATTTACCATGTTATGTAACCACACAAAGCATAAAATACAGCTGAATACTTTTATTTGAGTTATTTATGCAGAGCCAGTGATGCTTACAACATTTTACACATGTAAAAAAAAAAAAAAAGAATCAATGCACAAGTTCCAAAGTGAATAGCACCGCAGCCGTTGTTATAGCTGATTTCAATACACTATGAAATTAAAATAAATACGGTTTTACAGAATAATTTAAAAATAAATTAGCTAATATAGTAGCAACTCGATGGTCTGTATCTTCAGGAGGTCTATGAAGAGATCTCATTCTTCTCTGATTTCGCTCTTTCAAACACTCGTTGGAAATCGTTTAGCGCTCCTGCTTGAATTGTAGTATGGTTCACCTTGGAACAAACACACATGAATCGGATTACAACTTTTCATTGTATTTTTCAAGAAGTTACATTTTTCAAGGTACTGGAAGCAAAAGCATTGCCATTCCAGAAATGTATTTTTTACTTTGATATGATGAAGACTCTGAAGTTCTCCCCAGGCTTTTTGTTCCTCTCTGTATTTATCTCTCAGGTTTTCCACCTTGGTCAAGTTCTTTTTCAGGATGGTTATGTTGTTCGTTGTGGAACTGTTGATCATGTCTCGGAAAATTTTTTCGTAGACCTTCAGCATTCCATAAAGCATCGCCGTCCGACACGTGCAGGAATCCTGAAGATGCTGAAGGAAGTGTAAACAGTTTATTTAGTCCAGTGAACTTCTGCAGTTTTTGTTCCAATAAAAAAAGCTGAGAAACTTACATCCACATGATCCAAATGGGTACCAAAGACTGACTTGACAGCACTTCTGTTCTAAAACACCCCAAAAAACAATGTGCAGCTTATTTTATTGATTCAGCATTTACCAGATACTCTTATCTGACCTTGAATACCACAAAATTTAAGAACCATGACATTTACTTGGAATTGAAACAATGACTTTTGGTGGCTTTATATGATTCTGATAAGCCAGAAGAAGAATTAAAACTGTTGTTTAAAAACTGATTTTTGCGTAATCCATAAATCCATATTCCACCTTTCCTTAAGCAAACTGGAAAATAAATGGTAAACAACATTAAATGTCTTGTTATGTATGTATGTGTGTGTGTATGTATGTACGTGCAAATATATATACACAAAAAATGTATATATATATGTGTGTGTGTGTGTGTGTGTGTGTGTGTTTGCACTTACTACATGATTATACTTTGCTATGCTAAACTTTGCAATATGAAAATACTATGCTTTACTACACTATACTATAATGAATATACAGTACACTGCCCTACCCAACTTCATATATTATACAAATTCCTAAATCATCTACTGCATAACCAGCGAGCTTCTAAGATAAGACAGATAAGATCAAACACACGCTGCAAGAATTCCGAAAGTTAAGGATAACTTACGTGATTCTGAATGCCGTTATTCACCTTTGAAACATGCGTGCTTTCTGTTCTCGACCGACGAAATCGGGACGAGCAGCTTCCTTGTAGAACTGCCATTAAGAAGAACCCACACGTCAGCATCGCTTTAAGCCGAGAATCCATCGTTAGATGCCTCTGTCCTCCCAGTGTCAGACTGAAACTAGTCAGCAGGTGAGTGAAGAAGAAAGCAAATGGGTCGGGGGTTTATATAGCAGCGGTATGGAGGTGGCAGTGGATGCGCTTTGGGTTTTGGGGTTTCTGTGGGCTATGTTTCTTTGAAGGCTTTCCTTTCTGCACTGCAGCTCTTATCGATAAAAAGCCAGCGATGGTGTAATTACCCTCCAAGCTTGAGCAGTTCCCATACACTGACTGTCTGTGGGGTCGTAGAACTCTATGCCGTCCACAATCGAAACCCAGTCAATCTGATCAGAACTTTCACCCACTTTTTATCAAACCGAAATGATACATTTACATTTATTAATGATAGAGTTGACTTGAAAAAATGAAAGCAAGATCGATTTTTGATGTGCCATGAAAATTTTGACAATGTGGTACTCAAACACCCAAGATCTTGACCTATGACCTTTGTTGTAAGTTAATATGTTGATGTAAACTAAGATTAGGCCTTTTTTGTACTAACGCATTATTTACTAATTTTCTGTTTGTGGTAGTCGTGTTGTGTAGAAGGACCCTGGGCATCTCGAAGGCAAAGAATTGCAATTTGGTCTAAAATCTCCATATTGCTGAAATGCCAAAACAGATTAAATGTGCAATTTTATTCAATGTGAAACGTTTCTCCATGAAATGTTTTGTATTCTATTGATACCCAGTCGAATCTTGTTGCATTCTTTGTTACGTGCATTTCTTTGCAATGGTGGTTGATCTGTGGTGACGTTGTTTGCTCTACCATTTACTGCTTTTGACCACATGGATTTTCAGTTGAAATCCCCATGACAGATACTGAAGTGCAGTTATTTTTTTTTTTGCAACCGTACATTGTCAGAAAGCTTGGCCTGTTAGCGTCAGGAAAATCCAGAAAATTCCAAAAGACCATGTCCCTAATATCCTCGAAGTAGTGGCGGACTGTGCATTACAGAGCTTGGCCATCCCTAGTGCTACAATTAACCTTAAAAAATTGATTTATGGTTATAAAAACCTTCTTAATATACCAAAATACAGTATAAGGAACCACTGCCTTGTACATACAAACCCACGTAGATACAATAAAGGGCTTTATTGGATAGGCAGATTAGGAAGGAAATAGTCTTGGAAAAACACGAGTCATCACTTTGTCTCTTTGGACTGATAAAAATGATCAAAACAGCGTAACAAGAACTTCAAGATTTCTTTAAAGGTAAACATGCCGTCCACAAGCAGCTGTGACGCACATTAAAACAACAATAATAACCTCAATTGCCAACACTGTTTAGGAAAATAAAACATTTAACCAACAATCCTCTTCTCGATCCACTAAAACAGTTAAAACGGAGTTCACACTTCAGCATGTAGTCTTCACAAAGTTTCTGCTGCCATTAATACATACAACTGTTTTTTTTTTTTTACATTGTTAATTTGATCTATTTTAATGTAAAACATACAATAAAACGTAAAACATGCCCTGTCCTGTCCACATTTCAGATATGACATGAGTTTGAGTTTCCTGTCTGCCTGCTTTGACTATTTTTTGCATGGCATCAAATGATGACTGATTTAAAACCGATTAGGAGAATTTTGAATGCAGTATTTTACAGTGACGTTAACACTGAATGGATATGATCATACTTTTTTTGTTCTGGTGAGTAATCAAGCAGCCACATTCTGAACTATCTGAAGTTTTATTTACAGAAGACCATTGGAGTAATCTAACCGTGAGGTCATAAAAGCATGTAGGAGTCTTTCTGCATTCGGCATAGAGAGCATATGAAGTGGCTTAGAGATATTACCGAGGACATATTAGGCCTTGCAGAAATGTAAATTTGTGTTGTGTTAATGCCTTCTGGTCCTATCACCCAGAATCTGCAGAAACTACCAATGAAACGTTTCCATTTGTGACTCTGATTGGTTGCAATTGCAAATTCTTTCCCATGGTGTGATCTAAAACCTGATTTTTTTTGACTATGGGAGGGATCTGGATACTCGTCAGAAGTCACTTTGTTACAGCTTTTTGTGAATAAATCAGAATTCTATAAGCGACTGACTGTTGAGCTCTTCACGTCACCACCATGTGATCCAGTGCCGTGTGAGAGCGGCAGCATTTGTGCACCAATTTTTGCATTTATTGATGTCTGTCGCCCTGTTGCCACCTCCTGCTTGACCTTTTCTTCTCATCCTGTCCGTTACAGTGTATATTGCAAATGAACCACAACTTGCGATAGTTGTCACAAAAAATTGACACCTTTTGTTGCTGCTGCAGTGGTAACTCCAGGCTGATAAAGTCCTGAGAGTTTGGTGAAGAATGGCGAACTCTGCAGAACTGATAAACCAGACACCAGTAAGAATTACACAACTCACTCCAACTGTTACACGTGTAGCATATCCCGATAGACAACATGGAAAGGTAAAAGTCCTGAGACTTGTGGTCCTGAAGTTGTGGTGAGTTTGCAAGTTGGAATCCCCCTACGACTGGTTCTACAACTGAGTGTCTTTGAGCAAGACACTGATGCCCCTCTGGCGCCTTAAGATTCACAATTTCGATATGGTCCCTAGTGGCTTGGTTGTAAATCTCACACAATTTCACTTTTACAAAAATACTCATAGTACTCATATTTTAACTTTAAATGACTGTAACCATTCATAACAGATTGCTTGAAATGTATGAACCAAAAACCTCTGTGCATATTCTATTCTAGATGTGAGACATGACTTCTCTGTCTTACCAGGAAATCATTAGGAAATAGGCCTTTGATTCATGCTGAATCGAGCTGAAAAGGATGAACCTAGATTTACTAATGATGATTATGTTTGTGAACAAACATGCCGACGTGGCGTAGTTGGTGCTTTGGACTCTGATTCTCCGATATCCGATTCTCAGACACGTTACTTGATTCGGCCGACAGCGCTGAGTCAGAGACTCCAAAGTGGGCACTGGCCTCGCTCTGGCATCCGCAAACAGACCTCCTGAACCTCCACATCTGGCCTTCACATGGGACACCGCGTTAGGACACTATCACTCAGGTTTGTGCACCATCTAACACAGGGGTGCCCAAACTTTTTGATTCGCGGGCCACATTGGGTTCTAACATTTGACAAAGGGGCCGGACCGGGCTCGGGGGAAAAAAAATACACATTTTAGCATATACACATTTTTGTATATAGTTTCGTATTTAACATTAAATTGTGTTTTTTTTTTCTATTTAAAAATGCAAAAAATAAAAAGTAAAACGAATATAATTCTAAAATGCAAATAAAGTGATTTAGCATTTTAACTGCTTTTTAAAATGTGTTCATAAATAAAGCAATAAAAACCTTCATAATGGAACATTGAAAAAAGAAAATATGATTTTGATTAAATTTTTTACAAGCGGTGAAACAAACCGTATTCGTTTGCGATCACATGGTGTGTTCACGCGCTAAACGAGGCAAAAGAGCCGAATCTCTGAAAATAGCCGAACTTCCCATCACTATAAAGACCTTCTGTGCGAAAACACTGCTACGTGCTGTGACGGACCAAACGGATTGGTCGAATTTGCGGTAAATTTGCGGTGATTGGATGAAATTGCAAGGTCACAAGTTAATCGAGGGGTTTCGCTGAATTCGCGTGAATTGGCGCGATCGCGAAATTCTGGAGGGACTGAATACTGGCCGCGGGCCGGATTACATTCATTTTATGAACCAAGTCACGGGCCGGTCAAAATTTGATTAAGGGCCGCATTTGGCCCCCGGACCGGACTTTGGACATGCCTGATCTAACAGAACCCAGTGGGCCAGGTTCAGCAGACACATTCAAAACACAATAATACACAAAACGCTCAAACACTCAAACTATTTGCTGAACTTTTTTTTTCTGAGTCTGGTTTTCATTTACCGAATAAGAGTCTCGTTTGGTTGGTGCTTTGTTTTAGCTTTACGTGAAATGAATACAGACTCAAGTTGCTGTGATCACACTTTTAGTCAGCAGCGCAGAAGATGAAGGCAAGTTTTTACAATAGAGTGCAAGTCCAAATATTTGTTTCCATTTTTGCGTCAGCATTTGTCTTTAACACCATTATTTCCACAATGCAGACAGACATATTAGATGCTATTCAACGCTACAATCTCCTTCCTTTGTGACATCTTGACGGAAAGATCAGAGCTCAGATCAGGTTTTGCCAGTCAATGGCTTTGTTTATGTCCTATATCAGCTTTCATACTTGAAATTGGATCAGGACTTCCCTATTAAAAAATAATGTTGCAAAAAATTTGAAAAAAATTTGCACTGTTTATTCGTGAAAACAAATCATCAATATGAGTCAGTTATTGACAGCAGTTTTTTTTTTCTGGTCAACTTACTTTAGTTCACTAATAAAGGTTCAATTATTATTATTATTATTATTATTATTATTATTATTATTATTATTATTATTATTATTATTATTACTATTATTATTATTATCTAACATAAACGATGAACTGCACTTGATCCCCATGGCTCATAAAACACAGATTCTGTTGATATGTTTGACATAATGAATGAAAATTAAGAAAAATATGAACATTTTTGATATGTTATGTCTAATTTGATGACTTTGTATTAGTAATGCAATATAGTATTAGTGACCTAGACACTGAGAAGTGGGTAAAAATGGATGGATGGATTGAAACACTATATTTTAGAATATGATTCAATCCATCCATTTAGATTAGATTAGATTACATTACATTCAGCAATTACAGTAAGACAAGGTAATGCAGTTTGGTTTAACTCGAAGTGCAGAAATAGCGATAATGAATTATAAAGTGCATAATGGTGAGGAATGAAAAGTATGAACATGTATGTACAAAAGGTGGCTTATAACTAACTATGGCGGAATGTACAGAGGGGTGGTGAAATAAGATGTGTGTGTGTGCGTGTGTGTGTATGTGTATGTGTCTAAATGTAAATATCTATCTTATATATCGTCTCATTTTTTTTGATAGATATAAATGAGAAGATATATAAGATAGATATTTACTACAGCTTATTTCATTTCTGGGTCACGGGGATCTGGAGTGAATCACAGAAACGTTGGGCCTGAGACAGGACACACCCTCTGGATTATACTGGATTATAATCATTCACAGTAGAATACAGTGTATTTTACTTTTGTAAATTCATTTTTTTTAAACATTTTATACACACACACACACACACACATATGTTTATTGAGTGACACAAATAACCATGGAATTTTTTCTTTATTAGAAAGTTTTTGACGTCTTTGCGGCACTTAGTCAGAGAACCATAAGTGATTTCCGCCGCAACCGGTGTATCTGCCGCTGCTCAACCATGAGTTTCCAGTGAGTTACTGTGGTCGTCTTTTTTTTCTCACCTCACCTCACCTCTTCTAGGAAGAGAAAATCACCTCTCGCACCACTTTCCTTTTCTTCTGAGGTTTCTCTTCAAGCCGTTTACATTTAGTTTACATGAGGAAATCAATACAGCACAGCAGCTTTATTGTTGGGTTTCTTATTTGTGAAGTTTAAGGACTTTCTGTATTCTGTCTACAGGTTAAATACAGGTGTGTGTGTGTGTGTGTGTGTGTGTGTGTGTGTGTGTGTGTGTGTGTGTGTGTGTGTGTGTGTGTGTGTGTGTGTGTGTGTGTGTGTGTGTGTGTGTGTGTGTGAGCTGCCCACTGCTCCGGGTTTGTGTGTGTCACTTCAATGTGTATGTGTAACTTCCCTTATTGGTTAAATGCAGAAAAAGCACACATTTCCTCACTGAGGGACTTTAGGGGTTTCACTTTCTTTTTCTTTTTTTTAAA
>MU204427.1:513663-518732 GCA_017309775.1 Paedocypris sp. Pulau Singkep
TGTGTGTGTGTGTGTGTGTGTGTGTGTGTGTGTGTGTGTGTGTGTGTGTGTGTGTATGTGTGTGTACAAAACCTTATAATTTTCTCCTGCTGAATTTGATTATCTTTGCAATTGCTCCAGATTAAAAGTTAAAATAAATAGTACAGATTATTTAAAGACTCCATTAATTATTACAACTCCGTCTCTGATCTTGTCTTACCCCAAGCGACAGATTCCCTACTGTAATAATTACGGCATTACAAGTTGCAAGTCAGCAATTCCAAGAAGAAAAGTAAAAGTGGTGTCCATTTTTTAAATCACTTGTGTATTTTACTCATTCTGAATTTAGGCTCAAAAACACAGAGAAATGTGAAAAACAAGAAACTTTATTCATGCTTGTATTCCTAATATAGAAACTAAATTTAACACCTCAATGGTTCAAATGGCAGAACAAAATACTGTACATTGTAAAAAAACAAAGTCAGCAAAAAAGTGCAACTTCTAATCCACATTCATGTGATTTATCTTATAAATAGTATATAGTACCTTAAACATCCTGCAGGTGGCGGTATTGCCTCGTCTGCCCAAGAAATTAACAGTCTAACAAGAGGTCTGGATGATCCACTTCCTTCCTCCTGCGGTTTTGAGAGCAGAACTGCTTCTCCTCAGAGCACCTCTAGGTGTCTCTCACAGATAAGATCTTGGAGTCTCAGTAGTAGTCGTCGTGTTCAGCTTTTCAAACTGGGGTTTTCCAAGTTACAGACTGTCTAACTGTCTATAAAAGAACAACAAGAGCAGTAGTGGTGCTGCAGTTTGGAGTTGAACCTGCCACCCAAGCATTTGAATCCTGGTCTTGGTTCGTGTCTTTCACACTGATCCACACAAGTCCCCGTTTCTGTTCATTTTTATAATCAATCTGTTCATTTCAGGCCGGGCTTTCGCTCATGGGGCCCGGCCGTGCCAAGCCCGAACAAGGGACATGGGTCGCCCCTCCAGTGGACTCACCACCTGCAGGAGGGGCCATAGGGGTCGGGTGAAGGAAGAGTTGGGTGGCAGCCGAGGTCGGGGACCCTGGCGGTCCGACCCTCGGCTACATAGGCTGGCTCTAGGGTTGGATAGATAGATAGATAGATAGATGGATGGATGGATGGATGGATGGATGGATGGATGGATGGATGGATGGATAGATAGACAGCGACAGACAGACAGACTCACAGGTAGAGATCGCTCCAGAACTCGGCAGGTGTGGATCATCTCTTTCATCATGGATGGAGGGATAAAGTGTTTGAGACAGTCTCTGGCTCTATAGGGACGTGGAACGTCACCACTCGGGTGGGGAAGGAGCCTGAGTTGGTGCGCGAGGTCGAGCGTTTCCGACTAGATATAGTTGGACTCGCCTTGACACACAGCTTGGGCTCTGGAACCAGCCTTCTTGACAGGGGTTGGACCCTGTTCTATTCTGGAGTTCTATCCGGGTGAGAGGCGCCGGGCCGGCGTGGGCATACTTATCCCCAGCTCGGCTCCTGTGTGTTGGGGTTCACCCCGGAGGACAAAAGGGTGGCTTCCCTCCGTCTTCAGGTGGGGGGACGGTTCCTCACTGTCATTTGTTGCTATGCACCGTCTCTCCTGAGTGAAGTCTGAAGGTTTTTTTTAATGACAAAAGCAGCTTATAACAGCAGAGCCGACACCTTTTTTGACCCACAAGATTATCACCTACAGTCCAGAGAAGATGTGTTCAACTCTTGCAGTTTATTCTTCCGCTTGTTGTTTTCTCATGGAATAATGGATTTCAATACTAATATGATATTTATTGAAATATTATACATGAGGACAAAATTATTACCCCCCTCTACAAAATGGTTATTGTTTTA
This sequence comes from Paedocypris sp. Pulau Singkep, assembly GCA_017309775.1. NCBI lineage: Eukaryota > Metazoa > Chordata > Actinopteri > Cypriniformes > Paedocypris > Paedocypris sp. Pulau Singkep. The sequence continues at coordinate 515,514 of MU204427.1, forward strand.
AAGGATTTGCAAAACTGCTTTTAATCAGAGCAATTTTATCAAAACAATAAAATGTAAACAGCTTTATTAGACATTTAACTGTCTAAATAACTGATTTGCTTTGTTTTAAAGCAGATTTTTGCAGAAACCTAAATGCAGAACCGAATTTAGATACTGTCCCTATAGCGGCTGTATTAACCAACTCATGTAATTCCAAGTATTTTTGGCATTTTTTGTAATATTATTTAATAAATGAATATTGTATTGGTTTAATTTACCATTGTATTAATTATTTTGATCGAATTATGACAGTATTCAGTCAAAGAACAACCATAGATAAAGATAACAATTATTTTAGTTGTAAATTGTTTAATCTCAAGCAAACGCGAAAAACGCAAGCAAGCAGCGTTTTCATTAGGAAAGATCTCAGAAACACAACAACAAACTCTTAGTTTAAAAAAAACTGTAATATCTCTCTCTCTCTCTCTCTCTCTCTCTCTCTCTCTCTCTCTCAGAGAGGACTGCACCAACTCTAACATCCTAGGCATCCACCTCAACAATAAACTGTAGATCCGGGTCTGGGACAGAAAGAATAGGAGCAGTGACAAAACAACGTTCCCAAAAATAAGGTCCGTGAGCCAACGGAAAAGAGACGGAAAATCGAAACAAATCAAACCATCTGACAGAAAACAGGAATAAAAAATGAAGGAAATTAAGAGCATATAGGACACCTGCCAGTGATCGGAAAATTAATGGGATAACAAGAAAAATACAAAATTCCTGTTTTTTTGATCAATTTTCTTGTTGTACAACTCTATTCTTTAAATGCTGGAAGGTTGAAAGAAGCTTGCACCATGTGTGAATATGTATGATGAACACAATTTGAATTTGAAGTGGCCATATTGACAAACCCACTCACTTTCAACTTCAAAACATAGATGCTTAACAATAACTGGTTGGTAATTCCAACGGACAGAGTGACAGATGAAAAATAAACAAGAAAATGTCAAAATGTCAAATGTCAAAATTTCTTTTTATTAATTTTTTGCTGTCAGAAAATACTTTTAAGTCCAGTAAAATTGTAATGATCTGGGAATCCAGCCCAGGTTAGTCAGTGCACAATACACAGTTCATAAGGTAATTCTATATTTAAAAAAATAATTTAGTCAATAAATAGATAAAAAAAAAACAGCTCCAGAATAAATAATTCATTTTAAATAGAAACACAGTTTACGCTTTAAAAAAAACAACAATGCTGCAATACATCAAAAGTGCCTTTCAGTATTTCTTTTCATAGCAGAACGTGTAGAGATGATGTAAGAGAGTGCCAGTTTCTCCCACTGCTTTGTTCTTGGCTTTTGCCACATCCTAAAGAAATCAATGCATTTAAATAATGCAGATGAGTAAATCTCAGCCTAAAAAAATAAAAGCAGAAACTCACCCCATACAGTTCACTGGCTTTCCTGTAGTTTCCTGCAAATCTCTTCACTAGCACGTGATCAGAATATTCCTCTGCTTTCTGTAAGGAAAACATCAGCTTTCTTAGATTGTGTGTGTGAATGTGTTCCGCTCTGTATGGTTGGCCACCAGTTCAAAGTGAGAGGAGTCCCAGATGGATGGATTTATGGATGGATGGATAGATGAATGGATGGATGGGTGGACGGATGGATGGATAGATGAATAGATGGATGGATGGATAATATGGCTGGATAAATGGATGGATGGACGGATATATGGATGGATTTATGGATGGATGATGGATGTTGTGTGTGGTACTCACACAGCGCTTCATGTAGTTTACGACACTGTCTAAGTCGGACCACACGTGTGATATTCTTGGATAGTGCTTGTCTTCAGTGTGCAGGATGTGCTTCAGATAGTACTTCAAGATCATCACACTGATGCAGCAGTTGTCTTCTTTCTGCTGGGCAGAACACAGCAGAAGGTGAGAAGCAATTCATTCTCGCAATACACAATCCCAATTGTTAGGAAATTGTTTAATGGAATGGATCAATAAACTCGTAGATATTCCATTGCATCCAAATGCATTACTAACCTTCCATTTGAATATTGAATATAGAATATTTTAAAAGCATTAGGTTTCAGAAAGCTATATATTTCAACCAAACTCAAACTTCAAACAAAGACTTTTTGATTAATTGATTTGTATTGATGATGGAAATCCTGGGTTAGTTTTCTTAGTTAGTTGGTTAGTTTCGTTACAATGTTGTACCCCAATGCTGTAAAGACAAATAAACTACTTCTACCACTACTTAGTCCAGATATTTTATATTTAATATTCACCGCCTTGTGTAGTTTTAAATACATTAAGTTATACATTAAGATTAACATTAAGTTAAGTTAACTTTAAATACAAAAAGTTAATACATTTGTTGTGGGTATATATCATTTTAAAAGACAGGGCTATGGCTCGATAAACAAGAAATGTGTTTGTTAAAATCACTTAAATCAATATTACTTACAGTGAAAGCATTGTAAGATTCCAAGTCGGGAAGCAGCCGTGTTTCATGGTCGTGGACGTCTTTTATTGCCTGCAGAAAACAGATTTTTTTTCTTGATATTAAATTTTGAACAAAAATGGATGGTAGATAGATAGATAGATAGATAGATAGATAGATAGATAGATAGATAGATAGATAGATAGATAGATAGATAGATAGATAGATAGATAGATAGATAGATAGATAGATAGATAGATAGATAGATAGATAGATAGATAGACGGATAGATAGATAGATAGATAGATAGATAGATAGATAGATAGATAGATAGATAGATAGATAGATAGATAGATAGATAGATAGATAGATAGATAGATAGATAGATAGTGATGGACAGATAGATGAACAAGATGGATGGATAGATGGACAGAAAGATAGATAGACAGACAGACAATTAAATATAATCCCGAAAAAAACAATTTAGCAAATTAACCGTAAAAGACGAACGCAGACTTACAGATCCGCTCATAGAAACGACGTCGTCCCAGGTGGCGTGACTTTCTAAGGCCGGTGGCCGCGAGATCGGCAGGTGCATCGCCTGTCCAGCCGCAACGCACATCACCATAAGCGCAAGCAAAGTGTTCATTCTGCTGGTCCGGTGCTCGTCTGACACTCACTGAGATCTCACACGAGTGCTGTGCAGGGTATAAGTCCCGCGCTGGCGTTTATATTCTCCTCCGGCTCATACGTCATCGCTCATTACCTGTGTCGTAATCTC
>MU204427.1:518757-565895 GCA_017309775.1 Paedocypris sp. Pulau Singkep
ATGCTTTGCTCAATCATCGGCTTAAATGGTGCTTGGAAACATCTCAATGGCCTTCTTCCTGACCAGCGTGTTTGTAAACGTCTGGAGATGCGCAGAAGATGTTGCCTCATAAACGCGCGGCGGTGTGGCGCATCACTGTCCCGGGATGTTTGCGGAGACTAGTGACGAAACTAGGATAGGCACTTGGGGGAAAAAAAACTGTTTGCGGAAATGCTCCGTTTGATTTATGAAGTATGAGAAATTAACTGACGTCAGAAACTAAACTGGAGAATTGCAAAAGCGCCATTGCTGCGTCGGAGAAACGTTTTATTTGAACTTCGAGCGCTTATTTGACGCACTTGTCGGTTATAAGGCTGTAATATGGCAATAAACAAATCTGACATATTCACTTGTTTGTGTGTTTCTGTTACTCTCAAGACAAAGCTGTTGTCTGCGTTGATGCAGAGAGCACATGAAATGCTTTACAATTTACCGTGATGCTTACGTGTTATCAATATTGGTTTATTTTCGCTTGCATTTCAAAGTCATTTTAAGTAGAGTCTTATGATGAGATAAATGCACATACTGTACCTAAATATTAGTTGTGTCTGTGTTAATCAATTTCGCGCTTTACGTACACTATTTTGAGTTTGAGGGACTAATTTCCCTGACTGAAAATAAGAACAGAAATGCCCAAATCAATTACACGGATTGTCTGGCGGGAAAAAAACAGGAATGAAAAAAGAAAGTTCATGTTAATTTACTCATGAATTACGTCACGGACTTGCCTTTCACAGTCAATATTGTGTATCTATTCAAAAACGATTACCATTTTAATTTGACTTTTATGGTTTAAATTTAAATAAAATACAAATAAAATACAATGTCAATAATCAGTTCAGTTATAATTTGGAGCTGCTTCTTCAAGCTGAATCAAAACTTTTGTTATGGTTTGAGGCTGCACTATTTATTTTAGCATGTTGCATTTTTTTTGCCATTGTGATTCATCAACGCTTCATATTCAGGTCATATTTTTTGTCATTTCTGAGTATTCCACATTGTGATACTGTCTTCTTAATTTATGATTTTTGTAAACATGTCTTTGTGTCAATAAGGTGAAAATCTTTTTTTGTAAGTTACTGTATTGATTTATAAGATGTTTAAAACAGTCATTCAACAATTAATAAGGCAAGTAATTATGTAATTCAATAATAATTATTGCTTTTAATTTTATTTCAATTTTGAGTTCTTAAACAATAGATTTTTTTTTCAAGAAAAAAAAACAAAGCCAAAGCAAATCTTTGCCAGTTTTTGTGTTGATGTTGTAAAGACTTAAAGATAAGATTTACAACACACTATACAGTAATGTGCATTTGTGAAAATGTCTAAGATGAAAAAAACAACAACAATATAAAGCAGAAAAGCTTTAATTTTCAACAACACAACACTTTTACAGAACAGTAAAAGAACTATGTTTAACTACATAAAATATAAAAGCAATACGGAACACACTTTTATCCAAACCGGCTTATAAAGTCATATTTATAAGTGTTCTGAAATATACAACAGGGCACTAAATATAATTACTGTAATTATACAACAATATTCACTATTACTTTCCCCAGAAGTCTTCCTTTCTCTTCTGAGCGCGACCCAGAACCTGAGACGCCACTGAGCAGGAGTTTGCAGACCGGTATGAGAGCTGAGACATCCTGTCTTCTGAAATATGCAAAGACATATTTAAAATAAATCACGCTGTTGTACAATTTACACTGAAACCAAAAAAGCCATGTTAAACGTGTGCATCTGCTGAAGTGACCCACAATTCTCGGCCAAGTTGAAGACAGTGATTCAACTTTAAATCACTTGACCTAAAACGTCCCTAACACATGAATGTTCAATAGATGATTAACAAGGTGCAGGTTTTTAAACAGTGAAACGTATTTGAAATTGATGAGCTGTTCTTCACCACATCAAAAACAAGTCGTTGCTCTAATTTTGGCTTTACTCAAACTACCAGACAGAAACTGTAACAAGTTAAAGTTTTCAAGTCCTGAGCATTTGTAAGGTGCTTTTCACAGTTCTAACCGTCTCAAAGCGTAACACAAGAAAAAGAAAAAATGGCAAGTGTTGCTTTTGAAATATTGTTTAAAAAACATCACCATTGTCTGACGCACCAGGGTCGGTTTCAGGAAATGCAACGAGTTCAGGACGAAAAATTCCCAATTCACCTAGAAACACAAAGAGGTTATTCCAGGACAGGACACACGGGACTGAAAAAAAAGTCTTTCCGTGATCATGCTATAGAAATAATGTATATAGCGACGATGTACGACTTGTGGCTTTTTAGAATGAATTTCCAATGCTTCCTTTAATTTCTGCGGCAGCGTGTCTCTTCACCAATGGAATTCCGGAGTCAAAAAAAAAAATAGGGTTCATTTACAATACAATCTAGAGATTGACTCTTTTTTTTTTATAGGCGGACTCTCTTTTAAACAACCAGTGTGAGCATTGGAAAACACCAGTATTACTGAACATTCTATTGTAAATACATATTAATTAACAAGCAAAATTCCCATCACCAAAAGTATATTTTACCATCACCCAACTATAATTCTATAATAAACACATATAAAATTACAGACGGGAGGAGAAGAGAGAAGGACAGAATCGGAAATAACGCACCGGAATTTCCCATGGTTATATTGTTATTATTATTTTCTCAAAACAATAGATTACAGTAACGCACACATGAAAAATATGAATTGTTATCTTTCAATAGGCAGGAAGGTTCAGCAATACTTAATATAACAAGTTAATCCTTTAATTAAACCAGCTCGCTGACTTAGTAATTCACTGAAATATTGAGAAAGATGGGAAACACACACGTTTACATCACACTGTAGTATGTGTGTAAACATCTACTGCATGAATCAGATTAGAATAGATGATATAATTGTTATTAAGAGGAAAAAACTAAACAAATTTGAAATAGCCTTAGAATAGATACGACTATTATGACTATTTATGACTAGAATAGATTATTATTCAAGTAAAAACGACACTGAAGTGATGCAAGTTAGATTTGTTAAATAAAGAAAAGATAGTATTTTTAAGAGAAAATGTACGCAACTAAGCCAAAAAAAGTAAAAAAAAAAAAAAAAAAAAATTTATTTTTTTTGGAATTTTTATTTTGTGATTGAAAATTCAGGAGGGTGCTAATATTCGCGTGAATACAGTATTTATTATTATTGCTTAAATATTTTCTTACAGGCGGATCTACAAATAGATGGATTAACACAGACAGACAGGCATCTCATGAATTATATGAATTGTGTTTTTACCATTGTTAACAAAATCTCGGTCTACAGGCAGATTGGACGGATGGACAGATCGTGCAGTTTCAAAACGTGTCAAAACCTTTGCAATACGCTATGGTGAGATTGTTTTTAATAGACGAGGCAAATCTGTGCTTCTCAAAAGTAGTTGTGGTGATGAACTCACTGACACAAGTGGAAACACTGACCCAGATTCATCTCCCCCTCTCGCTGGCGGGAAGTCTGTCTGCTGGTAAATGACTGACGTTTCATCTGGAGCTCCACGGCCATTCAAGCTTTTCTAATTCTCTTTAACGCTTACGGCTTGAGACGGTGAAAAGGTGATTAACGGTTCTTTGTGACAAAAAGTCTCACAAACTGAAAGGTCCACGTGTTTTGTGTCATTTAAAAAAATTGCTCATTTTCAGTATGTTAACGTCATTATACTCTGCCACTAATGGGAATCAAGGACTGAAAAAATCTTTCATTTATCTTGAATATAATATTGTCCGCAATGGTTATTTAGAGCCACACGATTAACCAAACAGAATGATTTTGAGCGCTGTGAGTGGTCGGTTTTGTGTTCTGCATCGTTCTAGAGTGTTTTTGTCTATACAAAATTAACTCGGAAACTGACTGAGAACGTTATACTTTTCTTCAGAGGAGTGATGAGTACCTGAAAACCATACTTGAGTAAAAGTACAGATACCTTACTGTAAAAAATATTCCCTTATTATTATTATTATTGCTTAAATATTTTCTTACAGGCGGATGGATTAACACAGACAGACAGGCATCTTATGAATTATATGAATTATGTTTTTACCATTGTTAACAAAATTATGTTACTCGTACTGAATTTAGGCTCAAATAACACCAAATATTGTAAAAAAAAGAAGCTCTTTATTTACGAGGTTTTATTTCCTAATATAGAAATTTTATTTAACATCTCAATGTGTCAGCATGGCAGAACAACATTGAGTCAAAAAAAGGTAAAAAAAAAGTTAATTAAATGTAGTGAAGTAAAGAGTATATACTCAATCACAAATGTAGTCAAGTAAAGAGTAAAAGTTGCTCATGTATTTGATGCTCAGTGCAAGATAGCCATAAAAACTCAACAGTCCATTTACTCAAGTACTTTACACCACTGCATTTTTTCCTCATCTTAAAACTGAACTTATTTAGATTTACTAGTAATAGCTCACAGTTAGAAAACTGTTTAGTTGTGATTACAGTAGTTAGTATAGTTTTAGTGTTGAGTAAAGTTGTCGGTTTCATACCATTATGCTGAAACTCGGGGTCTCTCAGTGTTCCCTGGATTCTGTTGGCAGGACAAACCGGCGCCTTGGTGTGTTTCTTATGTGATGGCTTGGCTTGTCTTTGGATAGCAGAGTGATCTTCCTCCTCATGCACTTCACCATCATCATCATCACGCATGGGAAGAGGGTCCATGGTGGTCAGACCAGCCGCTGGTGAAAGTCGTATCAAGCTTCCATCTTCAACCTTTGGGTCAAAACAGAAATCATGTTAGGCCAGATATGAATATGATATATCATCCATTCATTTCAATTATTTGGTTTGGGTTGAAACTTCAATGTCAAGCTTACTTTGAGTTGAGCCAAACAAGAATAACATTTATAAAACATGAAAAAAAATAAAAATTCAATAAAATGTTTAAATAACTTGGAAGTATTTTGTCCTCCGTAAAACGATTTAAAGAATACGAAGGAAAAAATTGTAGTAGATTTGAGAGACGAGTTTTTAATAAATTGTACTAATTACAAAAGAGTAATTGTTTTCATTCTAATGCACTGCATTATGGGATCTGTAGTATATGTGTCATCAGTGCCTCATATCTTTGCGTCTGTCATGTTTACGTTGCAGTGTTTATGTTGTAGTGTTTAAGATCTGTTCTTGTATTTAAGAAGGCATTTCTCAACAGCTCCTTGTCAGAAGATTTCCATGATGTGCGCGCTGTGAACTTCCGGTCCATCAATCCTTTGTTCTATAGAGCTTTAGTTCCTTTTGTCAGCAAATAAAACCCAACAAGCTTAAGAAAACCAAAGACTGTGTTCTGTGCCTCCCTAGAATTACTCGAGACGTGACAGTGTCAACATTACTTCTAAATAATCTCACGAGTTAATAATCTCACAAATAATCTCCTGAGTTTGTGAAAGCAACGCTCTCATTATAAAATAACTAAAACAAATTGTTAATATTGTTGCTAATAACCTTCAGTTAAATATCAAATTGTCACAGGGGTAATGACACCAAGAATAAAAAGCTTTTGGAAGTCTTTACTTTTTTCACCCAATCTGGCTAGAAAAACCTTAATCTGAGGAGGTGTGTCCATTACAGAAAATATATAAAATGTCATTCGTTTAAGAGGGTAAATACAGCATCTGCACGACATTTATTTCACATTTTTCCCCCTAAATCTTTTCTTCTCAACAAGCCAAAAAAAACCCTTGTTAGAGTGTCATCATGCAATAATCATTGAGAATTCAAGGAAGGGATGGATTCCGGCACCTTGCAGTTGGGCTGCTGAGGAGAGACAACTTTGCGTAGTCTGTGAGGAGAGAGATGTTTCCTCAAAGGCGCTTCACTTCTTCCTCTCCAGGCCTTCTTGATCTTTGGTGGAGCGACCAGCAGCGCACCACCTAGCAGAATCAGAAGCAGAAACCCGTCGTACACACAGTTCAGTCATACCTTGAATTATTCACCATCCACTTTATTGTAAATCTTAATTATTATATTTACCGGTACGTAGTTAATTTAATATTTGTGAATGCTTCTGACTTGAAACGTGGAAAAACAGGCGCTTGAATTTACGCGCACGTAAAATGCACACGGTTTATTTTACCTTGCGCTTTTGACCTTCTCAAATTGGAAAAACGGAGTGCTTACATTCGCATAAATACGGTAATTCACTCGGCGAGGACTGAAAAATAAACACGGCTGTTGAGCCTGAACTCAAACTGCAAAATCATAGTGAAAGTGGAACACGACCCCTAAAGAATAGGTGTAAAGTCACAGACGGATGACATCCAGACGAAACAAACACACGCGTCCGCCAACGCATTTTGAAAATGATTGCAAAAGGACAATATTTTATAGTTGTGTGCCAACCAATCTTTTGGGTTAAACCATTTGTCTTTCTAACACTTGTCTTACCAGCGGCCGGAGTGGTACGATCATGATGGGTCCGCTGTACGGTTCGCATGCCCTTGAGTTTTGGTGTGGGCATTCTGCCAGCCACATTAATGTCTCTTGATTCTTCTGATGCGGATGTTGATGACGACGACGATGAAGAACCGACTTCTGAGACCTGCGATCTAGTTGAGGAAAGTCAGAAAGAGCAGAAATGTATATATTTATGGATGGATGGATAGATAGACAGACAGACAGACAGACAGACAGACAGACAGTCAGACAGACAGATAGATAGATAGAAAGGACGACGGAGTGATGGATGGATGGATGGATGGACAGACGGACGGACAGACAGATAGATAGATAAATAGGACGACGGAGTGGTGGATGAATGGATGGACAGACAGACAGACAGATAGGACGACGGAGTGATGGATGAATGGATGGATGGGCAGGTGGACGGATGAATGGATAGATAGATGGACGGACGGACGGATGAATGGATAGATAGATGGACGGACGGACGGATGAATGGATAGATAGATGGATGGACGGACGGATTAAGGAATAGATGGACGGACGGATGAATGGATAGATAGATGGACGGACGGACGGACAGTCAGACAGAAAGATAGATAGATTAATAGGACGATGGAGTGGTGGATGAATGGATGGACAGACAGACAGACAGATAGGACGACGGAGTGATGGATGAATGGATGGATGGGCAGGTGGACGGATGAATGGATAGATAGATGGACGGACGGACGGATGAATGGATAGATAGATGGACGGACGGACGGATTAAGGAATAGATGGACGGACGGATGAATGGATAGATAGATGGACGGACGGACGGACGGACAGACAGACAGAAAGATAGATAGATTAATAGGACGACGGAGTGGTGGATGAATGGATGGACAGACAGACAGACAGTAAGGACGACGGAGTGATGGATGGATGGGCAGGTGGACGGATGAATGGATAGATAGATGGACAGACGGACGGATGAATGGATAGATAGATGGACGGATGAAGGAATAGATGGACGGACAGATGAATGGATAGATAGATGGACAGACGGACGGATGAATGGATAGATAGATGGACGGACGGACGGACGGATGAAGGAATAGATGGACGGACAGATGAATGGATGGACAGATGGACGGACGGACGGACAGACAGACAGACAGACAGACAGATAGATAGATAGGAGGGCAGAGGAATGAATGAATGAATGAATGGATGGATGGATGGACGGACGGACGGACAGACAGAGAGACAGACAGATAGATAGAAAGGACGACGGAGTGATGGATGGATGGACAGACGGACAAACAGACAGACAGACAGACAGACAGACAGATAGATAAATAGGACGACGGAGTGGTGGATGAATGGATGGACAGACAGACAGACAGACAGATAGAACGACGGAGTGATGGATGGATGGATGGATGGATGGATGGGCAGGTGGACGGATGAATGGATAGATAGATGGACAGACGGACGGATGGATGAATGGATAGATAGATGGACGGACGGACGGATGAAGGAATAGATGGACGGACAGATGAATGGATAGATAGATAGATAGATAGATAGATGGACGGACGGACGGACGGACAGACAGACAGATAGGAGGGCAGAGGAATGAATGAATGGATGGATGGACGGACGGACTGACGGACAGGCAGACAGATAGATAGGGCGACAGATGGAAGGATGGATAGATGAATGGATGGATGAGTGAGTGGATGCATGTATGGATGGATAGATTGATAGATAGATCGTAATTATGCAAATGTGAAGAAATATATACTGATGAATGGAATCAAAATAAAGTGCTGGTGATCTCATTCGGAACGAAAAGTAATCGGTTAAAAATCTTAACGCTAGAAATTGTCAACAGCAACGAACCTTCCACCTCTCCGCAGCATCTCTCCATCCTCACTGGCTTTCTCACTCCCAGACTTTGGCTTCCCGACAGTATCTTCACCAGTGATGTCCTGGTGCTCCGTCTCAGACACAACGCTATGTCTGGACTCTGGTTCTTCATCCCATGCGGACGTTCTCTGGACTGGAAGAGCGTGGTGTTCCGGAAGCCTGCTCGTCTCCACAGGGATGGAGCTTCGCCGGACGCTTCCTTCTCTGTGGAGAAACAGCAGGTCAGAGATCTCACACTCCCTTACAGTTCCTCGCTCACCGCTCCAGATCCTCGATGCCGCAGCCGGACACAGAGGAGCAGGAAGAGACGCTTCTAGAAGGTTCCCACATCCAGTTGTGCTCAGACAGGATCTGATTGGTGTGCTGGCGAGAGAAGTGAGTTCCCCAGGCTCTTTTCTTGAAGATCTCAGCTTTCTCTCGCAGGTCCTGCATCTGCAGGAGAACATCACAAGGACTATTAATATAGCTTTTGTTAATGCAAGGTCGCATTATGTTAATGTATCAATATACGTTATTAAAAAATAGATGTTTGTGTGTGTATTCATATATAGCATTTTCTTCAGATAAAAGGGATTTGATTTGAATGTTAGAGACAGACATACATACTTTTTTGTTACATTTTATTAAAGCATTGTTTTTTAAAATATTTTTTTGATTTTTTTTAGATAATACAAAAAAATGAATAATAATAAAAAAAATTGATAATAAGGCTTACATGTTATTTTAGTGTATAAAATACATTATATTAGTTTCATTTTGTAGTATGTGTGTATACTGTGCATACACATAAATATTGTATGCACACACACACACACACACACACACACACACACAAACACATATATATTTATGTATATATGCATATTTGTATTTATAGAAAATAGTGTGTATATAATATAGTATATATGTATATAATATAGTGTGTGTGTGTGTGTGTGTGTGTGTGTGTGTGTTTGTTTGTTTGTATACACACACACTATAATTACTTTAAAATACATTATAAATTAAACATAAAATGTTTCATTTTATATAAGACAATGTTTTCTTTGGGAGAATAGGATGTGTGTATATGCAAGCATACTGTTTACACACATACTGTATATACATGACACATATGTACACGCACAAGCACATGTACAGTAAATACAGTATAGATACCATAATAACATAAACCCGATAATAACATATAGACTGTGAATGTGAGTGCTTGCTGCGGATCAGGCCGGACTGAGCCAATGGAAACCAGAATCAGATCAATAGATGAAACCCACGGAAGAGTTTACGGTGTAAAACCTCAGGAGCTGAGCACAGCAAACACACACACACACACACACACACACACACACACAGTAACACACAAACTCTACCGACTCATCACGATCCGACTGACTCCAGTCTAAACACAATTAACAGTGAAAACAAAGGCTTATCTGAATTTTAAAAAAATGCTTTTTGACCATGCAAGTATAACACAGCAGTTACACACCTCCATAATACAAAAAAAGATTGCATAGCTTTTCATAGCACAGAAATTATATTTGTCAAAGAATTGTTTATACACAATAATGAAATACAGTATATACACACATTTAGACATATGCGTAAATGTGTTTGCGTTTATATATTTGTCCATATTTATCGTAGATTTACATTTTTGAGATGTATCTATAGAGAGCTAGATACCTCTACAACTGACATATACATATTACTGAATATTATATTTTAAATAATATTAATTTAGACTAATAAAAAGTTACTAGTTAATTTCTTTCATTAATTTATCCTTATATTTTTAATTTATTACCAAAACACTTTATAAACCTTATATTAGATTTTAATTAACATTAATATTAATTTAGACAAATAAAAAGTTACTATTTGATTAATTTAACTATTTATCCTTATATTTTTTATTTATTACCAAAAATATTTTATAGACCTTATATTAGATTTTAATTAATATTAATAATAATAATAATTTAGACTAATAAAAAGTTACTAGTTAATTTTATTTATATGCGTAATTTAGCCTTGTTTTTTATGTATTACAAAAACATATAATTTAAACCTTTTATGTGTTATATTTTTAATTTATCCTTATAATTATCCCTAAATTACATTTTACATATGTACGTAATACATACGTCATTTACTGCCAATAAGCTATTGATGTGATTTTGCATACAGTAAAAGATTAAAGCAGGAGTCAACCGGAGGATATCTGCAGCTTGAGTAAAAACCGACAAAACCACATATGACTGGAACTGATGCTGACAGATAAGATATCACACAGCTTCAGCTCGAGATTTGATCAACTCGGATCAAAATTTGCACTTATGTCATGCACGTCCACCAATGCCACCCAAACAGATGAGCACGAACAGACGCAGGACGAAACGGAGCGTTACCTCATGACACCAGCAGTGAGAAGTCTGACACTCCTGCAGATGAATCATATACAGAGCAACCATTAGCTTCTGCTTCTCTCCAGCTCACCACCACCTCGTCCCACCTTCAGCCACCAATCGGCAGGATGTGCCCATTTAGAAAAGAGTGGAAAAATCCCAACCTCTTTCAAAGTTCAGGAGAGGAATAAGAATCTATTCGCATAGACTGTATTTGAATAAGAATGAATAAATAATAAAAATAATATATAAGCCTAATCGGTTGTGTCGTTTTTAAATTGTTGTAAAATAATAGTGTAAAGTGACATTTCACAAGTGTGTTTTCTAAAATATGTGTATTAGATATTTTATAAATAATAGAAATTTCTCAAAGATTGACAAATGATATGAAAAATAAAACCGGAATCAAAGTAGCTTTAAGTAGAAATAATTGTATTTATGTTTTGTAGTAGTTGTTTTGTGTAAAAATGGTAATTTTAAGAAGTATGTATTAACATTCATACATTTTCAAATTACAATGGAAAATGAATTATTATTTAGTGAAATGTTATGTAATTGATGATGAATAAAATATTTAAATTTGAATTTGCATTATAAAAATAAATACAACCGGTACTGTACATATATTACATTTTTAATACATTACAAAATGACATATTACATAATAAAAATTGTACAAAATATTAAAGATTAAACATTTTAAATTTGATTTTATAGATAAAATATATACGCAATGCATATTTTAATCTTTTTTTGTCTAATCATGTCTATTTTCCCAGACGTTACCTTTTCTATATTGTTACATGTATGATAGCTTGTTCAGAATGGAGGATAAATGTATAAATGTATAAATGAATGCAGAAATACATATGCACAATATATTTTTATAAATACAATAATACATATATTTATATTACTACTACAAATAGGAAATTACTATATAATTTATAAATAGGAAATATATTACTACTAAAAATAAGTACATGTATTTCCCATTTGTAGTAATAATATAAATATATGTATTTATACATTTATTTTGTATTTTTGCATTTATTTATACATAAGTACATTTATTTCCGATTTATTGTAATAGCATAAATAAACGTGATCATAAATGCATTTTGTTTTTCTGCATTTATTTATGCACAAGTTACGTTTATTTCCATTGTCAATTACATTTGATTTTGGCGGTTTTGGTCCTCCACAGTTCAGTTCCGATAAAGACAAAATAAAAGTCTTTACTCAAGGAAACCCAAACCTCCTCTTTTGCAGATTTGATCTTCACCCAAGCTCCGTCTCTGTGGGCGTACTGATGGGGAGACAGGAAGCTGGACCTGTACTCAGTTTTGGCTTTCCTGTCAGGGTGAGAAATGGGGAATGCTGGTCAGATGTTTTTTTCAGGCTTGGAGGACGGTCAGCTCGTGCACATCCGTCACCTCTTGACCCTGCACGAGGGCTTTTCCTGGGCCGGCTGCACGACTTCCCCTTCAGGGTGCGACTTGCTGTGGTTCGGCTCCTTCTTCTTCTTCCTTTTGCTCAGCTTCTGAATGGCGTGGTGAAATCAGTAAGGCTGCGTGGAAAATTCTACACTGCGTTTTTTTTTTTTTCAACTGTAAACTTCCTCCCCGAAATCAAAGCACTTGCTTGATACGTCAATCACAAAGAACAAATATTGCGTTAGTGGACTGGATATTCCCGACGTGTTTTATGGCGGGAAACCTGCCTGTCCGGTGTGATGTCATCGCACGCTTTGGTTCAGTGTTTACCTTCTCTGGGGCTGCGCTGTGCTGTGCGTTGCGTCTTAACCCTGGTGGTCTCGGAGGAGGAGAGCCCGTAAAACTTCTTCTGTACTCCGTCTCCATAACCACTGGGTTGGATCGGAAGGGTGGGAGAAGTCTGCTGCTACTGTAAAACATCTAAACAAACGGATAGAATACGACAAACTCCATTATACGTAAATGATCTATGTATACGGTAAAAAGAAAATATGTATACACATAGAGACACCTATAGGTGGGAGATCAAATTGAGCTTTGAACAGTAAAATGCATGAATAAAATGATACAATTATTTATACAGTATATTGATTTAACTTTTATTAAATGTTCACAATATTGTGTTTGTTCATTATGATGTGTGCGGTGTGTCATTGTTCTGTTTATTTATGTATAGTGTGTGCAGTGTTGTTTATATTTATGTTAATGCATGCATATAACTTTTGTTATAATGCATAATAACTTTTGTTATTCCTCATATAGATGTAATTATATACTGTACATTTATTTGACTGCTGTGGGACAATTAAAGGCTTATTCAATTCAATTATATATCAAATTAATTAATAAAGATAAAATAATTTATCATTTATTGATTAGGCAAGCATTTCTACATCATATATGAATATAAATTAATATACTTATTAATACATGTGAGTGTGTGTGTGAGTGAGTGAATATAGTAAATATTAAACATCAAATATGTAAATATTAAATCTTAAATAACTGTTTTAAGATTATTGTTATTGTCTATAGTTAGTGTCTATCTTTTTGTTAGTGATAGACATTGTATATACTCGTTTCCTGTATATGTACTGTATATACAGTACGGTGCAAAACTTTTAGGTGCAGTACGATGCAAAACAGTTGTGAATCACAAATGGACAAAATTCGATGAATGAAACAAAAGAGGAAAGTGAACCAAATCAAACATTTGCCGTCAAACCATTAGCAGCTCATCCTTGTCTGTTCTCACATCCATGTCTCCCCGAAACACTGAGACTGAGAAGAGCGCTATATAAATAAACTTGAACTTGAACTTGAAATGGGAATGATCTGTATGTTTGGGGTCGTTGTCCAGCTGAAGGACACAATTGGTCTGTCATTTAGTTAATCTATCATCGTTTCCCTGGAGATTCTGCATGATGGAAAAAGATTGTGTTTTTCAGAGCGTTGAGAACGTGATTTGTTCTGACAAAATCACCATTTACAGAAACAAAACCTGAACATTTGAGGAAAATCCGGCATCTTAGCTGCAACTCTTCCATGAAGGGTGTATCTTGGTTCCGGTCAGTTCTGATGTTGAAGAGTAAAAGCTTGATTTGTCTGTCTTTGTAATCCCGATTGTTTCTGAATACTGTGACCAGCACATCAGTCTCTGGTCTAAAGACGCCACGTCAAATGGCATTTCACAACCTTACATCAGCATTTTTTCCCCACACTTGCCCAAAAGTGTGAATGCATATAGATAAGTGTAAAATTTTTCTCCATGTATTTACATTTAGCTATTAGGAAATTAACCAGTTGTTTAAAGTACTTGAGTAAATGGACTTTGTTACTTTGCTTAAGTATTTTTTGGCTACTTTGTACTTGTACTGTGCGCTTTTTGCACATTTGAGTTTGACTGAGACTGTCATTTTTTTTTTTTTTTTTTAAACCAAAATGATCTATTTTGATAGACTAGAGACTGATCTATTTTGTTCTTCCAATTTGAGAGACTGAGGTGTTAAATTCCATTTCTAAATACAAAAATGAAACCCTTATAAATAGTTTCTTGTTTTTCACCTTTCGTGGTGCTTTTTGAGCCTAAATTCAGTACGAGTAAAATACTTAAGTTCTTAAAATTGGACACTTTTACTCAAGTCTTCTCAGAAATGGTGACTTATAACGTGTAATATATAACTAGAAATAACTTTCATTACTCTTTACACCTCTGGAATGAATTAACTCTCTAATTATGAATGAATAAATAGAAAATAACATATCACACACAGCCACCTGCTGAAAAAAAATCGGCCCATACTTTCCAGGATTAAAGGTGGAAAAAAAGCTAAGCATTTATTAAGCATATCTATCATAAATTAAGCATAAACCGTTGTTTGTTTGTTCAGCAGGAAAGGCTAAAGTAGTCTGTAAAACTACTCCAAAAGGCATCACTTTGGATGAAAGGATCCACTAAACACATACTGTAAATGTAAAACACATGTAAGACATACGTCATAGGCTTCCAGCAGCGGCGACTCAGCTACAGGAGTTTTCCACAGGAACTGTCTCTGATACTCCGAGCTCACGTCGTTCCTCTGTCTGTCCGGCCTCAGTCCAGCTCTCTTCCGAAACAAATGAGACATCTAAGGAACGACACAATCTCTGCAAGTCCTTCTGTTTTTCAGTATGAATAGTATATATGTTGTTAATGTACGTTTTTGGTAAACTCACAGCATCAGTGGGCTGGTTTGTGCCGCTGCTGCGTTTGGCGGCCGTAGCTTTGGGCTGTGGGGACGGTGCACTGGCGCCATCTTGTGGCGTAGGGTCTCGGGAACAGAGCGGGGTCCTTTCTACTTCTGCTGGACTCCTCACCCGATGATCCCCCTCTTTACCGTCCAACCGGAAAGAGCCGCACACGTGGGCAGTGGGGCACGGGACTTTTTTTTTGGTCAGGAATTGTGGCTCTCGGGTGATTTCTGCAAGGCAAATGGAAGCAGATATTGTTTGTTTTTGGTAAGTTATGATGATGATGATGATGATGATGATGATGATGGTGATGATGATGAGGGTGGACATAATTATGAATGAATTTCTGATTCAAGTTCAAGTGTGAATAAATCGATATTAGAATAATATCAGATATCTATTTAATAATAACAAAACAAAATAGAATGATTGTTTATGATATGACTCATATGTTTTATGATTCCTTAATTTAGCATGATAACAAACATGATAAGAAAATTGGCGTTTAATGGCTCAAACATACTTGAATGATCTGAGCGCAGTCCGGCCTGACTCATCCTGTGAGCGGCACGAGCTTTATATTTACTCTGATACTCACTTACTCCCTGTAAGCAACAAACACACACACACACACACAGAGATACTGAAAAAAGAACAACATGCATAATTACAGTATATCGATGAAACAGTATCGCACACGTATACACATGTGTATCAACAGTACAGTTAACTTTTCTACACACAAACACTTTGTTTGTTTTGAATTACTTTGAATAACTTTAATTATTATTTAATATAATATTATTATAACTTTGAATGTTTGGCTATAGTCTTGTATCCAAATATACATTATATTATTGTATATTATATTATATCCAAATATACAATATATCATACATTATATCATTATACATCCATATTATCCAAAATACAAAGAATTAAATCCTCTATTTCCTTTATACACATCAGAAGTCTATATGGAAACTTTATGTACACAAACACAAATGACAAACACAAACCAATCACGTTGGCACGCAACACTTTCGAATTCACTCCATATGGACAAAACTAATAGGATCAAAATATGTAAAACCATCAAATTGCAACGTTAAACAAAATACTGGTGCAAAAATGGTTAATCCAGATTGCTAGTAATCTGCACACGGGGTCAATCTCCTTCAAATCGAAACGAAACCCGCGACAATGATAAATCCGGACTCGCTGCAAAAACTTAGAATCACTGAGCCTGCATTATGTACTTATTCGTGTGTTAAACGCCAGGTTTACTCACGTGTACGTGTTTGTCACTTAAATGTGGACAGGATATCAAAACTGAAAGCGTTTCTGTCGTCCTCACGGCGCGCACGCGCTCAATCCTAATGACGTAGGAGAGGCGCGTGCACTGAACGCTTTCGGATTATGACTTAAATTGCAGTTTAGATTTCGAAAATATACCTGAAAATGGACAGTCATTTTGAGAGTTTGCGACAGTTCACCCGAGGAAACGAGACACCCGCGAACAGAAGGCGCGTTTCCGATACAAGCTTTCAAACAGATTCGGTTACGGGCGGAGCTTGTTGCCTTGATAACGGCGTCCTCTGATTCCACGCGCACGCGGTTATAAGCCGCTTTGTTTTGACGCGACAGCTTTCGTTGATTTAAATGAAACTCGCTTTGTAAAGTGACACCTTTGTAAGGCCACTCTACAATTGTCGTTTAAAACGTTAATAATTATTCAAGTTTGTTTTTATTTATTTGATTTATTATTAAATATAAATTGATAGTTTTAGGATTAACCAATATTACTATAAATACTTTAAAAACTTTTGTACATTTAATTATACATCTCTTCGTATTTTAGTAGTTTAGAACAATAAGCACATCCATGTCTTTCGTTTTATTAAAATACTGCTAAAAGTTATTAGGTTTTATGAATAGATATTACAATTACTGTATTGTTTTTTCTTCATTAAAACTTTGTTGGTTGCTTAATTGTTCAATCGTCCGTTCACTGTGTTCAACATTTAGTCGATTGTTTAAATAAAATATTTATATCACAATGTCCCAACGGGCAAAAAGAATTCGCCATCGTTGATGTAATGACCTTAAAACGTGTTTCCATGAGATTTGTCGGGTTTCTTAAATTTGGGGACGTGGCAAAATGCGCCCAATAGGACAATCCAAACATAACGGAACCCCTCCTTTTCAGTAGTTTTTACATCGCATTCACCGACTATTGCATCATCTCAACTGATTGGTTCGTCTTGTTCATTTAGCCAATAAAAAGCAAGATTGGGTGAACATCGCTGTAAAAAACAACGTATACGTCATCATCCGGGTTTTTTATTGCCATGCTGAAGTGGCCCAATTGCAGTGGTTGGTGGCCGCATCTCGTGTTTTGATTGGGTGATTGTATTGCCCCATTCGGTAAACGCTGTGGTACAGGGGTGTGTAGTTTATTAAACCGCGACCCCGTATTGTGTCTGGGAATTGTGGACTCGCAGTAAAACAGGTATTTCTGTATTTTAAACATGTATTCATTGAGCATAATCGGCGTTAGTCGATTGTTGCGGCACTGGACCGCTTATTTATGGCGATTCCCTTAACAACGGTAAATGGGGTAATGCACGCAAAATTCTTTTCGTTCGGATGTTTTACACGGTTTTTGTCAATTTTGTCACGCGATAACAGTCAATTGACTGTAATATTAAAGCACGTTGTTATTTAAAGTGAACTTTATTTTATTTAAAGTGTTTGAGCTGGTGTTGCTCTCTAAAAGCCGGTTTTTGTTTACATAGTCTTTATTTGGTGGCATGTAGATCGATGTTTTCCTTTATTTAAAGAAGAAAAAAACGTGAATCCTGCAAAATGCCGTATACGTTGGTAGTTACAGTAATCGAAAATGTCTTTTGATCGTTGATTTCATATTGAACTTTACTGTTTGTTTACTATTTACACAAATAACATGAGTACTATTAATAAAATAATAATTAATAAAAATAAAAATATTGTTTTCTATTGTCATTGTACTAAGACTGTAATGTTTTCAGTGAACATAATTGGTGTCACTCACTGATAAAATAAATACTAAAATATAATGTAATTAAATAAATTATTTTTTGTTTGGTGGGTAAATGAATCGTTTTTGATTGGTTACTCAACTGGTTAACGTCAATACCAATAAAAGTTGTTCTTGTTTTTCAAGTAACTGAATTATTGCAATTAAATAATGTTTTACTGTGAGTTACTTTATGACATGTCAAGCAATTGTCTTCATCTGTAGAGAGTTCGGCTATTTTGCTTTTATCATTTGGCTGTACGATTATCTTAATTTCAAAATGTATTGTCCTCAAAGAAAACTTCATCCACCCATTCTTTTTGTCCTCTGCGTTTTCCTTTGCAGTGTTTCCTGTCACAAGACATCCAAGCTTTTTGTCCAGCTATCATCTCTCGCATTAACCAGAGCAATGCCGTTCACTTTTCACTTACACTATCTGTCTCTTTTCTCCACAGAAACTGTTAAAAAGATGGAGGTCAGGCCTCTGCTGATGTGCTTTGCTCTGTGTGTGGTTTACGCCACCAGCAAACCAACCGAGAAGAAAGACCGAGTTCACCACGACACACCACTGAGCAGCAAGGAGCACGAGGACGGAGCAAACTTTGACTATGACCACGATGCCTTTCTTGGGGAGGACGAAGCCAAAACGTTTGATGACCTGACCCCAGAGGAAAGCAAGAATCGACTTGGGTACATTCATTTTCTTCAAAATGTGGGCTTTTTTTTTTCATTGAAACTGGTGAAAATATTTGCACAAAATTGATCAAAACTCTTATTTTGATGATCGGTTGGTCTGACAAAATGCTTATTTTTTTATTTTTCTGATGTATTTCTTGTTTAATTATAATTAGGGTTCAGAATTATTATTTTTTGCATAATACAATTATATAAAAAAAGGCTTGTACTTTGTGCATTATGTACTTTAAGTGTAATTAAGAAATTACAAACATGCATCCACTATTTTAGCTTTACTTTTGGCTTATAAGATTATAATAATAATAATAATAATAAGGCAATTTTTTTGCATTTTGGTCATTGGCCTTTATGGTCAGTTTAACAATAAAATAAAAAATGTAATGTGTAGTAGTTAAAAAAAAAACAACATTCTGAAGAAATGAAAAATAAAGAAAATTTCATAAACTGTAAAGTTTAAAAAAGGGGATTTTGCAACAGCAAAAGTGTCGTCAAAACTAACAGTGAGTGTGTGTGTGTGTCTGGAAATTGGATTGATGGATGGATTGAGAGTTTTAGCACTAATTAAACGTTTTTTTTTTTTTCCTCATCATTTAGGAAAATAGTGGATAAGATTGACGCAGATGAGGACGGCTTTGTCACAGAGGCAGAGTTAAAATTGTGGATCAAAAAAGCTCAGAAGAAATACATCTACGACAACGTGGAACGTCAGTGGAAGGATTTTGACATGAACAACGATGGCAAGATCTCGTGGGAGGAATACAAGAACATCACATACGGCTCATACCTCGGTAAAATACTTTAATCTCACAGTATAACATTGTTGCCACAAAGCGGGAGCTACCGTGAAGTACGTCTGAGAAATGACGTTTGGACAAGAGCAGGACTAGAACAAGATTATTGATCATAAGAACTCAGAAATTGCTTCTTTTTTGGTGAAAATGACCATCATCCTGGACAATGGATATGTACGCTTGAGTTGAAACCTAGCAGTCATGATCGCAAGGCCTGCTTCTATTCAGGAGAGAACTCAACACGTTTCCCTCAGACTCATCGCATCTTTAAGTTTTAAAAGTATTTTCTACAGTTTTTTTTTTTTTAACGGAAAAACCTAATCCAACTTTCACTTAGTTGCAATTTAGACCATGTTTCTTTTGATCTTCGTGTAAAGAGTAGTGTAAGGAGTAGTGGTGTAAAGAGTACCTGAAAACCATACTTGAGTAAAAGTACAGATCCCTTACTGTAAAAATAACTCCTTTACAAGTTCAACAATTCCAAAAAAAACTTGAGTAAAAGTCGGTTTTAAAAACAAAACGTACATTTTTTTACTTGTACTGAATTTATGCTAAAAACCCCCACCAGGAACTGTTAAAAACAGGAAACAACGTGTGAGGTTTTATACCCTAAAATAGAAATGAAATTTAACACCTCAGCGTTTCAAAATGACAGAACAAAATGGACAAAAAGGAACTAAATATCATTCAAAGTCAAACTCAAAAGTGCAAAACAATTTAGCTGATAAAAAGCATCCAGCACCTTCAGCATCCTGCAGGTGGCGATATGGCCTCGTCCGCCCATGTTAAAACAGCGGTAAAAAGACGCCGACTTGTCCAGAGTAATGGTGAGTGTCCAATCAAGTGTAGTGGAGAGAAGAGCACAGATACTTGACTACACAAATGTAGTCAAGTGGAGAGTAAAAGTTGCTTATATTTTTGTAAGTCCATTTATAATTTACTCAAGCACTTTACACCACTGTCGATCTCACAAACTCATTTAACATTTCTCTCCCTAACTATGGCATTAGTTCGCACATTATTTCTGCTTTTCTTCTCATCTCTACTTGATGTTTTATTTGATAAATGTTCATTTGAATTCGTGGTACTTTATTTTTGTAAAAAAAAGTATACTGTAGTATTTTGTAATATAACATTATAGTAGTATTTTGTAGTATTTCTGTAGTATTTTGTATATAACATTAAAGCTATTCTGGCTCGTTCTAGATGACCCAGAGCCTGACGATGGCTACAACTACAAGCAGATGATGGCTAGAGATGAGCGGCGTTTCCAAATGGCAGACGGAAATGGGGACCAGATTGCGGACAAGGAAGAGTTCACCGCCTTTCTCCATCCCGAGGAGTACGAACATATGAAGGACATTGTTGTCCTGGTGAGTAACACCCACACCAAAGCTTAAACCTGCCCACTGCTCCGGGTTTGTGTGTGGTACTGTTGCAGGTACCAAAACGCCTCGGGCCGGTGGTTAATGATGACGTCGCACATTTGGTTGGTTGTAAGTTGGCAAGATGTCGTGTAGATAGAAAAAAAGAAGATAGAAAAAAAGGGAAATATAATAAGGGAATTAACCTTTCCCTTATACTTAAAAAAAATATATTGCCGTCACCTCACTTTCCTTTCCTAAAAAAAAAAAGGTTTACCCGTATTTTCTGGACTATAAGCCGCTACTTTTTTCGTAGGTTGTGAACCACGCGGCTTATACAAAGGTGCGGCTAATCTGCAGATAACGTTTGCTTTCTTTTTTTTTCTGTCTCGTTTTAATCAGCAAAGTTTCTGGTGTTAAAATGCAGGTTAGGAAAGGATCTATATTTATTTACACGCAAGTACATTTACAATTCAAAATCGTTCACAGAGCGGATGCGGCTTATATACAGGTGCGGCTTATAGTCCAGAAAATACGGTAATTATACGCCAAACTCATTTGGCGTAAATCTTTATAACCCTTATACGTAAATCTATACTTAACTTAACTTAAACGGCCCGAGCCGTTTTGGTACCTACACCGTCACTGTATGTGTAAAACATCACTCAATGACACAAACGCACTTTATTTTCATCTTTTCGTTTATTTTCGCAGGAAACCATGGAGGATATTGACAAGAATGGAGATGGATTTATTGATCTGGAGGAGTACATCGGTGAGTGGAGATTGGACGATGTACAAGGCGCGTGAATGCGTACGTTAACGCCAGACGTTGTAATCGAGCAGGTGACATGTACAACCACGAGGACGAAATGGACGAGCCGGAATGGGTCGCAACCGAGCGCGAGCAGTTTTCAGAGTTTAGAGATAAGAACAAGGACGGGAAAATGGACCGGGAAGAGACGATGGACTGGATTCTCCCAGCCGACTACGACCACGCGGAAGCCGAGGCCAAGCATTTGGTGTACGAGTCCGACACCAACCAGGTGAGTCGGCTGTCAGGAGATTTTCGCGATGATGAAACGACTGGAAGCGAGAAAGCTGAAAGAGATTTTCACTGTTTTTCAGGATGGCAAACTCACCAAAGAGGAGATCGTCAACAAGTACGACTTGTTCGTAGGAAGCCAAGCCACTGACTTCGGAGAGGCTTTAGTTCGACACGATGAGTTTTAATTCACCAGTAGGTTCATAGATAAGGACGTTTTTACCTTTTGTTAAAACAAATCTAATTTATTTTTATTTTTTTTGCATTATCACAAGACACTAAAGCATTGATCGTTTCCTTGTCCTTTTGCAATAATATTAGCATTTCAACGAGAATGGGAGTGAAATAATTGCCTCCAAGCTTGAGCTTGAATTGAAATCCAAAATCTTTTTTTAGGCCCTTTTTCGTTTTTCTTTATCTTTTTTACACAACACCTTGAAACCCTTTTGTTGGATTTGTTTGCATTTATTTGTTCATTATCTCATTGTGCCTTTGCGTGTTTCTCTTTACAATTTAAGGTTTGTTGGGTCCAACTGTACATTTTGAAAGATAAATGCTACTTTGACTTGATATTGTTACAAATAATAAATGTCACACATGTTCTTCTACACGCATACCCACACATGCGCGCGCGCACACTCACAAAATGGACATTTACACACATGAATGTGTGCATCTCAGTCCAGTTGTCAATAAAACAAAATGCATTTTTTTTAAATACTCCTCAGTTTTGGGAAAGCCTTGTTACTATTGTGCAAATAAATGCTAGTTTTATAATTACCTTTATTATAAAATAATGAATCAAAATATTCTGGTTCGTTATGATAAAATATTCTGATTATTGTGTTTACTTTACTGCTAAAATTTGTCAAACTTATTTGGCGATTTAAAAAAGGAGAAAACCACAGTCAGAAAAGAAAATGCATTCAATATAAATGTTTAATATGACTAATCCATGTTCACTGTCGGTCTAATTACAGCGGCGCATGTACAGAGGTGATATTGATACAGATTTTAGAGAGCCAATGTCATAAAGATGGCGATTTGTTAGCAAACCTAAAGAAAATGTATTTTAGCCATGTGTTTCTTGGCTAAGCCATGGCAGACATTGAGTTCTTTAGTGGTTCGAAGGAATAAACCGCTTGGCTCTGCTCTTCAATCTCAACATTTAAGCACATGATGTCTTTAAAAACCTTCTGGGTTGATTTTTTTTTTTGTTTGTTTTTAACTGAATCGTACTGCATTCAAATTTCTGGTTTAGATGCACTGTGACCTGTGCAACCGTCTCTAAATGTATACAAAAATCACTGTGAGTGTTTTCCAGGGTAATTAAGGTATTTGTCAAAAGTCCATTCACATGTGAGCAAATCTCTGAATATTTTTTTATTTTATTTTCATTTGCAAGTCAAAAAGGTTAACTTCTACTTCATCTTCAGTGCATAGTGCGCTGCTTTAATATACAACCGTGACCATTTATATTACAAAAAAATAGACATTCGAAGGTTTACCAGTTCGCCACAAAAATTGTGTTGGGAAATTGCCCCCAGTTTGCGAATCCGGTGGGCCGGATTTTTTGGTCGGAATTCCTTGGCCTTCTTGAGTGTACCGGTATAGAATTTGGACAATCTGTGGACGTTGGAGATGACGTTTGAACGAATCCAGATGATTGAAGTGGGAGAACTTATGCCGCCACGGAAGAGGTTTCAGTCTTGCTTGAAACCTCTGAGGACTCGTCAATCTTCTTGCCAAACACGGCCTCCATAATGCATGCATTGAACTGACGAACGGAGAGGTAAACAAGGTATTAATGGCTTTCTGGTGTTGGGGGTTTAGTGTCGATGGTCCATATGCTTACCTGTTTGTTCATGAAGGCGTAGATTAGGGGGTTGTACACGCAGGAGCTCTTGGAGAACAGGGATGGGATGGCAACCATGCGGTAATCCTTGTTTGCGTCATCCGCATAAGCAAACCACATGGCAGTCGCGGCGTATGGGCCGTAGCAAAGGACGAAAGACCCCACCATCACCACCACCATCCTGGACACTTCCCTCTCTGCCTTTTGGGTGGATTCTGACTCGGCCTGCTGGGCAGCAACCTATGGAGAAATGAGTGAAAAAGACGAGTGAAAAACTTTTGGATGGGGCCGATTTTTAGCTTGCAGATCTTCTCATTTCCTCTACAATTTAAATTGGCATCCGTCGATTTTAGACGGCAACACATGCACAGTATATACTTTTTCAAAAGGCACGAATCCAATCATCTCAAGGCAGAGTACATTTGGACAGACGGATTTCCCAAAGATGTATACTCACTGCACGCAGTGCTCCCAAGAGCTGGGAGTAGGAAAAGATGATGATGGTAATTGGCATGAAGAAGCAGGTGACAAGAAGGAAGTAGACGTAGCTCTCGGTGTTGTGCTCTACGCTCTTTGTGTACCAGTCGGGTCCACAGGCAGTGCCAAGACCCTCGGGAATGTACCTAGGAGGATCGGACGTTTCAAACCCCGTTGTTGGTGACGTTGAGAGCACCAAGGCTGAAAATGTCCCTCACCTACTCCATCCAAAGAACGGAGGGGTTGCGCAGCCCGTTCCCATGATCCAGGTGAAGATCACAGCTGCAACAGCCTGGCTTTGTCCGAACTTGAAGTTTCCGAAGGGTTTGCAGATGACCACCCATCTCTCAAAGGCCAGAACGGCCAGGGACCATCCTGTCACAAGACCTGCGGGGCGAGAAGACCATCAGCACTGATCTCGGACAATCCTAAGGCTGACAGTAGAACTCTAGCTTACCCGCAATCGATCCCATCGCCGACTCCATGGCGCACAATGTGGGCCCGAGAAAGTAATAACCTCTTAAAGCGCAGACAAACACTTGGCTGACAGAGAAGGTGTCGAAAATGAAGCCCGCTAGAGAGATGTTCACCAGGATGTAGTTGAGAGGCTGTCGGAGCTTCTTGTACTTCATTGTGACAAAAAGTACCACGGCGTTTAGGGGTGTGCCCACGATGAACACGAAGCCCATGAAAGCTGCCTGCAGGAGGAAAGCCCATTTGGGGGCAATATGGTACTGTGGGCCTTCAAAGGGGCCGACCTTTGAGACGTTCCCGTACATAAGGGTCCACGCTTCCATGATGGAGGCCTTCTTCTAGCACAGTGTCCGTGCGGAGTCAACAAGCAGCCTGACTGCACCGATGCGGGATTGATTGCCTTTTATAAAATCCTCAGGGGCTTGATGGGTGTGAAAAGAGGGGGATAGATGAGGATTGACGGAGAGATCATCCTTTGGGTGATCTTCCGGACATGTTGCTCAGGATAATCCACCCTGTCCGTGCGTATTACTCTCCACAGCCCCTGAACTCTACAAGGCACATGCTTAGGCAACACGTGTTGGCCATAGAAAACCAGACAAGTTTCCAGAAATCAGAAAATGTTGGAAAATGTGGGAGTTATTAGATTGGTTTTCTACTGGAGGGTGGAATCCAAGGTGTAACCACGACAGTGACCTTGTGTAGTCAAAGTTGTCCAACTGATCCAGTGTTTTCTAATGTCCAGGACTGGTGCAGCCATTGTGTGTAACCTAGTGATATAACGAATAAAACCTTCAGGTCATTTAGATGGATGAGGACGATCGCTCTGTAGGGCATTGAGATGTTTAACCTCTTTACAGTCTTATCCCGCACTAATTCTTAAATTGATTCTTAAATTCGATAGAATGCGTTTGAATGTATAAAACAAAAAAAAGTTTGTTTTTGTCCTGTTATTAGTTCTGTCATTACCTTGTTATTACCTTAATACCGGTATCTTGTTGTTAAGCTGTCTAAGACCGTAACAGACTGAACATTTTCTTACATTTTGATCTAGTAATACAAAGACATTTTGACTAGTATTTTAATTTTTATTATTAATAATAATTATTATTATTATACCATGCTCCCCAACACCACGGCTTAAAGCTGCCCACTGCTCCGGGTTAGTGTGTGATTGTGTGTGTGTGTGTGTGTGTGTGTGTGTGTGTGTGTGTGTGTGTGTGTGTGTGTGTGTGTGTGTGTGTAACAGACTCACTCCCTTCTTTTAAAAGGGAGGTTATTATGTTCCAAGATTATTCAGAAAACATAAGTTGATTTAAGTTGATATTATCAAGTCGATATTCATTCATTTAAGTTAATTCATTAATTCAAACCGAATTACTGCCCAGATTTACCCCACTGTGGAATATGTACCGGTATGTCAATAACTGTCAGCCGCTATCAAGTTTTCTTGGAGAAATACTTATACAGTAGCTAAAATAAAAAATACCAGTGTTAAGTGGTGTGATTAAATACTATTTAGTCATATACCTTTTCAAAGTTAGGTTTTAGATTATAGATTAAAGATTTACAGAGTAGTACATTACAAAACTTAAAGTAATATGGTTAATTTTACACAGAATAATGTTACACAAATTGATTAAATGAAGGTTGATAGACATACAGTAAAATGGAAAGTTTTTCCTGTTAAAAAAAGAAAATAAGAAAAGTGACCGAGTTTTTCCTGTTAATACAAATCTTGGCTTTGATTTCCAAAGGAGCAGCAGCATAAGCAGGTGAAAGGCAAACCTGACTGTTAAGGTCCTCAAGCACCTGGATGAGCCTTAATCTGGAAACAGGATTTACCTAAACCAATCCTTCAAAATCCTTACAAACCACATTGATGTCACAAAGGGATTACGACCAAACTAGCAGATTATCCTGTTAGCTAAGATTTACACTGTGGGTCAATTCTTATAATCTGAGAAGAGATAAAGATGGTTCAACTTTAAATCCTTTATTGTACTGCTTTTATACACCTCACTTCAGTTCTGACTTTTCTTTTTGGAGACTCTTCCCTTCCGGTTTCTTTCTCTCTCTCGTTTATATACCATAGGGTAAGTATTTTCATTTAGACCAAGAGCTGCTGATGAAGGGGATTTTTTTGAAATGTCAAAAATACTTGGTAAGTCAGGTAGGTGGTCAGAAGAAAATAATTTGTTTATTGGAAGGTTTTGCCTCGATTTGTCTTGTTGTACCAGCTATTACACTTTCATTCTAAGTTATTTAATTCATTAAAATTGATATTCATATTGTTGTCCTAAATGTGAACATTTAAGCAGTTCACGTTTTTAACTCTTTGCTTGCATGCCTGTTAAGGCATCTATCATCTATCTATTCTATCTATCATCTGTCTGTCCATTTATCTATCCATTCATCCATCTATTTATCTAAACAAAGTAGCAAATCTTTCATAGTTTTATAGTGTATGTATATGTATATACAGTGTGTATATTTATGCATATGTGTGTGTATATTCATGGTGTATACACACACACACACGTTTCATATTTATATGGTATACATACACACACGCGCATACATTTGATTATTTGTGCCATATTTATACACACACACATTATATGTAGTATAGAATTTATATTAATTTTATATAAAGTCTGTGATTTAAAATGTAAGATGTATAAACGGTGTAAGTGTGATTCTGTCTTTTGTCCATCCATTAATGTATTTTTGGAACACATACACACACACACGCGCATACATTTGATTATTTGTGCC
Source organism: Paedocypris sp. Pulau Singkep (assembly GCA_017309775.1). Lineage (NCBI taxonomy): Eukaryota > Metazoa > Chordata > Actinopteri > Cypriniformes > Paedocypris > Paedocypris sp. Pulau Singkep. The sequence goes on from MU204427.1 coordinate 546,329, forward strand.
ATATCTATACACACACACACACACACATTATATGTAGTATAGAATTTATATTAATTTTATATAAAGTCTGTGATTTAAAATGTAAGATGTATAAACGGTGTAAGTGTGATTCTGTCTTTTGTCCATCCATTAATGTATTTTTGGAACAATAAAACGTAATTTTTGTGTTGTATTAAGATATGTTATATTAAGGATAATGACAATAATTATTGTGATGAATACCACGATGTATAGTAAAATTGAAGTTGCTCGTTTTGATTAGATGTGTTTTGCTTACACTGTAAATAATGTTTTCAGTCTATGAATCTCTGAAAGCTTCCAGTGACTCGGGGTTGTATTGTAACCAAGCTATGAATTTGAGTTGCATGGGTATGATACGACCTGGGTTACAGGATGGTGATGGACATCATGAAAACCAGCGTCCAGAATTCCATCAGTTAATATATGTTTTCAAATGTGTGTATAATATTCTCTTGCAAATAAAAGTATCTAAAAATGTTGTCATGTTTTCACATTTTGTTCTTTGTATTACCTATGATCAAATATTAATATGAATTAAATTCAATCAAGCAATCAACCAATAGTTAACTGAAAAGCTCAATACACCCGCTCTGCTTCTGAACAAACGAGTCTTTTGAATCGGTTCTTAATGAACACGTGCATTCACTGTAGAATCAGAGTTTCGATTCTTTTAGCGAATCGAACGGACTTGCTAAATCAGTTAAAGTAACTTTGCGACTATATCTGTGAACTACATAAATAATGTAAAACGTCGTTCCATGATCTGACCATTGCAAATAAATCCACACTGTAAAGATTCAGTGTGCGCAATGATATACGCACACAGCTGCATTACTCTCATTTTAATAGCACCAAGGACCGTTTCTTATAAAATAAAACTAAAGACGCCAACATTTCAAACTTTAATGTGTTTCGTAAAAGGCCAGAATAAAGATTCTCATCCCACATGTCGCACTGAAAAAGCTCCGTGTCGACGTTTCCGTTTCTCGAAAGCGACCCCGGGCATTTAGCGGTGGGTGTGTCTCCAGCGAAACTGTCTTCCTGTACATTTTAACGCCGTTTCTTCTGACACCACGGCAATTAAAAACACCTTTAAAACGCGTGCGTGTGTTACCAAGCTAAACAAGTCCCCAACAAGCGCGCGATTCGCCCCGTTTGCTCCCAAACGCGCGGCGCTCCGGACGCATTTCAGTTCCACGGTCTCGGTTTCCGCACGGAATTGTTTGACATGAGCGCTCAGTGTCTGCTTGAGATGGCGGCCAGATCGGAGACCGCGAGGGTGCAATAAACAGACCAACTGCGCGAACACAGCAAACCGGGACGAGCGAGCCGTGTCATTTACCTCAGATATTCACTCCGCAGGAACCGAAGAGCGCCATGGAAGACGGCAAACCCTCTCTCCCGCTGGTTTACCAGGCCGTGCAGGCGCTGTATCACGACCCGGACCCAGCCGGCAAGGAGCGCGCGTCTGTCTGGTTGGGAGAGCTGCAGAGATCGGTGCGTTCGAACACGGGCCTACTGCGCCTCAGCACGCACACACTTTAGAAACAAACGCTGATTTGTGTCCTCCAGCGCGTTCGGGGCGAGCCGGAGCGTTGCGTTCCCGCGGCAGCAGCTGTATTAGGAAGTGGAGACGGTCACATGTGTTTGGGCTGTAGTGAGGGTGAACGTCGCCTCCATTGCTCGGCTCAACCGCGATATTAGTGTTTTCGTGTCGAGTCGTGGCCCGGTTCGGGCAACAAGCTGCTCGTGGGGGTTTTTCAGGTGACCCGAGATGGATCATCAACTAAATAAACGGCGTTTGTCCGTCTGAGGGAAGCGTTCGCGGGTGGCGTGTAGATGGGGTCCGTGTCTGTTGGAGCTTCCTGCCTTGGTCGGTATGAACTTAATGCGTAAAAGTTACATGTTACAGTCAAAGCTTGTGGAGAAAACGTGTGGAGAATGGAAATTGCTTTTCCACACATCCACATGCGTTCAGCAGACACACGGGACAAATGCAACCGTTAGTAGAGTGAAATATGCTAAGAAAATAGTAAGTGTAAAAGAGGATAAATTACCAACTAAAAGTATGCGAAATGCTGTGACCATTTAATGCCAAAGCTAGCTGTCTAACTTTGAGGCTAATTTAAGAATCCGTCAACAATTAATGTTCTTGTGTAAAGCCTAGACATTGTCCAGTGAAGATACAGACTTCCAGCTTTTGCTATATTTCCTATGACTTAAATTCTGTATATTTTTTTTTCTTTAATTCTTTTCTTACACTAGCTGAGGATTTAACGTGAAATGGATGGGTAACGTCGGTAAATAACTTATCAGAATATTTAGAGACATGTTACACATCTCTAGTTTTTTTATCTAATACATCGTGACTTATCGTGGAAAAAAAATGTTTCAACACCCTGACATTTTTACTGAAATTATGTTTCGAATGTATGTTGAATCAGAAATGGAGCTTTCACAAAACCGGCGTCTGTATTAAATTCTTGCACACATGTTTTTGTACACCGTTTCATTGTAGTTTTTACACTGTCACCACGTTCTTACCACGTCAACCATGATTTGGAAGGCTTATTTGCCAGTAGTAGTTGTTGTAGTGATTGTTATATTATGTACATGTATTTTAATGTAATGGCGAGAGATTTGTGATCCATAAAATCCCTGATGCACCTTACATTCAAGTAATCAAGATGTTGGATTTACATGAATTAGTTGTGTTTTTAACCTATAAAGCTACATGAGAATACACAAGCATCCAACAATTATATTTTTGCCGGATTTGAGAATTGCGATGTAAGGCTTGAGGTTCTGCGGAATGCAGAACTTTAATTTATGTGTGGCAAGCACATTTACATTAATGCATTTTAATAAGAGTTCAAACTGTGAACTGCATGCTTTCCCAGTGTAGCAGAACTTCCTGCGTGAAATGCAGCTAATGCTCCAGTTGATGAGCGATTGTATCGTAAATAAAGCGATCTTTTTGTTTTTGTCTGATCAACACCAAAACATTTTCTGCTGAAAAAATCAAACGTTAATTAACATTAATGATAAAACGTTCATTTAAGTATTTTAGTTTCATAATAATAAATACACAGAAAATGCTCATAATGGATATTTCACCATCTTAATTTTCATTTTCTAATTTGGTAAACAAAATAAATAATTGGGAGTTTAGCATTTTGTCTTTTGCATTTCATTATTCTAACTTTTTTTTTCCCCACGTTTAAAAGTCTGTAATTTTCTAATAAGTCATATGTATTTTCGAGTTTGTACCTTTTGCTTGGTAAGAAATGGACTCAGTAATGTTGTTGTGAAATCAAATTTTGCTCCAAATTTCAGCCTCTCATCTCTGATTTGCTGCGGTTGGTCATGCAGACGTCGGCGTTTCGGCTTCAGGAAATGCTCCGGTTCAGAATTGAAAAGAAAAACTGCAAAGCATTTAGCACAGGATGCTGAACTGTTTGCAGTAGTTTTTTTAATGTCCACTGGAGATTAAATGAAGCTCATGATGTTCAATTTTACATGCCGGTCAGTTTGTACAAGTTTGAGTTTTAGTGTGAGCGACTTTTATTGGGTTCCTGGTTTCATGTGTCCCATTTGCAAGAGAAATGTTCTGTTTATCTTCTGGTTACAACAATTTTTTTTTTGCGTGTGTGTAACTTTGCCTATGCAAAATAAAGCAGGTTGATGATTATTGTCCAGGCCATAATAGCATAGTATAGTATCTTTATACTGATAGTCTCAAGCAAACGTTTTTTTTATAGGGTGGAAAAGAGACCAATCGCTAATTAGTGTTTTGATACGCAACTATTATATTGTATATATTTTATAAAGGAATTCAATAGATGTATGTTTGTACATTATGTGTGTACAATTTATTTGGAAGGCACAGTATAAATTGACAATTTTTTTTTACCAATTGATTTTTGAAGCTGGAAAAAAATAATCATAGTGATCTTGTTTGGACTTTTTTTTATTTTTTTTTTGCTTTGTTGTTGTGATATTTAATAATGCAAAAGTCGGTGTAATAAATACCATAAGTACATTACACTGCATTATGCCTTTACACAAGAGTGTGTGGTATTGGTGACGCATTGGTGTAAATGTCGAAGCTCTGCGTCACTTCTGCTGGTCAAAACAGTTGAAAAACGTAATGAAAAACGTTACATTTACAAAAAATGTAAAATTCTTCCAGCAAATTCAGACCGCAAAAAAACTGTTGTGGTCATTTTACACACATTTTCTTGTTTTAATGCCTCGTTTCTGTGCGTGTACTTTCACAATAATCCACGTTTCACACAAGGCTTTGCCAATCGACTATTTCAGTAAATGGGTTTGGACTGTAAAGTGACGAAGTCCGTTCAAATATTATAATGAAAATGATATTTGTAAACCAACTATATTTTTGTAATTATTTTTTAAAAAGGAAACGTTTCCTTTTGATATGTGCTGATTTTACTGCTAGGAAATTATATGGATTAGTTAAATTGTATATGGATGTGTGTGTGTGTGTGTGTGTGTGTGTGTGTGTGTGTATACATATATATACATTTTTATGTAAATCACATTTTTTAAAATTAAATTTAAAATTTTTTTAAATCAACTGTGCTTTAAATGTATACAAATATTGTTAAATTTGCGAAAAGTGCAACTCCGTTTGATGTGGATGAACTTTTACTTGGAAATTGCAATAGAAACTAAAGTACAAAATTTCAAACGACTAAAACGGTTCTTCTACATTTGGTTATCTTGCCTACTGCAAATTGGAGACATTTCATCAAAATTTTGCCACATAGTTTTTATAGTTTTTTTTTTTGCATCAGAAACCTTTCAAATGTGTGCGTAGCATCGATCTAAATTCAATCTGAATTAAAGAGCTGTTATTGTTTTGAACTAAGACCGAAACCAACAGTCTGCCTTTCCGTCCATGTCCAGCCCATAATACGTTTTTATCACGCGTCACAAACAAAGGTAGCGTGGTTTAGCGGACGGTGGGAAACAGCGTTGACGTGTTTTGTCTGGCCCTGCAGATGTACGCATGGGAGATTTCAGACCAGCTCCTGCAGCTGAAGCAGGACGTGGAGTCGTGTTACTTTGCCGCCCAGACCATGAAGGTGAAGATCCAGACGTCGTTCTACGAGCTTCCCCCAGAGACCCACACTGCACTGAGAGACTCGCTCCTGTCTCACATCCAGAACCTCAAAGACCTTTCCCCCATCATCGTCACACAGGTGCAGCCAGATCGCTCGAACTTCTCGCTCGTCTGCTCGCTGCTTTCACCTCTTCTTGCGAGTCATGAGCCACGAGGGCTGATGAATCTGATTTGTCTTTTCCAGCTCGCGTTGGCAATTGCGGATCTGGCTCTTCAGATGGCGTCGTGGAAGGGCTGCGTTCACACACTCATAGAAAAGTAAGAATCCATGGGAAAGTTCCAAATGCATTTTTTGACGATTCACTCGTTAGGTTCCAATTCGAATTGTACATTGCAGTGTGTAAATGTAACACAGAACGTTTAAAACACATTTTCTGCTCTTGAGTAAGCGTAATGAATTTTTTGTGTGTAACTATTTGTAGTTAGGAGGATATATAAGATTTGTTTGCTAGTATTGGGTCGTTAATCACAATAATGTGTCAGTTTTTATCGTCAAATTAATGTTAAACCAGGGGGGAAAGGTACATGGAGTTCGAGATCCGTCTGCAATGCCTACGGGTGCTTGAAGTGCTTAAATGTTTGAATTTCAATTGTGTATTGTGTTTTTAACATGCTTTAATTTGAAATGAAGTGCTTGAAGGTTTTATTCTACTTATTTCACAACAAACAACTTATGTTCCAATTTAGTTTGGCTGGAAATAAATGAAAGTAGCATGAACATGACATAGCATAAATTTATATTGCCATTTAACCGGACAGTAACTAACACTTTGATATTACAAAGCACAGTTGTTTGAAATCAGATATTATCTCTTGAACTATGATTTTAAATGGTAAGTGTTTGATTTTTATTGACTTTAGGCAGATCTTTAAATACAGTCCTAATGATGTCCTAAATAACGAAAATTCAGAGTAACAAAATTGCGTCGTAGCAAAAATGTCGTCCGGAGTTCCGAAATACTTTCACTATACAAAAGGAGTGCATCTTTTTTTGATTGTACCACAACTATTTGGTGCTGGAAATTGAATTTGACCTTTCAGAAACTGTAGAAACCCTGCAATTATTACTCAAACTGCTTCATTATGTAATTACACTCCAAAAAGTAAAATCACATTCTGTATTTCAATATTTACTGGTACCAATATTTACCGGGTTTAAGAATTTTTATTTTTTTAGCAGTTTGTCTTAATTTACCCATGTGTATTAAAGAAGACATGTTTGAATTTTGGACCGGCAGATCTCCAAACTTGGTAATGTTCTCATCCGTGTGATTAGCAGGAAAATTGTGATCACTTTGTTTGTGTTTCAATATTTTATTAAACTCTATATTTGTTTAAAAACTATTTTGGAGTGATAGTTCCAAGCAAGCTGAGACCACCAGATCTGCCGGTCCAAAATACTAGGGGTGGGCGATATGAGTTAAAAATCTTTTAATTCTTTTAAAAGGGTTTTTATTTTATTAATTCAGTTTCTTACAACTCTTTCTGTATTCTATTAGCAATGTATCCGTGTCGTAATTAAAAGTTGTAACGAAACAAATGTATTTTACTGCATTAAAGTGTTTATATAGTACGTGTATAAAAGGTAAATTCGTGAAAGTGCCACGGTATCCACGGTATTGCAAAATCCGTATCGTGGCACAACTCAATAGCGGTGTTCACGTTAATACCGCTATACCGCCCACGCCTAGCATATACAGAGTTTAACGTGTCCCTCTGTTCTCAGATACAGCAATGACGTGTCCTCCATGCCCTTCCTGATTGAGATCCTCACCGTTCTTCCCGAGGAGGTGCACAGTCGCTCGCTGAGGATTGGTGCCAATCGGCGGACGGAGATTATTGAAGATCTGTCTTACTACTCCACCACAGTGGTCACTCTTTTGGTAAGACTTCTTCTCTGTCCGCCAAACACACGTGAGGATCCCGTGTGACGTTTGAAAGCTGCTTTTTTTGAATGCTTATGATGATGATAATAAAGTTGATAATATTTATAATAATATTGTTGTGATTTTAATTTAAATTAAAATATATGCTATATATTCATAAATAATATACAGCACTTAACTGATTAAAATCACAAAGTGCTTCACAGTAAAAATACATGATCAAGAAAGGCAAATATAGTAATGAATAACCAATTTACCAATCATCACTAAAACAAGAACAATTTAAAATGCATACAAATAAAGCCTCAAATCTTTATCAACTCAAATCCTGTTAGAATAAGTGTGTGTTAGTTTGTTTTATGAAGCCATTTACAGAACCAGTTGAAAATGTTTAGACTGGCTTCAGGAAACCTCAGAATTGACTTGTAGCTTGGTAAAGTTAGCTCTAACATTTATAAAAAAAAAAAAAAAAGAACTTGACCAATGTCACGTGGCTTAAGTTTAATTAATTGCAGTAGTTAATACGTGAAGAGATTAAAGCAGGACAATCTCTTCCAGACCTGCTTTATAAAGGGTTACCTGAAGTTCTCAACACATTGATTGAACCAAGGCGCAACCATAGCCATAAAAATAAAGACAAATAAAACCACTTAAAACAACATATGACCTTTCCAAGAGAATAAAAACGGGCCCAACACTGAACCCCGTGGATCTCTGTGACAAAACAGCCATTTGTGGCGTTCATGTGATGTTGCTAACTTTAAAGATCTTAAGAGAGCCACTGAACGACAGAACCAGTGAACACTTTTGTAGACGGAACCTCACTAAAGCCCATTTGTGTCCGTTTTGGTGATTTTTAAATCACAAAAACGACTTTGTGTCAATGTTCACAATTTTAAGATTATAGGGTTTCTCTGAAAATAAAACATAGCTACTTAAAATAGCAAAATATACTCCAATAAAACAAAAAAATGCTTTTGTGTAGCATCATTTAAGTTTGATTTACTCTAGTTCTCGTGAGAATAACAAAACAAATCTCCACTACGTTGGAAAATGGTTGATATGATTAATAACTGAAAAAAGCTGGTTTTAATTGGACTTTAAACGGTTAGTAATTTGGAAGTTAAACATGGCGCTTGTTTTTAGTTTTGAGTAACGTCACTAGTTAAAATTGACTATTTGTTTTAAATCACAAATCACTGCAAACCTACACACTCATTTGGATTGACTTCTTTCCTTTCCAGGTAACATGTGCAGAAAAGTCCGGGAATAACGAGAAGATGCTGATAAAGGTGTTCCGATGTTTGGGAAGCTGGTTTAATTTAGGAGTGCTGGACAACAATTTCATGGCCAGCAATCAGCTGCTCATGATCCTCTTCCAAGTGCTGGTGAGAGCTTCTCGTGCGACCTCTGGCCACGGGGTCGTGCTCCTGCAGTGGCCATTGGAACTTATCTCCATCTCTGGTTTGCAGCAACGAGACGAGACGTCGACGAATCTACACGAGGCGGCGTCGGACTGCGTTTGCTCGGCGCTGTACGCCATCGATAACGTGGCGGTGCACGTGTCTCTCGCCACGCAGCTCTTCCAGGGCGTCCTGACGTTAGAAACGGCCTACCACATGGCTGTAGCGCGAGAGGACTTGGACAAGTAAGTAAAACACTCTTCTCCACGTCACTTCACATCTGCAATACTCTGATTCTGCAGGACGTGGATGAGAATCTGCTGATGAATTTGTTTTTTGGCAACTGTTATGGTGTGGCCCAGACGTTTGTATCCTTATTACCATCACTTTTTTAATTTCTGGGTCGCGTGGAGCTGGAGACGATGCCTGGCTGAAGTGTGGTGGGCATTTACCGAACGGGAAGCGCACTAGAGATGTACAATTACTGGTTAAACGATTGGATCTTAATCCAGAATACAGCCTAGAATTCATAAAATAACGTAAAATTCATTCGTAAATGATATTTTTTCTTTACATTACTTTTACATAACATTTTTCTTTAAAAAAATCCTGAATTGTGATTAGTGTGAATTGTGATTCTCAATTCATCCATAATCGTGCAGCTCTAATTCACACTCTCACCGCACAGAAAAAGACTTGGACCCGATCTGATTGCGTAACTCAGTGGAACTACACCATTTTATATTTCAGAGTTCAAAGCTCTTTTTTTTTTTTTAATAAATCTGCTTTTTAAAGTGTTTTTTTTTTTACCATAAGCCTTCAGACTGCTGTGATCTCAACGGGTCTTTCTGAATTTTAGAAATGTAAATACTATTTTAAACATTATAGCTTGTAGTAAGCCACCAATTAAATAAAGTTAACCATTTAAACAAATTAAAATTCAACTGTAAATATTTTGTGTTATATTTTTCTTCTCACTTTAATAAAAGGGAACAACAACAGAGTAAGACCACGCAAAATACCTTGTCCGTTAAAGATTCTGATTCTGTAATTATTGCAGTGGTTGTTTGATTAATTGTGTTCAAATTAAAATATTTTAACAAGGGGACAATTTCCATCGCGGTGCATTTGCTAACCGTGTAAGTCTCCGTTGCAGGGTGTTGAACTACTGCCGGATCTTCACTGAGCTCTGTGAGACGTTTCTGGAGATGACGGTGAGGAGTCCCGGCCAGGGCATGGGAGATCTGCGCATCCTGGAGCTCCTGCTGATCTGCGCCGGACACCCGCAGTACGAGGTGCGGACCGCCGCAATCCCGCCCCAGCAGCCCGAGGCGTGTTGTGAAGGTCTCTGTGTTGACCTTCAGGTGGTCGAGATCTCCTTTAACTACTGGTATCGTCTGGGAGAGAACCTCTACAAGATGAACGACCCGGCTCTCCACCGCGTTTTCCGGCCTTACATCCAGAGACTTCTGCACAGCCTAGCGCGCCACTGCCAGCTCGACACTGATCATGTGACTACCATCACTCTCTGCTCTTCTTCACGCTCACATTCAAATTTACATTTTTTTTTATCACGTACACATTAAACATGGTACCACATAGTGTATTTTCCAGATTGTCCAGCATTTAAACATGGAGGTTTTGGGGGGAGTGGGTGCGTTTCAGAAAGAAGATGAATAAGTGAGCAGTAAAATGCAATAAATATCAAGATTAAAAATTAAGCTAAAATATGAATAAAATGCACAAAAATTGGCTGAGATAAAGCGACCGATACAAAGTGCTGTACAGTTTATTATGTTCAGGTCAAATTGATCCGTGTTAAAAGTTTAAAAATGAAAAAAAAAATACTTGGAAAAAATACTTTAAAGTATTTTACAAATATTTTTAAACTTTGAAAACGGGTGTCCAGTAACCAGATTAAAGGACAAAAATGTGACTAAAGTGCAAAGTCGCTGTGTTCTCTTCGGCAGTGTCAATGAGTGAAGGTCGTTTTTTTTTTTTCTTCTGCCGCCTCGCAGGAAGGTGTTCCTGAGGACAACGATGATTTTGGCGAGTTTAGGATGAGGGTTTCAGATCTTGTAAAGGACGTGATCTTTCTGGTGGGCTCGATGGAGTGTTTCTCACAGGTGAGTGGATTCAGAGAACATTGTGATTGTTTTACTGCTGGACAGTGTGGTAATGAACCAATGTGTTGTCTTGGTCAGCTTTATTCCAACCTGAAAGAAGGAAACCCTCCCTGGGAAGTGACGGAGGCGGTTTTGTTTATCATGGCGTCCATTGCTAAAAGCGTCGACCCGTGAGTATCGCTTTTAAAATCCCTTTACATAGTCCTGTGACAGTTCAAAACCAACACAAAGTTGCTATAAATATTCATGATATGCGTTTCTGCCTAAGAAAAGCATTATAAATAAACCTGAACTTGAGTTGAATATTTCACAGCATTCACAACAATCAGTTTAACATTGTTACATTGTTAATCTCGCAAAGAAAGCTAAAATGTTGCCCACAGTTATTTTTTGTCTCGGAACTTTGCCTTTAGCCCTAAAGTGTCATCACACAAGTATTCTGCCCAGCCTCCGTTTCACTCCCTGGACCATAGTAATATTTTGTGTGAAAATGCTCACATGTTGCATGTTTTTGCAAAAACATCGGTTTCACAGCAAGTATCATGTGATAAATGACACTTATTATACTTGCGTGACGTTTGTAATTAGCTTAATGCCGCACACATGCCATAATTGTATCAATATGTATACAAATATCAACCCCTAACAAAGAACTGTTTGAACAAACCACAAAGCCAAGGACATCAGACTGATGACAAGTAGATGATCAGAATAGTTTTTATTTTGTACTTGTATAAATGCATGTAAGAAGTGGCTTTCTTGACCAAAAAACAAATTGACATCTTTTTGTTTGAACTCCCCCCTTTTTTTTTTTGCTGTTTGTCATCTATACTGTTAGTTGCAGGAATAATGTTTTGTGTATGTTTATACAATTAAATCGTTCATTTTTAAATGTCTTCAACAAATTAATTCTAGATTCCAATCCAATGTAGATCTATAATATAGCTTTGCAAAGGTTAAGGATGATTTTTTTTTTGTTTTTGTTTTGTATGTGGTATGTTCTCTCCACTGGACGTAGTCATTTATAAAGAAGAAATCTATCATTAATGGTGGAAGATCTTCACTCAGTCATTTGTGAAAACATCTTTCCTTTTTTTAAGCTTTTTTTGCATTCTTAATTTTTTTAATGTGTGCATAACGGGGTGTGTTTATTTTATTATTTATTTATTTTTTACACTCAAAAGAAATGTGTGTGTGTGTGTGGGTTTGAGAAAGTGAAAACTTTGTTAATTACATTTTTATTTAAAGACGTTTCAGATTGTTTTTCTCTCTTCCGGTTCCTAGTGAGAACAACCCCACTCTGAAGGAAGTGCTGGAGCAGATAGTTCTGCTTCCCGAGACGGTTCATCTGGCTGTCCGCTACACCAGCATCGAGCTAGTGGGCGAGATGAGTGAAGTGATCGACCGCAACCCTTGCATGTTAGGTAACTAACGCAAAAGAAGCCGGCACTTCATCCCGGTGGTCATCCTTTTTTTTTTTGAGCTTTCTAACACGTGTTTGCTCGGCAGATCCCGTTCTGAACTTCTTGATGAAGGGTCTGCGGGAGAAACCGTTGGCGTCGGTGGCCGCCAAAGCCATCCACAACATCTGCTCGGTGTGTCGGGACCACATGGCGCAGCACTTTCAGGGCCTGCTGGACATCGCCCGCGCTCTAGACTCGTTTGCTCTGTCTGCCGAGGCCGCTGTTGGCCTGCTGAAAGGTGAAGCATCTACACCTCACCATGACACGCAATGCTCCTCACTTTATTACTGCATTCACCACTGTGAATTGCGGCTTTAAAGCTTTTTTCGGTTCATCCATTTTCGTTGGTGGAATTTATTGGAAAATGTGTTGAATTCATTTAATCGGGAAAAAAAAATGGTAAAAAAAGAGAATGTGAAAAGAAAATGCAGAGAATTGCACTTCTGTTTTTGTTTAGTTTTGCTGCCCTTTGCACTAAACCTACATTTAACAAATTAAATGATTTTCACGTTGTTCAAGCAAACAGTTTTTATTATTTTTGTGATGATTGAGATCATTGTATTTCTACTGTTTTTTTTTTTTGTTTTTGTTTTTTTTTTTCAGCCTTTTTTTTTTTTTTTTTTTACATTTTTTATAGCATATTTTAATTTATAGCGTATTTCTGTTGTTTTTTTTTTATTTAACCTCTTTGGTATCCTTTGCACATTTTGAATAGCATGTTTTATCTTTATACCGTGTTTTATCGTATTTCAATTCTTTATCTTTTTATTGTATTTCCCCCCTTGCACATTTTGTTGTACCTCCCCCATCCCTCGGTTTAATGCTGGAACGACCAAAAAACACATTTCACTACATGTTGCACCACATATAATTTGTATGTGACAAATACAATTTGAAAAACGTGTCGACCTGGGCCAGTGGTTTTGCTAGTCAGGCCAGTGAACTTCAAAAGTGGAAAATGTCCCTTATTGTCTACCCCTGCTGCTCTATTCTACAAACTACAAATGTGTGGTAGTTCCTCATATAGGTGCTGATAAACTGATAAACTTCCAGCTTCATTTAACGTTGCCCACAAAACCGAGATTCAGACAAAACGCAAGAATTCCACGTTCCACTGTGATTTTGACATGCGATTGGCTTGTTTCAGGCACGGCTCTGGTGTTGGCACGTCTCCCGCTGGAGAAGATCGCAGAGTGTCTGAATGATCTGTGTGCCGTTCAGGTCATGGCGCTGAAAAAGGTTGGACCGCAGCCGCTGTCTTTCTGTCACGCAGTAGCTGTTGGTGACACTGTGTTTTTGTGCCTAGCTTCTGGCCCAGGACTCCAGTAATGGGAAGGTGTCGGACCCCACCGTGTGGCTGGACAGGCTGGCGGTCATCTTCAGGTGAGGCTGACCAATGAAGACCTTTCATCCACTTTCTTAGAGTAACTGTATCAAAAAGCATCTGATTTTTAAAATGCATTTAAATCCAGAGGTGTAAAGAGTACCTTTACTTACTAAACTATACTTGAGTAAATGTACGGATGCCGTACCAGTAAAAATTACTCCATTCGAAGTTACTAGTCACCAATTCCAAGAAGACTTGAGTAAAAGTTGGTCCAATTTTAAAAGAACTTAAGTGTATTACTTGTTTGAATTTAGGCAAAAAAAAAAACCCCCACCAGGAAATGTGGAAAAACAGGAAGCTCTTTATTTATGAGGTTTTGTATTCTAATATAGAAATGAAATTGAACACCTCAATGTTTCAAAATGGCAGAAAAAAATAGATAACAAAAATCACAATTACGTGATTTAGCTCCTAAATAGTGTCTAGTACCATCAGCACCCTGCAGATGGTGATATTGCTTAATTTGCCTAGTAATTAACCGCGGTAGAAAAAGTGGCAGACTTATTGTTACTCGTTGTGATTGTTCACAACAAGTGTCTTATAAATAGTGGAGTAAAGAGACAGATGCTCTATGAAAAGTGTTGTCAAGTGGAGTAAAAGTTGCTTCAATTTGTTACTCGTAGTAGCCAAGTCCAAAAACTCAAGTGCATTACACCACTGTTTAAAAGTGATGCTGTATAAACCTCTATAAATAGTCTAAAACGTATGAATTCCAAACATATTGATGCCATCAAAACTCCTCTGACTCCTCTGTTATTCTGTTATTCTGGATTAAATTTATCTTTAGTCGAACTTCATGTAAAATTTATCTGTGAGACATTTTCTAATTCCTGTTGAAAAAACACTGATGGAGAATTTGAGGCAACAATTATTGTTTGCTGATTGTATTTCTGTAATACAAAATTTGACAGTTTCACTCCATATTATTTCTCTTCATTGATAAAAAGCACGTCCATGTTCATGTTTTCAAAGCAAATTGTGCTGACAAATAATCAAAGCCGTGTAAATTCATCGCCTTAAAAGATTTGTGTTTTGGTGCAAGTGGCGAGTCTCGCTAAAGTCGTGCTTTCTGTCTTTTAGACACACAAACCCAATCGTGGAGAACGGGCAAACACACCCTTGCCAGAAGGTCATACAGGAGGTGAGTTCTCGGGACGCAAGTAAGCCGAGCATTCTCTGATCCTCTGTGTGTGTGTGTGTGTGTGTGTGTTCAGATCTGGCCGGTTCTGTCGGAGACGTTGAACGCTCACCAGGGCGACAATCGTATTGTGGAGCGCTGCTGTCGCTGCCTGAGGTTTGCTGTGCGGTGTGTTGGCAAAGGCTCTGCCTCACTCTTACAGCCGCTGGTCACTCAGGTGAGGAAAGGCATTGTGGGTAGATCGCATGACATCGCAAAAAACAGTAAGAACGGTAAAAAGCATGCAATAAACAGAACGAGTGAGGAAACACAACAGTCAAGTAAGTCTGCCATCAACTCGGACATTGTCCTACCTGAAAAAGGATTTTATTCATGTTATTTTTGTCCGTAATTATTTAGGCGTGTGTGTTTACTGCGGTTTAAAAACCAAAGCATGACACTGAACAAACCATATACAGCAAACATCAGTTGAGGACAACATGATGAAACAATACATTTATTTAGTAATAATAATAATAATGAGTATTTGTAGGGCGCTTTTTACAGTTTTAACTGTCTCAAAGCGCACAATTTAAGTACCGTGGAATTCCCCCTCCGTGGAATTGCAAAGTTTGCTTTTCCATATACTGTTTACTCTGTCGATTGTTTACCCTGTTTATTGTTTACATTTATTGTCAATATGTCTTTTTGAAACTTATTTTGTGTTTTGGAAACGTTTGCTTTAATTTTATATTTTACATACTTTATACTACATATACTATTTATTTTTTCATCTTACACAATGCACATTTTTTTTTTTCTTTTTTTTTCTTTTTTACATCTCTTCTTTTGTGTGTTTCTTTTTTCCTATATTGCACCAAACGGAGTAGTATTCCTAATTTCGTTGTAACCTTGTGTCGCAATGACAATAAAGGCATTCTATTCTATTCTAATAAAGTATTAAATAATGATCGCCAACCGAAAAAGTGTGGGCACCCATGCAGTAAAACATCGAACCTCACCACGCCTTTGTGTTTCAGATGGTGAGTGTGTACCAGGTGTACCCGCACTCGTGTTTCCTGTATCTGGGCAGTATCCTGGTGGACGAGTACGGCATGGAGGAAGGCTGCAGACAAGGCCTGTTAGATATGCTTCAGGTAATGAATGACCAGGAAACCGAGCGACAGAACACGCAGATTGGCGAATGACTGAAAAGAACGATATTGCAGATGGAACTTAGACACTTTCTGGCCCTCGTGTGGTCTTGTGGTTGAGGTTAACTGATTCGTTTAATGGTTTAATTAGACATTACAAAATAAATATTTGTTTCTTAAATGTATAGTTTAAATATATTAAAAGTATGTCTTTTTTTATATAATTTTTCCATGTAAAATTTCTATTCTATGAATGTATATTATTAACGGGCTTAATCTGCCTATTCACATTCATATTTCAGTCATTCATTTTTATTTGTTCTTTTAAGTGGTAATCCAAAACATTTTATACATTGCGAAAAGGAGGATGAAGACCATGTCTTGTTTTCCTCTGCCCCAATCTAGTCACAAATAAAATAAGTAACAAACACTGATGCCGATTAAGTACAAAACAGATCTTTTACACACATTTGTATCATGCTTTGTTTACATTTACATTTGAATAGAGAGTTATTGGGACATTGGGACATATTGGGACATATTTGACATGGGGACAAATCGATGAACGATATAAAATTAGAAAAAGAATGTATTTATTTACAATAAAATAATAACTGGAAATTTTTCGGCAGCGGTTGCTTTTCGTATAAGGATGCAATTAAAATTAAAACTAGATTGTTTTTTTTGCGATTGAGGAATATTTGTTTATTTTTTCTCGCCCTTCCCGGAGCAAAAGCAAATCTCTTGTCTATATGATTAAAAGATGTATGGCCAAACGGAGAGAGCGATGACAGCGGCCAGGCTGATTTGTTCAAAACATGGCTGATTAAAGCCGCAGTGAATTACTTTACCATTCTAAACTATTTGTGCCGTTTTACCATTCTTACTATAAGTGTGGTGACCATGAGTGTCTCCTCGCCCCAGGCGCTCTGCATGCCCACCTTCCAGCTTCTGGAGCAGCCAAACGGACTGCGCAATCACCCCGACACGGTGGACGACCTGTTCCGACTCGTCACCAGGTGCGGCGCCAGTCTCGCTCCCAAACATCACCCACAAACTAACGATCCCTCTCTCTCTCTCTCGCGAAGGTTTGTCCAGCGAAGTCCCGTCACCCTGCTGAGCAGCAGCATTATAGTCCACATCATCCAGTGTGCCATCGCCGCCACCACACTGGACCACCGAGACGCCAACTGCAGCGTGATGAAGTTCATCCGAGACCTCATCCACACGGGGGTCACCAACGACGTACGTGACGCGTGTTTGTCAGACGCTGTCGGCTCTGTGGTGCGTAACCGGCGGCGTTTTTCAGCACGAGGACGACTTTGAGGTGCGGAAGAGGCTGATTGGTCAGGCCATGGAGCAGCACGGTCAGCAGCTGGTGACGCAGCTGATCAACACCTGCTGCTTCTGCCTGCCGCCCTACACCCTGCCCGACGTCGCCGAGGTTCTCTGGGAGATCATGATCTTCGATCGGCCGGTACGTTGCCAGTGGTCGGTTTGGGCGCGCCGACACTTTCTGTTTTCCGGTTGGATTGTTTCACCTTTTTTGTTCACATCTGTCCATCTCGGAGGTGTGAAGAGTAGCTGGAAATCACACCTGCTGTTAAAATGACAGGTCACAAGCTAACGACTTGAATAGAAGTCGTAAAGTATCCGATTTCAGAAGGTCTTGATTATGAATGAAGGCTTTATTTGTCCCACTAGGGGAAATGTCTTTGTTTGCAGCAGCAACATTTGAACCAATAACAACGGTAGAATAGAATTGTGCAAAAACTAAGATACGAATGAGTAAACAAACGGTAAGTAAAACAAAATGTGCAAAAAATACAAACAGTAAAGTTGCAGTGAGACAAAAGGTGCAAAAATAATACACAGTAATGAAATTTACAGCGCAACAATGTAATTATTTTACTCGTACTGACGCAAAAAGCACTAAGAAACGTGGAAAAACAAGGTTTTATTTCCTAATGTAGAAATGAAATTTAAAACAATGTTTCAAAATGGCTATAAACAAAATAGATGATTAAATTTCAGTGAGTTTCAGTCAAACGCACAAATAGCATCTAGTACCTTCAGCATCCTGCAGATGGCGATGTCGCCTACTCCGCCCAAGAAATTCACCGCGGTAGACAAAGACGACACATTGACGCTCACATTGTAACAAGTAACGGTAAGTGTCCATTCAAATGTAGTGGAGTAAAGAGTACAGGTACTCTATCACAAATGTAGTCAAGTAGAGAGTAAAATTTTCAGTACATTTTCTCAAGAAGTTTTTATTCTAAGTGTGAAATGTCTAAAAACATGTAAGGAAGCAAAAAACATGTATTAATCTTGTTGAAGAGATGGAGCTCTACTTGAGCACTAGATTTATCTTTAATAAAATATCTTTAATAGCATGAAAAATAACAACACAATGGGCGAAACGCAAACTGAACCACGGGATTTAGAATCAAAAGCGGCAGGTCTGTTTTTCAGTAATCCATTTAGACGGTGACGTTTAACTCGTTATATGAACAATAATCTTTGATTTGTCAAAACCGTATGTTCACAAAATACAATAAAAAATTGAACCATTATTTTTACAATTATTAATGATTTTTGCACACGTATCTTACAACAGTAAATAGTTTGTTATTGATAGTATTATTAGGATTTATTATTAGGATTAATATTATTACTATATTTAGGATTATAACAATCTATTCTTTCTCATTTCATTGTCCGCCGTCTCCATCTTCCGTCATTTTTCTATCCATCTATGCTCTGTTCTTTTTTTTCATCCCTCTGTTTATTTGATCTGTCATGTTGACTTGCCATTCCTCGACATACTCAAACTTCTATAGTTGAAATCTAGTATCCTGGCTTTAGTTTTCGTCACCTTTCTAACCATTACCGTGGTAAATGTCTGCAGACGTTTTGCCGCTGGCTGGAAGCCGCACTGAAGGGTCTTCCGAAAGAGACGGCAGGGGGCGCTGTGACGGTCACACACAAGCAGCTCACCGACTTCCACAAGCAGGTCACGAGGTGAGTAGCGCCACCTGCCTTCACTCTGTCGTCACTGCGCTTTTATTATGTAGCCGCTGCACAAACCCAGCAGCCTTCAGATTCCTCAGCGAGTCCCGACTCGTGTCCGAAACCGCGTCCGCCACTAATGAGTGTGTGTGTGTGTGTGTGTGTGTGTGTGTGATCTTCAGCGCAGAGGAATGTAAACAGGTTTGTTGGGCGATCCGAGAGTTCACCAGACTGTACCGATAGCCGTCTTTTACCTGCTGATGCTGAAAGACCAGGTGAGGAAAAACAACACTGTGAATGCCCAGATCACTTTATCTAATATAATCCGTTGTGGTTTGCAATATGTGCTTTTGGTTTAATAATAATAATAATAATTGGCACAGATGACGGATTTTAGCATCATGATTTTAATATCGGTTTGTTTTATGAAGCGGAAAAAAAAAACATTAACTGGAAAAATATTCTACGTCTACAAATAATGTTTTGTTTTATTTAATATTAATGTATGTGTTATATATATTGTTATATTTTTATACATGTATATATTATTATTATTATTACACATGTATGTACTATATATACTATGTATGTATGAATGTGTGTGTATGTGTAATACATACATATATATACATATACATACATATATATAAACGTGTATATAAAATATAAAAACATATAAAAATAAAAAGTGTGAACGTAAAAGCAGGAGGAAAAACAATTGTCCAAAAGTCCAAAAATCGGCAGCGTTTCGTCTGTAGAACACGCATCGGTCCACAAGAGGAAACTGTTCTTTATTTCCTTTCTCTCTCTCTGTCTCTCTCTCTCTCTCTCTCTCTGTCTCTCTCGCTC